>CM022297.1:26153898-26425679 GCA_011799875.1 Thinopyrum elongatum | reverse complement strand
CTTCATCCCACAGTGCCGCCGAATCAAGATAAGACTAGTAACGGCAAGAAGATTGACAAATCGACGCCCACAACTACTTTGTGTTCTACTCATGCAAGATACTACGCATAGACCTAGCTCATGATGCCACTGTTGGGGAACGTAGCAGAATTTTAAAATTTTCTACGCATCACCAAGATCAATCTATGGAGTCATCTAGCAACGAGTGAGAGGGGAGTGTATCTACATACCCTTGTAGATCGCGAGCGGAAGCGTTCAAGAGAACGGGGTTGATGGAGTCGTACTCGTCGTGATCCAAATCACCGATGACCGAGCGCCGAACGGACGGCACCTCCGCGTTCAACACACGTACGGAGCAGAGACGTCTCCTCCTTCTTGATCCAGCAAGGGGGGAGGAGAGGTTGATGGAGATCCAGCAGCACGACGGTGTGGTGGTGGAAGCAGCGGGATTTCAGCAGGGCTTCGCCAAGCGCTACTGGAGGAGGAAGAGGTGTCACGGGAGGGAGAGGGAGGCGCCAGGGGCTGAGCTGTTTCTCCCATGCACCTCCCCACTATATATAGGGGTGGAGGGGGCTGGTTTCTTGCCCTACAAGTCCATTGGGGCGTTGGCAAAGGTGGAAGGAAAGAAATCCCATCCTTTCCCTTCCCCACCGATTGTTATCCCCCTTTTTTAGGGATCTTGATCTTATCCCTTCGGGATATGATCTTATTCCTTCTAAGGGGGAATCTTGGTGCGCCTTGACTAGGGGTGTGGGGCCTTGCCCCCACTACCCACGTTCATGTGGGTCCCCCCAAGCAGGTGGGCCCCACTCCGGAACCTTCTAGAACCTTCTCGGTACAATACCGAAAAATCCCGAACATTTTCCGGTGGCCAAAATAGGACTTCCCATATATAAATCTTTACCTCCGGACCATTCCGGAACTCCTCGTGACGTCCAGGATCTCATCTGAGACTCCAAACAACCTTCGGGTTACCGCATACTAATATCTCTATAACCCTAGCGTCACCGAACCTTAAGTGTGTAGACCCTACGGGTTCGGGAGACACGCAGACATGACCGAGACGACTCTCCGGTCAATAACCAACAGCGGGATCTGGATACCCATGTTGGCTCCCACATGCTCCTCGATGATCTCATCGGATGAACCACGATGTCGAGGATTCAATCAATCCCGTACGCAATTCCCTTTGTCTATCGGTACGATACTTGCCCGAGATTCGATCGTCGGTATCTCGATACCTTGTTCAATCTCGTTACCGGCAAGTCTCTTTACTCGTTTCCGTAACACATCATCCCGTGAACAACTCCTTGATCACATTGAGCTCATTATGATGATGTCCTACCGAGTGGGCCCAGAGGTACCTCTCCGTTACATGGAGTGACAAATCCCGGTCTCGATTCGTGCCAACCCAACAGATACTTTCGGAGATACCCGTAGTGCACCTTTATAGCCACCCAGTTACGTTGTGACGTTTGGTGCACCCAAAGCACTCCTACGGTATCCGGGAGTTGCACAATCTCATGGTCTAAGGAAAAGTTACTTGACATTGGAAAAGCTTTAGCAAACGAACTACACGATCTAGTGCTAGGCTTAGGATTGGGTCTTGTCCATCACATCATTCTCCTAATGATGTGATCCCGTTATCAATGACATCCAATGTCCATGGTCAGGAAACCGTAACCATCTATTGATCAACGAGCTAGCCAACTAGAGGCTTACTAGGGACATGTTGTGGTCTATGTATTCACACATGTATTACGATTTCCGGATAACACAATTATAGCATGAATAACAGACAATTATCATGAACAAGGAAATATAATAATAACCATTTTATTATTGCCTCTAGGGCATATTTCCAACAGTCTCCCACTTGCACTAGAGTCAATAATCTAGTTACATTGTGATGAATCGAACACCCATAGAGTACTGGTGTTGATCATGTTTTGCTCGTGAAAGAGGTTTAGTCAACGGATCTGCTACATTCAAATCCGTGTGCACTTTACAAATATCTATGTCTCCATCTTGAACATGTTCACGTATGGAGTTGAAGCGACGCTTGATATGCCTGGTCCTTTTGTGAAACCTGGGCTCCTTGGCAAGGGCAATAGCTCCAGTGTTGTCACAGAAGAGAGCCATTGGACCCGACGCATTTGGAATGACTCCTAGGTTGGTGATGAACTCCTTCATCCATACTGCTTCGTGTGCTGCCTCCGAGGCTGCTATGTACTCCGCTTCGCATGTAGAACCCGCCACGACGCTTTGCTTGCAACTGCACCAGCTTACCGCTCCACCATTCAAAATATACACGTATCCGGTTTGTGACTTGGAGTCATCCGGATCTGTGTCGAAGCTAGCGTCGACGTAACCCTTTACGACGAGCTCTTCGTCACCTCCATATACGAGAAACATATCCTTAGTCCTTTTCAGGTACTTCAGGATGTTCTTGACCGCTGTCCAGTGTTCCTTGCCGGGATTACTTTGGTACCTACCTACCAAACTTACAGCAAGGTTTACATCAGGTCTAGTACACAGCATGGCATACATAATAGACCCTATGGCTGAGGCATAGGGGATGACACTCATCTCTTCTATATCTTTTGCCGTGGTCGGGCATTGAGCCGAGCTCAATTTCACACCTTGCAATACAGGCAAGAACCCCTTCTTGGACTGATCCATATTGAACTTCTTCAATATCTTATCAAGGTATGTGCTTTGCGAAAGACCTATGAGGCGTCTCGATCTATCTCTATAGATCTTGATGCCTAATATATAAGCAGCTTCTCCAAGGTCCTTCATTGAAAAACACTTATTCAAGTAGGCCTTTATACTTTCCAAGAATTCTATATCATTTCCCATCAGCAGTATGTCATCCACATATAATATGAGAAATGCTACAGAGCTCCCACTCACTTTCTTGTAAACACAGGCTTCTCCATAAGTCTGTGTGAACCCAAACGCTTTGATCATCTCGTCAAAGCGAATGTTCCAACTCCGAGATGCTTGCACCCGCCCATAGATTGAGCGCTGGAGCTTGCATACCTTGTCAGCATTCTCAGGGTCGACAAAACCTTCCGGTTGTATCATATACAACTCTTCCTTAAGAAAACCATTAAGGAATGCCGTTTTGACGTCCATTTGCCATATCTCATAATCATAGTATGCGGCAATTGCTAACATGATTCTGACGGATTTCAGCTTCGCTACGGGTGAGAAAGTCTCATCGTAGTCAACCCCTTGAACTTGTCGATAACCCTTAGCGACAAGCCGAGCCTTATAGATGGTCACATTACCATCCGCGTCAGTCTTCTTCTTAAAGATCCATTTATTTTCTATGGCTTGCCGATCATCGGGCAAGTCAGTCAAAGTCCATACTTCGTTTTCATACATGGATCCTATCTCGGATTTCATGGCTTCAAGCCATTTGTCGGAATCCGGGCCCGCCATCGCTTCTTCATAGTTTGAAGGTTCACTATTGTCTAACAACATGATTTCCAGGACAGGATTGCCATACCACTCTGGTGCGGAACGTGTCCTCGTGGACCTTCGAAGTTCAGTGGTAGCTTGATCATGATCATTATCAATAACTTCCTCTCTAGCCGGTCTAGGCTCCACAGAAACATTTTCCTGTGCTGCGCTACTCTCCGGTTCGAGGGTCATCTCATCAAGCTCCACTTTCCTCCCACTTACTTCTTTCGAGAGAAACTCTTTCTCTAGAAAGGATCCATTCCTGGCAACAAAGATCTTGCCCTCGGATCTTAGGTAGAAGGTATACCCAATAGTTTCCTTAGGGTATCCTATGAATACGCATTTTTCCGACTTGGGTTCGAGCTTCTCTGGTTGAAGTTTCTTCACATAAGCATCGCATCCCCAAACTTTCAGAAACGACAGCTTAGGTCTGTCCTGCCTAAACGTCAAGACAACCAAGTGATCACGCAGTGAGGTCTGACCTCACCCGCCTCACACTTCTCTAATCGTTCGTACTCATGTGTACATGTCGTACCCCGAAAACATAGGTGCCGTGACGGTGCTACACTTGGGAGAATACTAACTACTTGATATTTTTGTGAGAGATCGCCATAATAAAAGCGACTATCGCGCAATCAAGAAGGGTGCATCATAAGGGATAAACATCTCACGCAATTCATAATAGCATGATATGGTATAGCCCTCTCTGACGGAGAAGTCTTTCATTTCTTCGTCTTCGGCATTCGCGTCGGTGTTCACCTTCGCGAAGATTGCCACCACCTTGTGGATGCACCAGATAATATTGCTATCTCTATAGTTAATAAAATAAGTGCATTACTTTAGGTTGACACGCAGGTCATTAAAGTGCAATCATATGGCTCCAGCCATCTTGCCGAATCATGACACGCGGGTCATGTTAATTAGTTTACATTATATAGTCATCTCATACATAATCAAATTATTACGAGCACTGCTATACCACATCACATGCACATGCAAACCATCCTACAAAACCAAGTTAGACGCCTCTAATTGGTTCAGCAAAAACTTGTTTTACGTGGCTTCTAAGGTTTCGAAACAAACCGAAGCTACCAACGTTCATTATCAAGCATGATTATCCAAGTCGCTAGATTAACATTGCGGGGTGTATGAAACACGAGATAATAAAATCTCGAGCCCCATACTGAACTTCGTCATACGCATGACCCCCGTGCAGATCATATCTGCATTGCCCTTTCGTCTGCGAAATTTCATCTTTCTTTTTAACTACGGTGGAATTCAATGAACTGTTAGCACTTTGTTGATCAATCAGGATCGCAGTTGCCATATACATGTGAAATTCCACATGTGTTATCAAGATCAGAATAATGCAAATTACAATAGGGAAGCACAGAACATCGGTAACAGATTTCATCATCTGCTACCCGCACAAATAATTTTAAGTATAGAACTCATCTACTACCTATTAATTGTGCAACCCCCCCATACATCTCTATGTATTCTAGATCGCACCTGCATCTACGCATAGCACGGCTCATGATGCCACTGTAGGGGAACGCAGCAGAAAACACAATATTCTGCCTACGAACCAGCCTAGGACCACTATGGAGACTGCATACAATGTTTGATCTTTTCTGTTACCGACTCGTAGCACAGCGGAAGTAGAGTCGATGACGATCGGTGCTGCAGATCCCCGCGGCTGGGATTTTACAACCTCCCAACTGCTAGGATGTATACCCTCATCTGCCCCTCGGACAGCCCTCTGGGTGGCGGTCGGTGTGACGCCCCCGGCTCAATCGTGCACTAACCATACACGCAGATGCACACGATCAAGCCTAAGGACTCACTTGAAGATATCACAACACAACTCTAAAACATAAATAAAGTCATACAAGCTTTATATTACAAGCCAGGGGCCTCGAGGGCTCGAATACATAAGCTCGTATACAAGCGTCAATCGGAAGCGATCAGATATCTGGGTACAGATATAAAAGAAAGACAGATAGGCCTTTAAAAGGTGGTGCAAAACAAAAGCTATGATCGAAAAGGCGCAGGCCTCCTGCCTGGGACCCTCCGATCCTACTCCTGGTCGTCGGCCAACTCGTAGTAGTAGCCACCCTCGGGGTAGTAGTAGTGATCGTCGTCAGGGGTAGCTGGCTCCGGGGCTCCGTCATCTTGTTGCATCAAACGGATATGGGGAGAAAAAGAAAGCAAAGCAACCGTGCGTACTCATCCGAAGTACTCAGCAAGCAAGGATCTACACTACATATGCAACATTATCAAAGAAGGGCTGTATATATGTGGACTGGGCTGCAGAAATGCCAGAACAGAGAGAAGGCCTACTCCTATCGAAGACTACCATCTTCAGCATCTTCAGCGGTCTTGCAGCATTAGAAGAGTGTAGATAGCACAGTATAAAGTAGTAGTAATGTTATCAACCTCACCCAGAGATCCTTCCTCGACTCCCTGCAAGATAGCAATCCCAAAGCCATAAAGTCATCAACCTCGCCCAGAGATCCTTTCTCGACTCCCTGCGAGAAAGCAATCCCAGAGCCCTACTATCCATTTCTCATCTCATGTATCCAGTTCTAGTTGTATCGATCGGGATACAACTCTGAGCGTCCGTTACCGAGGATCCGGCTATGCATAGATTAGTTCTTCCCTACAGGGGTGCACCAACTTACCCACCATGCTCGATTAACTCCGGCCGGACACACTTTTCTGGGTCATGCCCGGCCTCGGCCAAACGATACGCCGCAACCCGACCTAGGCTTAATAGAGAGGTCAGCACGCCGGACTAAACCTATGCCCCCAGGGGTCTTGGGCCATCGCCCAAAGAACTCCTGCATGCTGTGTGAGCGGCCGTGAGCAGACCTAGCAACCCACACTATCAAGGCGGTTGCTTATCGCGGTCCAACACGGCGCGCGCCGCTCAGTCGCATGACATCTATTAAGCTTCGGCTGATGCATATGACGTGGAGTGCCCATAACTGTTCCCACGTGATGGTTAGTGCTATCGGGCCAGAGGCCCACTCGGATCAAATTTCCAAATTGTTAGTGAATTAGGAGCGCGGTAACAAGCAGAGACTCACGATCATGTGACCCCGTCGCCGCATCTCGAGGACTTGCTGCAAGGGCTAAGCATGCCCGGCCGCACCTCGTAATTAACTCAAGGGCACCCTCCAGGTCAACCCGTCTCCACATCACTCGCGGGTACCCCTCAGGGTCGACCCGCCTGCCCAAGTATCAGTTGTAAAGTCCAAGTATCCGTGTGTCCATAACATCGGGGGAATCTGAGGTATCACCCTCGTTGGATTCCTACTCGATGTATCCGTCAAGGTGAACTCGGAGGAATCACCCTCGATGGGTTCACACTTGAGGTGTCGCACGACAGCGTCGTTACCGCAAGTGGTGAAGGAGGAATCACCCTCGATGACCACGACCGAGTAACTTCTCCACAGAGTTAACATCCGAAGTGCTTACGAGGTATCACCCTCGGCACTCGATAGTAAAGCTGCAGTGTTGTACAGATACAGGGGGTGTGTTGTGCGGTGCCGGTGCCTTGTCGAGTCTTCCGATAATCCAGCGGGGGCAACTGGGACAAGTGGGGTCACTGGGGTTTACTAACCAGCCTATTCTAAGAAGTTTAGGATAAGCAGGTAGTTATCAAAAGCAGGTTACAAAATCAGGCTATGCATCAGAATAGGTAAAGAAGTAGCAATTTCTAATGCAAGCATAAGAGAGAAACAATAGGCGATATAGGCATGCTCAAGGGGGGGTGCTTGCCTGGAAGCTCTGCGACAAATGCAGGGTCGTCAACAGTGTAGTCGGTCTCCGGACCTGCGTCAGTCTCGGGGACTACATTGGTAACGGGATCTATCGAGAGAGAAGAGGGGGAAGAAACAGATAAATGCACAGCAAAATAAATGCAACACATAGCAAGACATGGTATTACGCAACGCAGGGGTGACCTAGTGAAATGTTGAGTGCTACAGACGGAGTGGAAAATTATCCGGGAGTGTTCTCCTAGCTCCGGGTGATTATCGGATAGATGAAACGGAGGGGAAAGTTCCATGTTCATCATACTAGAGGCATGTGAAGGGTATGAGGAAGGCATATTCGGATTCGTCTCGTCGTTCTGAGCAACTTTCATATATAAAGTTTTTCGATCCGAGCTACGGTTTGATTTCTACGGATTTTAAAAGATTTAAACATTTTCTGGAATTTACTGGATTTATTTAATTTGAATTAAAACAGTAAACAAAAATACTGGGTGCACCCGGTGCAGTGCACCAGAATGCACCTGAGAGGCTGCCAGGTGGGGCCAGTAAACTGCACAGTCAGCAGTTGACTGGTCAGCGTTGACTGGGCAGTGGGTCCAGTGGGACCACATGTCATTGACTGAGGCCATCCCAGTCAGCATTGACTGGTCAACTGGGTCCAGTGGGGCCCAGTTGACAGTGGCTGTTAGACTAAATATTGTGTTAGTATAATTAACTAAGTCTATTAGCACTGTGGGCCCTTTAGGTCAGTGAAAGAGTTAACAGTGGTTAATTAGCAGTTAATTTAAAAGCTACAGTAGATGGGCCCACCTGTCACGCCTGTTAGGCGGTTGGTTAGTGTCTAATCGGCCTGACGCGTGGGACCCCCCGGAGCTTGAGCTCCGGCGGGCGGCGGCGCGGCTCTGGAGAGCGACAGAGAGGGTGGCGCTGCTCGGGTTCGTCGCACAGGCGATCAAATCGAGCGCCGCGAGCAGCTACGTGACGCGGAGGCTCGCACGCGTCCATTCATGGCTTCAGACGGGGCTAGGATAGACGGAAACGATGGTGGCGTCGACCACAGCGGAAGCCGGAGTTCAGCCGCATTCTGGTTTGGCGCTACGGGGCTCAGCAGAGCGCAGGGATGGGTGCTTCGGGCTCTCACGGGCATGCTAAGCATGAACCCAAGCTCGTTTGAGCTCGACAGGCAGCGAGGGCACGACTACGAGCTCATCGGCGGCGAGGTGTTCGGGCGCGGCAAATGCGGCGACAGCGGCTACGGGGAGAGGCCGGAGATAGGGGGAGGCGATGCAGCTGTGAGCCTATAGTTGAGCTTATTGGGCTCAGAGATGGCTCAGTGGCGCTGGAATCGTCGCCGGAGCTCGTCGGGGCCGATGAAGAAGACGACGGGGTAGGGGTCGACGCAGGGGTGCTCGACTCTGCCTAGTGGCACGGGGAGGAGCAGCGGACGGCGGCGGAGCTTTAGGGCATCACGGCGGGTTGAGGGGCGGCCGGTGGCCGCGGGATCGACGCGGCGACGGCGACGGCGTCTTGGGCGAGCTTGGGATCGAGCGAGGGAGAGGGGAACTGACGCTAGGTTCGCCTGGGGGTGCCCTGGGGTCGATCTTATCCCCATCACGGCGGCAGCGGCGCCGGGGGATGGCCAACAGCTGGCCATCGCCGGCTCGGGTGTGCGCGCGCGCTGACACGGGGAGGAGGGAGACGACGACGGCTCTGTTGGGCTGGGCCTGCACACTGTGCACTAAGGCCCAGCCAACAGTGGCCCTTTTTCTTTTTCTTTATTTCTTTTCTGTTTTCTGTTTTTATTTCTGTTTTGCAAATTGTTTAGCCACCATTTGAGTTTTGTAAAATATGTGGCTTAGCTCAATAATTATAGTGTAATATTTACCACTGCTAGAAAATGGTTTGGAGCCAGAATGACTTTATTTGAATTTGAATTGAATTTAAATGAAAAGAAAAGGTGCTGCTGGTCCACTGTTTTGGTTGCTAGGGTCAACTTGGGAATTTACTTAATGTTGGTTTTATTTTTATAATTGTTCTGGGATTAGTTGCAATACTATGAACATTTAATTTTTGCAGTTTGAAGAAATAAATATTTGACTTTATTTCAAGTATGAATTTGAAGTTGGATTTGGGACAAGTGGCATTTTGACTTAGTGAAATATGATGACATGGCACCTTAATTAGCTTGATGACAGGGTTAACATCTGGGGATGTTACAAATCTCCTCCACTACAAGAAATCTCGTCCCGAGATTTAAGTGGGGAAGAAAAGGGTAACTTCGGGAGAACTGACCCTTATAGGTTTAATTATCTGGTGAACAATTCAGGGGATGTGGCAGAAGTATCTCTCGAGTTGAAACTTAAGAAAACATCGAGAGTAAAGTATGAAGGTACAATAAAACGTTTCAAATGAATGGACATCCGACTGATACCTGAACAGAGTAAGAAAAGGGGTTCAGAGCACTGTGAGTAGATCATCTCTCGGAGGGTGGCTCGAGATTACACTCAAAACCAAGAGCATATGATACTTCGGAATCAAGGATATACAGGAGAGTCAGGTTTCGATCATGTGGAACTGTGGGGGGGTGTCGATCGAGAGTAAGGAGGACGGTGTCATCTTACCGGTCACGACAACAAGGTATGTCAGAGGATAGTCTGTCAGTTATGTCGGTGGCAACATCGGTACCAAGTGCGAGGGACGAAGAGAACCATTTTCCTACTCGTTAAAATGAGGCGGACAAATAGGCAAAGTTCTCGTCCATCGGTGGTTACCGGAATGTAATCAACAATAGTAACAGCGTCTCACTGACAAGGTTGTACATCGAGGTGTTTTATAAGCAGGGAATTATTTCTGCTTATATCATATAGATCACAAGAAGGGTTAAACAAACCAATGGAAAGGAAAATGTGTTTATACACAAGAATTAGGAGTGTATCTTTTCCCAAGGAAAAGTAGAGCATGATATACATGTCAGGACAACAAGTACATCACCTTTTAGATAAAGGGGCAAGGGAATTCATGATGTTATCCATACAACGATGTTTGGATAATAGAGCAAGAAACATTTGGCAATGCACTTCCAATGTTCATTTTGGTGTTCGGAATACCACAGTCATGCTTCGAGGCAGCAATGATATGGTGTCAAGTAAAGATTGGGTTCGAAGATCTCAAGAGATACCATGATACAATTCCAAGGTTATCTCAGAGCGTAAGGAATAACCAAACACAACCAGTTCTGTGTTGGCAGAAAGTCAAGATGTCATCGATGATATCACAAATCATCGAGGGGCAGGGATAGTATTTCTAGCCATGAATTTAATTGATATCTTGAAAAAGCTCGGAATGTTGATGATGATCACAACACATTTGTCGAGAGGTTTCAAGAAGATGTAATCGGTCAGCGATGACATCAAGCAAAAGGAATGCCGAAGCGAAAGGTTATTGGAACCACGGATACGACACAAGCTCGAAATCAAGCTTGTTATTCGAGGTGAAATGACAAGATGAGGAAGATCGACATAAGCTTCGCTCATCGTTGGAAGTTGCTCCGGGCATAAGGACCAGGTAGCATAATTAAAAATCGATACGATAATGATATAGCCGATCAGGCTAGGAATGATGTGATGGGGTATTATGTTGGGGAACGTAGCAGAATTTTAAAATTTTCTACGCATCACCAAGATCAATCTATGGAGTCATCTAGCAACGAGTGAGAGGGGAGTGTATCTACATACCCTTGTAGATCGCGAGCGGAAGCGTTCAAGAGAACGGGGTTGATGGAGCCGTACTCGTCGTGATCCAAATCACCGATGACCGAGCGCCGAACGGACGGCACCTCCGCGTTCAACACACGTACGGAGCAGAGACGTCTCCTCCTTCTTGATCCAGCAAGGGGGGAGGAGAGGTTGATGGAGATCCAGCAGCACGACGGTGTGGTGGTGGAAGCAGCGGGATTTCAGCAGGGCTTCGCCAAGCGCTACTGGAGGAGGAAGAGGTGTCACGGGAGGGAGAGGGAGGCGCCAGGGGCTGAGCTGTTTCTCCCATGCACCTCCCCACTATATATAGGGGTGGAGGGGGCTGGTTTCTTGCCCTCCAAGTCCATTGGGGTGTTGGCAAAGGTGGAAGGAAAGAAATCCCATCCTTTCCCTTCCCCACCGATTGTTATCCCCCTTTTTTAGGGATCTTGATCTTATCCCTTCGGGATATGATCTTATTCCTTCTAAGGGGGAATCTTGGTGCGCCTTGAATAGGGGTGTGGGGCCTTGCCCCCACTACCCACGTTCATGTGGGTCCCCCCATGCAGGTGGGCCCCACTCCGGAACCTTCTAGAACCTTCTCGGTACAATACCGAAAAATCCCGAACATTTTCCGGTGGCCAAAATAGGACTTCCCATATATAAATCTTTACCTCCGGACCATTCCGGAACTCCTCGTGACGTCCAGGATCTCATCCGAGACTCCGAACAACCTTCGGGTTACCGCATACTAATATCTCTATAACCCTAGCGTCACCGAACCTTAAGTGTGTAGACCCTACGGGTTCGGGAGACACGCAGACATGACCGAGACGACTCTCCGGTCAATAACCAACAGCGGGATCTGGATACCCATGTTGGCTCCCACATGCTCCTCGCTGATCTCATCGGATGAACCACGATGTCGAGGATTCAATCAATCCCGTACGCAATTCCCTTTGTCTATCGGTACGATACTTGCCCGAGATTCGATCGTCGGTATCTCGATACCTTGTTCAATCTCGTTACCGGCAAGTCTCTTTACTCGTTTCCGTAACACATCATCCCGTGAACAACTCCTTGATCACATTGAGCTCATTATGATGATGTCCTACCGAGTGGGCCCAGAGGTACCTCTCCGTTACATGGAGTGACAAATCCCAGTCTCGATTCGTGCCAACCCAATAGATACTTTCGGAGATACCCGTAGTGCACCTTTATAGCCACCCAGTTACGTTGTGACGTTTGGTGCACCCAAAGCACTCCTACGGTATCCGGGAGTTGCACAATCTCATGGTCTAAGGAAAAGTTACTTGACATTGGAAAAGCTTTAGCAAACGAACTACACGATCTAGTGCTAGGCTTATGATTGGGTCTTGTCCATCACATCATTCTCCTAATGATGTGATCCCGTTATCAATGACATCCAATGTCCATGGTCAGGAAACCGTAACCATCTATTGATCAACGAGCTAGTCAACTAGAGGCTTACTAGGGACATGTTGTGGTCTATGTATTCACACATGTATTACGATTTCCGGATAACACAATTATAGCATGAATAACAGACAATTATCATGAACAAGGAAATATAATAATAACCATTTTATTATTGCCTCTAGGGCATATTTCCAACAGTCTCCCACTTGCACTAGAGTCAATAATCTAGTTACATTGTGATGAATCGAACACCCATAGAGTAGTGGTGTTGATCATGTTTTGCTCGTGAAAGAGGTTTAGTCAACGGATCTGCTACATTCAAATCCGTGTGCACTTTACAAATATCTATGTCTCCATCTTGAACATGTTCACGTATGGAGTTGAAGCGACGCTTGATATGCCTGGTCCTTTTGTGAAACCTGGGCTCCTTGGCAAGGGCAATAGCTCCAGTGTTGTCACAGAAGAGAGCCATTGGACCCGACGCATTTGGAATGACTCCTAGGTCGGTGATGAACTCCTTCATCCATACTGCTTCGTGTGCTGCCTCCGAGGCTGCTATGTACTGCGCTTCGCATGTAGAACCCGCCACGACGCTTTGCTTGCAACTGCACCAGCTTACCGCTCCACCATTCAAAATATACACGTATCCGGTTTGTGACTTGGAGTCATCTGGATCTGTGTCGAAGCTAGCGTCGACGTAACCCTTTACGACGAGCTCTTCGTCACCTCCATATACGAGAAACATATCCTTAGTCCTTTTCAGGTACTTCAGGATGTTCTTGACCGCTGTCCAGTGTTCCTTGCCGGGATTACTTTGGTACCTACCTACCAAACTTACAGCAAGGTTTACATCAGGTCTGGTACACAGCATGGCATACATAATAGACCCTATGGCTGAGGCATAGGGTATGACACTCATCTCTTCTATATCTTTTGCCGTGGTCGGGCATTGAGCCGAGCTCAATTTCACACCTTGCAATACAGGCAAGAACCCCTTCTTGGACTGATCCATATTGAACTTCTTCAATATCTTATCAAGGTATGTGCTTTGCGAAAGACCTATGAGGCGTCTCGATCTATCTCTATAGATCTTGATGCCTAATATATAAGCAGCTTCTCCAAGGTCCTTCATTGAAAAACACTTATTCAAGTAGGCCTTTATACTTTCCAAGAATTCTATATCATTTCCCATCAGCAGTATGTCATCCACATATAATATGAGAAATGCTACAGAGCTCCCACTCACTTTCTTGTAAACACGGGCTTCTCCATAAGTCTGTGTGAACCCAAACGCTTTGATCATCTCGTCAAAGCGAATGTTCCAACTCCGAGATGCTTGCACCAGCCCATAGATTGAGCGCTGGAGCTTGCATACCTTGTCAGCATTCTCAGGGTCGACAAAACCTTCCGGTTGTATCATATACAACTCTTCCTTAAGAAAACCATTAAGGAATGCCGTTTTGACGTCCATTTGCCATATCTCATAACCATAGTATGCGGCAATTGCTAACATGATTCTGACGGATTTCAGCTTCGCTACGGGTGAGAAAGTCTCATCGTAGTCAACCCCTTGAACTTGTCGATAACCCTTAGCGACAAGCCGAGCCTTATAGATGGTCACATTACCATCCGCGTCAGTCTTCTTCTTAAAGATCCATTTATTTTCTATGGCTTGCCGATCATCGGGCAAGTCAGTCAAAGTCCATACTTCGTTTTCATACATGGATCCTATCTCGGATTTCATGGCTTCAAGCCATTTGTCGGAATCCGGGCCCGCCATCGCTTCTTCATAGTTCGAAGGTTCACTGTTGTCTAACAACATGATTTCCAGGACAGGATTGCCATACCACTCTGGTGCGGAACGTGTCCTCGTGGACCTTCGAAGTTCAGTGGTAGCTTGATCATGATCATTATCAATAACTTCCTCTCTAGCCGGTGTTGGCTCCACAGAAACATTTTCCTGTGCTGCGCTACTCTCCGGTTCGAGGGTCATCTCATCAAGCTCCACTTTCCTCCCACTTACTTCTTTCGAGAGAAACTCTTTCTCTAGAAAGGATCCATTCCTGGCAACAAAGATCTTGCCCTCGGATCTTAGGTAGAAGGTATACCCAATAGTTTCCTTAGGGTATCCTATGAATACGCATTTTTCCGACTTGGGTTCGAGCTTCTCTGGTTGAAGTTTCTTCACATAAGCATCGCATCCCCAAACTTTCAGAAACGACAGCTTAGGTTTCTTCCCAAACCATAATTCATACGGTGTCGTCTCAACGGATTTTGACGGTGCCCTATTTAAAGTGAATGCGGCAGTCTCTAAAGCATAACCCCAAAAGGATAGCGGTAAATCGGTAAGAGACATCATAGATCGCACCATATCCAATAGAGTGCGATTACGACGTTCGGACACACCATTACGCTGAGGTGTTCCAGGCGGCGTGAGTTGTGAAACAATTCCACATTTCCTTAAGTGCGTGCCAAATTCATGACTCAAATATTCTCCTCCGCGATCTGATCGTAAGAACTTTATTTTCTTGTCACGTTGATTCTCAACCTCACTCTGAAATTCCTTGAACTTTTCAAAGGTCTCAGACTTGTGCTTCATCAAGTAGACATACCCATATCTACTCAAATCATCGGTGAGGGTGAGAACATAACGATAACCACCGCGAGCCTCAACACTCATTGGACCACACACATCAGTATGTATGATCTCCAATAAGTTGGTTGCTCGCTCCATTGTTCCGGAGAACGGAGTCTTGGTCATCTTGCCCAAGAGGCATGGTTCGCATCTGTCAAATGATTCATAATCCAGAGACTCCAAAAGTCCATCTGCATGGAGTTTCTTCATGCGTTTAACACCGATATGACCAAGGCGGCAGTGCCACAAGTATGTGGGACTATCGTTATCAACCTTGCATTTCTTGGCATTCACATTATAAACATGTGTAACATCACGTTCGAGATTCAATAAAAATAAACCATTCACCAGCGGGGCATGACCATAAAACATATCTCTCATATAAATAGAACAACCATTATTCTCAGATTTAAATGAGTAGCCATCTTGCATTAAGCGAGATCCAGATACAATGTTCATGCTCAAAGCTGGTACTAAATAACAATTATTGAGGTTTAAAACTAATCCCGTAGGTAGATGCAGAGGTAGCGTGCCGACGGCGATCACATCGACCTTGGAACCATTCCCGACGCGCATCGTCACCTCGTCCTTTGCCAGTCTACGCTGATTCCGCAGTTCCTGCTTTGAGTTACAAATATGAGCAACCGCACCGGTATCAAATACCCAGGAACTACTACGATTGCTGGTAAGGTACACATCAATTACATGTATATCATATATACCTTTGGTATTGCCGGCCTTCTTGTCCGCCAAGTACTTGGGGCAGTTTCGCTTCCAGTGACCGTTTCCCTTGCAATAAAAGCACTCAGTCTCAGGCTTGGGTCCATTCTTCGACTTCTTCCCGGCAGCTGGCTTACCGGGCGCGGCAACTCCCTTGCCGTCCTTCTTGAAGTTCTTCTTACCCTTGCCCTTCTTGAACTTAGTGGTTTTATTCACCATCAACACTTGATGTTCCTTTCTGATCTCTGCCTCCGCTGACTTCAGCATCGCATATACCTCAGGAATGGTCTTTTCCATCCCCTGCATGTTGAAGTTCATCACGAAGCTCTTGTAGCTAGGTGGAAGCGACTGAAGGATTCTGTCAACGACCGCGTCATCCGGGAGATTAACTCCCAGCTGAGACAAGCGGCTGTGCAACCCAGACATTTTGAGTATGTGCTCGCTGACAGAACTATTTTCCTTCATCTTACAGCTGTAGAACTTATCGGAGACTTCATATCTCTCGATCCGGGCATGAGCTTGGAAAACCATTTTCAGCTCTTCGAACATCTCATATGCTCCGTGATGCTCAAAACGCTTTTGGAGCCCCGGTTCTAAGCTGAAGAGCATGCCGCACTGAACGAAGGAGTAATCATCGGTGCGTGTCTGCCAAACGTTCAAATCGTCTGGCAGTGCTGGGAGAGCAGGTGGGTCACCTAACGGTGCTTCAAGGACATATGATTTCTTGGCAGCTATGAGGATAATCCTCAGGTTACGGACCCAGTCCGCATAGTTGCTACCATCGTCTTTCAGCTTGTTTTTCTCTAGGAACGCGTTGAAGTTGAGGGTAACATTAGCGTTGGCCATTTGATCTATAAGATAGATATGTAACATTTAGACTAAGTTCATGACAATTAAGTTCATCTAATCAAATTATGTAATGAACTCCCACTCAGATAGACATCCCTCTCGTCATCTAAGTGATTACATGATCCGAATCGACTAGGCCGTGTCCGATCATCACGTGAGACGGACTAGTCATCAACGGTGAACATCCCCATGTTGATCGTATCTTCTATACGACTCATGCTCGACCTTTCGGTCTCTTGTGTTCCGAGGCCATGTCTGTACATGCTAGGCTCGTCAAGTCAACCTAAGTGTATTGCTGTGTAAATCTGGCTTACACCCGTTGTATTCGAACGTTAGAATCTATCACACCCGATCAACACGTAGTGCTTCGAAACAACGAACCTTCGCAACGGTGCACAGTTAGGGGGAACACTTTCTTGAAATTTTAGTAAGGGATCATCTTATATATTCTACCGTCGTTCTAAGCAAATAAGATGCAAAAACATGATAAACATCTCACGCAATCAAAATAGTGACATGATATGGCCATTATCACTTTGCTCCTTTTGATCTCCATCTTCGGGGCTCCATGATCATCATCGTCACCGGCATGACACCATGATCTCCATCATCATGATCTCCATCATCGTGTCTTCATGAAGTTGTCTCGCCAACTATTACTTCTACTACTACGGCTAACGGTTAGCAATAAAGTAAAGTAATTACATGGCGAATTTCAATGACACGCAGGTCATATAATAAATTAAGACAACTCCTATGGCTCCTGCCGGTTGTCATACTCATCGACATGCAAGTCGTGATTCCTATTACAAGAACATGATCATCTCATACATCACATATATCATTCATCACATCCTTTGGCCATATCACATCACAAAGCACTTGCTGCAAAAACAAGTTAGACGTCCTCTAATTGTTGTTGCAAGTTTTTTTTTACGTGGCTGCTATAGGTTTCTAGCAAGAACGTTTCTTACCTACGCCAAAACCACAACGTGATATGCCAATTTCTATTTACCCTTCATAAGGACCCTGTTCATCGAATCCGATCCGACTAAAGTGGGAGAGACAGACACCCGCTAGCCACCTTATGCAACTAGTGCATGTCAGTCGGTGGAACCTGTCTCACGTAAGCGTACGTGTAAGGTCGGTCCGGGCCGCTTCATCCCACAGTGCCGCCGAATCAAGATAAGACTAGTAACGGCAAGAAGATTGACAAATCGACGCCCACAACTACTTTGTGTTCTACTCGTGCAAGATACTACGCATAGACCTAGCTCATGATGCCACTGTTGGGGAACGTAGCAGAATTTTAAAATTTTCTACGCATCACCAAGATCAATCTATGGAGTCATCTAGCAACGAGTGGGAGGGGAGTGTATCTACATACCCTTGTAGATCGCGAGCGGAAGCGTTCAAGAGAACGGGGTTGATGGAGTCGTACTCGTCGTGATCCAAATCACCGATGACCGAGCGCCGAACGGACGGCACCTCCGCGTTCAACACACGTACGGAGCAGAGACGTCTCCTCCTTCTTGATCCAGCAAGGGGGGAGGAGAGGTTGATGGAGATCCAGCAGCACGACGGTGTGGTGGTGGAAGCAGCGGGATTTCAGCAGGGCTTCGCCAAGCGCTACTGGAGGAGGAAGAGGTGTCACGGGAGGGAGAGGGAGGCGCCAGGGGCTGAGCTGTTTCTCCCATGCACCTCCCCACTATATATAGGGGTGGAGGGGGCTGGTTTCTTGCCCTCCAAGTCCATTGGGGCGTTGGCAAAGGTGGAAGGAAAGAAATCCCATCCTTTCCCTTCCGCACCGATTGTTATCCCCCTTTTTTAGGGATCTTGATCTTATCCCTTCGGGATATGATCTTATTCCTTCTAAGGGGGAATCTTGGTGCGCCTTGACTAGGGGTGTGGGGCCTTGCCCCCACTACCCACGTTCATGTGGGTCCCCCCATGCAGGTGGGCCCCACTCCGGAACCTTCTAGAACCTTCTCGGTACAATACCGAAAAATCCCGAACATTTTCCGGTGGCCAAAATAGGACTTCCCATATATAAATCTTTACCTCCGGACCATTCCGGAACTCCTCGTGACGTCCAGGATCTCATCCGAGACTCCGAACAACCTTCGGGTTACTGCATACTAATATCTCTATAACCCTAGCGTCACCGAACCTTAAGTGTGTAGACCCTACGGGTTCGGGAGACACGCAGACATGACCGAGACGACTCTCCGGTCAATAACCAACAGCGGGATCTGGATACCCATGTTGGCTCCCACATGCTCCTCGATGATCTCATCGGATGAACCACGATGTCGAGGATTCAATCAATCCCGTACGCAATTCCCTTTGTCTATCGGTACGATACTTGCCCGAGATTCGATCGTCGGTATCTCGATACCTTGTTCAATCTCGTTACCGGCAAGTCTCTTTACTCGTTTCCGTAACACATCATCCCGTGATCAACTCCTTGATCACATTGAGCTCATTATGATGATGTCCTACCGAGTGGGCCCAGAGGTACCTCTCCGTTACATGGAGTGACAAATCCCAGTCTCGATTCGTGCCAACCCAACAGATACTTTCGGAGATACCCGTAGTGCACCTTTATAGCCACCCAGTTACGTTGTGACGTTTGGTGCACCCAAAGCACTCCTACGGTATCCGGGAGTTGCACAATCTCATGGTCTAAGGAAAAGTTACTTGACATTGGAAAAGCTTTAGCAAACGAACTACACGATCTAGTGCTAGGCTTAGGATTGGGTCTTGTCCATCACATCATTCTCCTAATGATGTGATCCCGTTATCAATGACATCCAATGTCCATGGTCAGGAAACCACAACCATCTATTGATCAACGAGCTAGTCAACTAGAGGCTTACTAGGGACATGTTGTGGTCTATGTATTCACACATGTATTACGATTTCCGGATAACACAATTATAGCATGAATAACAGACAATTATCATGAACAAGGAAATATAATAATAACCATTTTATTATTGCCTCTAGGGCATATTTCCAACAGTCTCCCACTTGCACTAGAGTCAATAATCTAGTTACATTGTGATGAATCGAACACCCATAGAGTACTGGTGTTGATCATGTTTTGCTCGTGAAAGAGGTTTAGTCAACGGATCTGCTACATTCAAATCCGTGTGCACTTTACAAATATCTATGTCTCCATCTTGAACATGTTCACGTATGGAGTTGAAGCGACGCTTGATATGCCTGGTCCTTTTGTGAAACCTGGGCTCCTTGGCAAGGGCAATAGCTCCAGTGTTGTCACAGAAGAGAGCCATTGGACCCGACGCATTTGGGATGACTCCTAGGTCGGTGATGAACTCCTTCATCCATACTGCTTCATGTGCTGCCTCCGAGGCTGCTATGTACTCCGCTTCGCATGTAGAACCCGCCACGACGCTTTGCTTGCAACTGCACCAGCTTACCGCTCCACCATTCAAAATATACACGTATCCGGTTTGTGACTTGGAGTCATCCGGATCTGTGTCGAAGCTAGCGTCGACGTAACCCTTTACGACGAGCTCTTCGTCACCTCCATATACGAGAAACATATCCTTAGTCCTTTTCAGGTACTTCAGGATGTTCTTGACCGCTATCCAGTGTTCCTTGCCGGGATTACTTTGGTACCTACCTACCAAACTTACAGCAAGGTTTACATCAGGTCTGGTACACAACATGGCATACATAATAGACCCTATGGCTGAGGCATAGGGGATGACACTCATCTCTTCTATATCTTTTGCCGTGGTCGGGCATTGAGCCGAGCTCAATTCCACACCTTGCAATACAGGCAAGAACCCCTTCTTGGACTGATCCATATTGAACTTCTTCAATATCTTATCAAGGTATGTGCTTTGCGAAAGACCTATGAGGCGTCTCGATCTATCTCTATAGATCTTGATGCCTAATATATAAGCAGCTTCTCCAAGGTCCTTCATTGAAAAACACTTATTCAAGTAGGCCTTTATACTTTCCAAGAATTCTATATCATTTCCCATCAGCAGTATGTCATCCACATATAATATGAGAAATGCTACAGAGCTCCCACTCACTTTCTTGTAAACACAGGCTTCTCCATAAGTCTGTGTGAACCCAAACGCTTTGATCATCTCGTCAAAGCGAATGTTCCAACTCCGAGATGCTTGCACCAGCCCATAGATTGAGCGCTGGAGCTTGCATACCTTGTCAGCATTCTCAGGGTCGACAAAACCTTCCGGTTGTATCATATACAACTCTTCCTTAAGAAAACCATTAAGGAATGCCGTTTTGACGTCCATTTGCCATATCTCATAATCATAGTATGCGGCAATTGCTAACATGATTCTGACGAATTTCAGCTTCGCTACGGGTGAGAAAGTCTCATCGTAGTCAACCCCTTGAACTTGTCGATAACCCTTAGCGACAAGCCGAGCCTTATAGATGGTCACATTACCATCCGCGTCAGTCTTCTTCTTAAAGATCCATTTATTTTCTATGGCTTGCCGATCATCGGGCAAGTCAGTCAAAGTCCATACTTCGTTTTCATACATGGATCCTATCTCGGATTTCATGGCTTCAAGCCATTTGTCGGAATCCGGGCCCGCCATCGCTTCTTCATAGTTCGAAGGTTCACTATTGTCTAACAACATGATTTCCAGGACAGGATTGCCATACCACTCTGGTGCGGAACGTGTCCTCGTGGACCTTCGAAGTTCAGTGGTAGCTTGATCATGATCATTATCAATAACTTCCTCTCTTGCCGGTGTAGGCTCCACAGAAACATTTTCCTGTGCTGCGCTACTCTCCGGTTCGAGGGTCATCTCATCAAGCTCCACTTTCCTCCCACTTACTTCTTTCGAGAGAAACTCTTTCTCTAGAAAGGATCCATTCCTGGCAACAAAGATCTTGCCCTCGGATCTTAGGTAGAAGGTATACCCAATAGTTTCCTTAGGGTATCCTATGAATACGCATTTTTCCGACTTGGGTTCGAGCTTCTCTGGTTGAAGTTTCTTCACATAAGCATCGCATCCCCAAACTTTCAGAAACGACAGCTTAGGTCTGTCCTGCCTAAACGTCAAGACAACCAAGTGATCACGCAGTGAGGTCTGACCACACCCGCCTCACACTTCTCTAATCGTTCGTACTCATGTGTACATGTCGTACCCCGAAAACATAGGTGCCGTGACGGTGCTACACTTGGGAGAATACTAACTACTTGATATTTTTGTGAGAGATCGCCATAATAAAAGCGACTATCGCGCAATCAAGAAGGGTGCATCATAAGGGATAAACATCTCACGCAATTCATAATAGCATGATATGGTATAGCCCTCTCTGACGGAGAAGTCTTTCATTTCTTCGTCTTCGGCATTCGCGTCGGTGTTCACCTTCGCGAAGATTGCCACCACCTTGTGGATGCACCAGATAATATTGCTATCTCTATAGTTAATAAAATAAGTGCATTACTTTAGGTTGACACGCAGGTCATTAAAGTGCAATCATATGGCTCCAGCCATCATGCCGAATCATGACACGCGGGTCATGTTAATTAGTTTACATTATATAGTCATCTCATACATAATCAAATTATTACGAGCACTGCTATACCACATCACATGCACATGCAAACCATCCTACAAAACCAAGTTAGACGCCTCTAATTGGTTCAGCAAAAACTTGTTTTACGTGGCTTCTAAGGTTTCGAAACAAACCGAAGCTACCAACGTTCATTATCAAGCATGATTATCCAAGTCGCTAGATTAACATTGCGGGGTGTATGAAACACGAGATAATAAAATCTCGAGCCCCATACTGAACTTCGTCATACGCATGACCCCCGTGCAGATCATATCTGCATTGCCCTTTCGTCTGCGAAATTTCATCTTTCTTTTTAACTACGGTGGAATTCAATGAACTGTTAGCACTTTGTTGATCAATCAGGATCGCAGGTTGCCATAACATTGAAAATCCACCATGTTGTTATCAAGATCAGAAATATGCAAATTCCAGGGAAGCAACAAGAACATCGGGTAACAGATTTCATCTGCTACCCGCACAAATAATTTTTAGTAATAGAACTCATCTACTACCTAATTATATTGTGCAACACCCATACATCTCTATGTATTCTAGATCGCAACCTGCATCTACGCATAGCACGGCTCATGATGCCACTGTAGGGGAACGCAGCAGAAAACAAAAAAATTCTGACCTACGAACCAGCCTAGGACCACTATGGAGACTGCATACAATGTTTGATCTTTTCTGTTACCGACTCGTAGCACAGCGGAAGTAGAGTCGATGACGATCGGTGCTGCAGATCCCCGCGGCTGGGATTTTACAACCTCCCAACTGCTAGGATGTATACCCTCATCTGCCCCTCGGACAGCCCTCTGGGTGGCGGTCGGTGTGACGCCCCCGGCTCAATCGTGCACTAACCATACACGCAGATGCACACGATCAAGCCTAAGGACTCACTTGAAGATATCACAACACAACTCTAAAACATAAATAAAGTCATACAAGCTTTATATTACAAGCCAGGGGCCTCGAGGGCTCGAATACATAAGCTCGTATACAAGCGTCAGCGGAAGCATCAGATATCTGGGTACAGATATAAAAGAAAGACAGATAGGCCTTTAAAAGGTGGTGCAAAACAAAAGCTATGATCGAAAAGGCGCAGGCCTCCTGCCTGGGACCCTCCGATCCTACTCCTGGTCGTCGGCCAACTCGTAGTAGTAGCCACCCTCGGGGTAGTAGTAGTGATCGTCGTCAGGGGTAGCTGGCTCCGGGGCTCCGTCATCTTGTTGCATCAAACGGATATGGGGAGAAAAAGAAAGCAAAGCAACCGTGCGTACTCATCCGAAGTACTCAGCAAGCAAGGATCTACACTACATATGCAACATTATCAAAGAAGGGCTGTATATATGTGGACTGGGCTGCAGAAATGCCAGAACAGAGAGAAGGCCTACTCCTATCGAAGACTACCATCTTCAGCATCTTCAGCGGTCTTGCAGCATTAGAAGAGTGTAGATAGCACAGTATAAAGTAGTAGTAATGTTATCAACCTCACCCAGAGATCCTTCCTCGACTCCCTGCAAGAAAGCAATCCCAAAGCCATAAAGTCATCAACCTCGCCCAGAGATCCTTTCTCGACTCCCTGCGAGAAAGCAATCCCAGAGCCCTACTATCCATTTCTCATCTCATGTATCCAGTTCTAGTTGTATCGATCAGGATACAACTCCGAGCGTCCGTTACCGAGGATCCGGCTATGCATAGATTAGTTCTTCCCTACAGGGGTGCACCAACTTACCCACCACGCTCGATTAATTCCGGCCGGACACACTTTTCTGGGTCATGGCCGGCCTCGGCCAAACGATACGCCGCAACCCGACCTAGGCTTAATAGAGTGGTCAGCACGCCGGACTAAACCTATGCCCCTAGGGGTATTGGGCCATCGCCTCGGGAACTCCTGCACGTTGCGTGGGCGGCCGTGAGTAGACCTAGCAACCCACACTATCAAGGCGGTTGCTTATTGCAGTCCAACACGGCGCACGCCGCTCAGTCGCATGACGTCTATTAAGCTTCGGCTGATGCATACGACGCAGAGTGCCCATAACTGTTCCCACGTGATGGTTAGTGCTATCGAGCCACAGGCCCACTCGGATCAAATATCCAAATCGTTAGAGAATTAGGAGCGCTGTAACGAGCAGAGACTCACGATCATGTGACCCCGTCGCCCCGTTTCGAGGACTTGCTGCAAAGGCTAAGAATGCCCGGCCGCGCCTCGTAATTAACTCACGGGCACCCTCCAGGTCAACCCGTCTCCACATCACTCGCGGGTACCCCTCAGGGTCGACCCGCCTGCCCAAGTATCAGTTGTAAAGTCCAAGTATCCGTGTGTCCATAACATCGGGGGAATCTGAGGTATCACCCTCATTGGATTCCTACTCGATGTATCTGTCAAGGTGAACTCGGAGGAATCACCCTCAATGGGTTCACACTTGAGGTGTCGCACGACAGCGTCGTTACCGGAAGTGGTGAAGGAGGAATCACCCTCGATGACCACGACCGAGTAACTTCTCCACAGAGTTAACATCCGAAGTGCATACGAGGTATCACCCTCGGCACTCGATAGTAACGCTGTAGTGTCGTACAGATAAAGGGGGTGTGTTGTGCGGTGCCGGGGCCTGGTTGTCGAGTCTTCCGATAATCCAGCGGGGGCAACTGGGACAAGTGGGGTCACTGGGGTTTACTAACCAGCCTATTCTAAGCAGTTTAGGATAAGTAGGTAGTTATCAAAAGCAGGTTACAAAATCAGGCTATGCATCAAAATAGGTAAAGCAGTAGCAATTTCTAATGCAAGCATAAGATAGAAAGAATAGGCGATATAGACATGCTCAAGGGGGGGTGCTTGCCTGGAAGCTCTGCGGCAAAAGCAGGGTCGTCAACAGTGTAGTCGGTCTCCGGAGCTGCGTCGGTTTCAGGGACTACATCGGTACCGGGATCTATTGAGAGAGAAGAGGGGGAAGAAACAGATAAATGCACAGCAAAATAAATGCAACACATGGTATTATGCAATGCAGGGGTGACCTAGTGAAATGTTGAGTGCTACAGACGGAGTGGAAAATTATCCGGGAGTGTTCTCCCAGCTCCGGGTGATTATCGGACAGATGAAACAGAGGGGAAAGTTCCATGTTCATCATACTAGAGGTATGTGACGGGTATGAGGAAGGCATATTTGGATTCGTCTCGTCGTTCTGAGCAACTTTCATATATAAAGTTTTTCGATCAGAGCTACGGTTTGATTTCTACGGATTTTAAAAGATTTAAACATTTTCTAAAATTTACTGGATTTATTTAATTTGAATTAAAATAGTAAACAAAAAAACTGGGTGCACCCGGTGCAGTGCACCAGAATGCACCAGAGAGGCTGCCAGGTGGGGCCAGCCAACTGCACAGTCAGCAGTTGACTGGGCAGTGGGTCCAGTGGGACCACATGTCATTGACTGAGGCCATCCTAGTCAGCATTGACTGGTCAACTGGGTCCAGTGGGGCCCAGTTGACAGTGGTTGTTAGACTAAATATTGTGTTAGTATAATTAACTAAATGAATTAGCACTGTGGGCCCTTTAGGTCAGTGACAGAGTTAACAGTGGTTAATTTAAAAGCTACAGTAAATGGGCCCACCAGTCAGTGCCTGTTAGGTGGTCGGTTAGCGTCTAATCGGCCTGACGCGCGGGACCCATCGGAGTTTGAGCTCCGGCGCGCGGCGGCACTGCTCCGGCGAGCGACAGAGAGGGCGGCGCTGCTCGGGTTCGTCGCACAGGCGATCAAATCGAGCGCTGCGAGCAGCTACGAGACGCGGAGGCTCGCGCGCGTCCATTCGTGGCTTCAGGCGGGGCTAGGACGGACGAAAACGACGGCGGCGTCGACCGCAGCGGACGCCGGAGTTCGGCCGCATTCTGGTTTGGCGCTACGGGGCTCGGCAGAGCGCGGGGAAGGGTGCTTCGGGCTCGCACGGGCGTGCTGAGAACGAACCCGAGCTCGTTTGAGCTCGACGAGCAGCGAGGGCACGGCTACGAGCTCGTCGGCGGCGAGGTGTTCGGGCGCGGCAAATGCGGCGACTGCGGCTACTGGGAGAGGCCAGAGAGAGGGGCAGGCGATGCGGCTGCTCACTGTGAGACTGTAGTTGAGCTTAGTGGGCTCAGAGATGGCTCGGTGGCGCCGGAATCCTCGCCGGAGCTTGTCGGGGCCGATGAAGAAGACGACGGGGTAGGGGTCGACGCAGGGGTGCTCGACTCCGCCTAGTGGCACGGGGAGGAGCAGCGGACGGCGGCGGAGGTTTAGGGCATCAGGGCGGGGTGAGGGGCGGCCGATGGCCGCGGGATCGACGCGGCGACGGCGACGGCGTCTCGGGCGAGCTTGGGATCGAGCGAGGGAGAGGGGAACTGAGGCTAGCGTTCGCCTGGGGGTGCCCTGGGGTCGATCTTATCCCCATCACGGCGGCAGCGGCACCGGGGGATGGCCAACAGCTGGCCATCGCTAGCTCGGGTGCGCGCGCGCTGACACGGGGAGGAGGGAGACGATGACGGCTCTGTTGGGCTGGGCCTGCACACTGTGCACTAAGGCCCAGCCAACAGTGGCCCTTTTTCTTTTTCTTTATTTCTTTTCTGTTTTCTGTTTTTATTTCTGTTTTGCAAATTGTTTAGCTACCATTTGAGTTTTGTAAAATATGTGGCTTCGCTCAATAATTATATTGTAATATTTACCACTGCCAGAAAATGGTTTGGAGCCAGAATGACTTTATTTGAATTTGAATTGAATTTAAATGAAAAGAAAAGGTGTTGCTGGTCCACTATTTTGGTTGCTAGGGTCAACTTGGGAATTTACTTAATGTTGGTTTTATTTTTATAATTGTTCTGGGATTATTTGCAATACTATGAACATTTTAGTTTTGCAGTTTGAAGAAATAAATATTTGACTTTATTTCAAGTATGAATTTGAAGTTGTATTTGGGACAAGTGGCATTTTGACTTAGTGAAATATGATGACATGGCACCTTAATTAGCTTGATGACAGGGTTAACATCTGGAGATGTTACAGTCGGACAGTCCTCGGACGGTGTCGCGCATAGCCCTCCGGGAGGACCTTCGAAACTCGAACGGTCACTCTCCGACAACCCTTCGGGAGGACCTTCGAAACTCGGACGGTCACACGGACAGCCCTTCGGGAAGCACTCTCGAACTAAGACCGAAACTACGATCTCTCTACAGAGTTGCACACATACGGTGTCATCTATCCGGCAAGGCTTCGCCGTCCAGAACTAGTTCCTGCCGGAACCCAGACAGCCTTTCGGCTCTATGAAACTATTTCGCTGGGAGGGAGAGAGAAGTTCGACAAGTCTATGGCCTGTGTATGAGAGCAAGGGATGAGTTTGAGCAGCCCCCTCCACCTCTATTTATAGGAGAAGGAGGGGTGGAGGGGCTGAAAATTTCAGCCACATCCATCCATGTCATCTCCAAGATATTTTGGAGCAAAAGCCCAAAAAGGTGGATTTCCAAAAAGTAACCATAAGGCTGATTTCACTATTCAAGATGATATTTTACAGCGTCCGTTCGAACCGAAAATCTTTATGTGGACCTAGAACATTTCCAGTACCCACTAAAATAATTTTCGACGCGTTCCGAAACAATTTCGGATTAGTGATTTTCATCTGCGAAAAGCAGACAAAGCGGTTCCGGCAGCTCCGGAACATTTTCGGTTTTTATCCCGGAAAATTCCTAGAAGTTTCCTGAATAATTCTAACACCCTCCAAGAATTATCAGGCGTATCCCGAAACCATTTTGACTTAATGGTATCCCCTGAAACAACTTTTCAGTTTTACCGGAACTCATCCGGTGACCTCTCTCTTCGGAACTTTTCCGCTGTCTCCGAAACTTTTTTTCCGGAGACTTTCTCTCAGACTCCCTATCTAGTATTCAACATATAGATGACCTTTAAGCGTGTGACCCTATAGGTTCGGTGAAGTATAGACATGACCCGGAACCCCTTCCGATCAATGATCAACATCGGAGCCGTGGACACCCATATTGACACCTATACCCACACGAATGAATATTCGAGTGAACCTCTAGTTGCCGTGTGCTATTCCTGTTGCTTCGCGATATGTTACAAATACCCGATGTGAGACATGTTGGCATCCCCATGGATCAACAACTTGTCCACTATGCCAGTTTGTCCACTATGCCAGTTACCTCGTTACCGGTATTGTTCTCTTTTCTCGTTACCGTGTTCCGGCATCCCCGTGATCAAATCACAAAGTGTCTGGCCAGACGATGATGGATACCGTAACACCGAGAGGGCCCAGAGATATCTCTCCATGGTCGGAGGAGCAAATCCCAATCTTGAGCTATCAAGTTACTTGACATACTTTTCCATGAACCCGTAAGCCGCCGTAATAGCCACCCAGTTACGGATGACATTTAACAAACCTCAAAGTTCATGAATCAAGCATGAAGAAACTCGATACTCTCATGGTCTGAGGAATCATGCAAACGTTAACCATCTCTGTGTTATTAACCATTAACTTGTGACGAATATATCTCATAGCATAACATCAAATCGGGTCGATTCAACACAAATGTTCCTCTAACATTGTGCCCTCAAAGTTGCTGGCATAGACATGCCCATGATTGGGAAAACATAATCATCATGCAACACTTGAGCTAGTCTTAGAGGCATGACTAGGAATACATTTTACCATTTATTATTCCACACGTGCACATGGGTTTTCCCCAGAGCCTTTGTGGATATGCGGGCTCGGGAACCACAACAGTTATAGCATGGAACATAAACATAATTATGAACATGGAGATAAATAATATTATTTATTATTGCCTCTAGGGCATATCTCCTACAGTAGGTTGCGTTGGTAATTCCCCGAAGAGGAGGGGAGATCCAATACAATAGAGATAAGTATTTCCCTCATTTAAGAACCAAGGTTATCAATCCAGAAGGAGAAACACACAAAACGTCATTAGCAGCACCTACACACACGAAAAGCAAATACTTGCACTCAACGCAAAATAAGGGGTTGTCAATCCCTTGTCGGTTAATTGCAAGGATCAAATCTCGTAGTGATAGACAGAAAAAATAAAACACAAAATAAAAGAACAGTAAATAAATTGCAGCAAGATGTTTTTGCATTTTATATATGATAAAAGATAGACCCGGGGGCCATAGTTTTCACTAGAGGCTTCTCTCTTGAAGATAGCATACGGTGCGTAAACAATTTACTGTTGGGTAATTGATAGAAAAGCGTATAGTTATGACGATATTCAAGGCAATGATCATGTATATAGGCATCACGACCGAGACAAGTAGACTGACTCCTGCCTACATCTACTACTATTACTCCACCCATCGACCGCTATCCAGTATGCATCTAGGGTATTAAGTTCACGAAAAACAGAGTAACGCCTTAAGTAAGATGACATGATGTAGACAAAGTAAATCCAATCAATATGAATAAACCCCATCGTTTTACCCTTAATGGCAACGATACAATGCGTGTCATGTCCCTTTCTGTCACTGGGATTGAGCAACGCAAGACCGAACCCATCACAAAGCACCTCTCCCATTGCAAGATAAACCAATCTAGTTAGCCAAACCAAATCGATAGATCGGAGAGAAATACAAAACTATAATAATCATGCATATAAGAATTCAGAAAAAATTCAAATAATATTCATTAATAATCTGATCATAAACCCACAATTCATCGGAACCCAGCAAACACACCGCAAAGAAGGATTACATCAAATAGATCTCAAAGAACATCGAGGAGAATATTGTATTGAAGATCAAAGAGAGAGAAGAAGTCATCTAGCTACTGGCTATGGACCCGTAGGTCTGAGGTAAACTACTCACGCATCATCGGAAGGGTAGCAAGGTTGATGTAGAGGCCATCCGTGATCGATTCCCCCTCCGGCAGATTACCGAAAAAGGTCTCCAGATGGGATCTCGAAGGAACAGAGACTTGCGGCGGTGCAAAAAGTGTTTCGTGTGGCTCTCTGTTGGTTTGGGAATATTTATGAATTTATAGCTTTGGAATTAGGTCAGGAAGTGCCACGAGGGGCCCACAAGCCTGGGGGGCGAGCCCTACCCCCCAGGGCGCGCCTCCCGAGCTTATCACTCACTCGTGCCTCCTCCGATCTTCTCCCAAAGCTTCTAGTGTTTCATCTGGTCCAGAAAAAATTAATCCAAAGTTTTTTTTTGTTTGGACTCCGTTTGGTACTGTTTCCCTAAAAAGCCAAAAACAAGCAGAAAACAGCAACTGGCACTGGGCAGTGGGTTAATAGGCTAGTCCCAAAAACTGATATATAATTGCATAATAAACATCCAAGATTGATACTATAATAGCATGGAAAATCAAAAATTATAAATACATTGAAGACGTATCATGCCACTCCTAGTGCAACCCCTACTTCGAAAGGAGACATTGTCAATGGCGAAACTCCTAGTACCGCTACTGCTTCAAAAGGAGGCACTGCCAATAGCGGCACTCCTGGCCTCGCTTCAAAAAGATACATTGCCAATGGCGCCACTCCTAGTGAAACTACTACAAAAGGAGGCACTGCCAGTGGTGGCTGTCCTAGTCCTACTACTTCAAAAGCAGATAGTAGTGTCAAGTACTTTGAAGATAATCCTCCCAAGCTTCTTCAGAGCCTAAGCATCAATGGGTTCAAACATAATCCAGTGAAATCCACTGTTGCTCAGAGGCAAGATACTACCTGCAGTTACCAAGTTAAATCTGTGTAATACCTTTCTACGCCAGGACAACATGAAAAGCATCGCCGAGCTACCCAACTTGCGTTGCCTCAAGCTTAAGCATGATGGGTACATCGACCGCAGGCTCTCCTTCAGGGATTCTGCTCCATTCAAAAAGCTCAAGTACCTTGTTGTTGATGGTTGCTGCAAGACGATTGAGATCTACTTTGAATCTAGAGGAGCTCCTGAGCTCATCAAGATTGTCTGGTCCTTCACCGGCATGGAGGACTCCCAATCTCCCTTTCTCTCTGGGATTATCCTACTTTCAAAGTTGAAGGAACTCGATTTCCACGGCAATGAAATGCCAAATCAGGTGATGGAAAACAAAGAAAAACATCAAAATAAGGATCTTAAAATCAATCTTACTCAGGCCAAGCCCAAGCATGCAGGACAAGAAGCTAGCACAACTGCAGTGGCACCTTGACCCCAGTGCAGTGCAGTGCTGCATAGCGTGTTCCTCTTCTTCAATTCAGTTGGGTGAATAAGGATATTGGTGCTGACGGAAGGACATACGATCTTTCCATCCATTCATCATCGAATTCCATGTGTGGTTTGCGTGTGAGCGTGTGTGGTTATTTACTATGATTGTGTGTGTGTGTGCGTGTGTGTTTGTGTGTATGCAGTTTTTAATCCTTCTGCATGCAGTTGTGCTGGTGTGTGCCTTGTGAGTGTGCGAGTTGGATTTGTGTGGCTTTGCTGTCTGGACCATCATGCATGGTTTCATTTCATGTTGCAACTAAGTGTGATAATGTTTGTGTGAAATAATGATCGGTGAAGCCATGTCGTAATACATGTAACATCAGCTGTATCATGCAATTTGTTTTGTATGAGTATCTGCTACTGATTAGCGATTTGTTTTCTATGGAAGTACACACCATGTTGCGGTGTGTTTTTATCATGTATTGTTTCCACAGTTCTCTACCACCCTGCCTTGTCTATATGGCCAAGAAAACCATTAAATAATTGCCAAAGGGCATCCATCTTCCCTTCTGGAGGATAGCTCCATTGTGATTTATTGAGAGCATGAAATTATTTCTTCTTCTGGAGGAAGCTTTTGAGTGAAAGAAAGCCGTGTTTGCTCACTCTCTTTCAACCAGTTGATACGAGAGTGTTGTCTCCTATGGGCATGTTGCAGAGCAGCAATGCCGAGCACATTAATCTTCAACATACCTCTGAAACCATGCTCATCATCAGACAAGAAACGATCATCCATGGCCTTGTCCAACACTTTGATGAGCTCGCTCGAGATGACCTTGTCCAGCAACTTCAGGTCTCCAATCTTCTCTAAGCTCCAGGATCATTGCACTCTCGTCATGCACGTGAGCTTACAGTACAGAATCAGGAACGGGTCAATGCAATTGGAAGCAGCGCCGGTCCTGGAGTTTCCGAGGCCCCGGGGCGAACTCAAATGAATGGGCTCAGTGACAACATTGGAGGAAAAAATTGATTCCATACATTGATAAAAAAAAATATTGCAAAGCCATAATAAACAGCGGTAATTTTTCCTTGGTAAATAATACTCCAAGTCATAAATAACAATGTCATACTTCAGGTGTAAATCAAACATCATAGAAGTCACAGAGCATAACAAAAAAGAAATGACATGCTAGCGAACCTCCAAGCCTCCAGTAATCATGAGAAACGGCTCCTTCATGCAATTTTTGATGCAAAATCATTAATGACAGTGTCAAGATAAATGTAATCCGTTTCAAACACAAGATTTTATTTCCTTGTAGGCCCTTTTTCAATCAGAATATCTCTTGATTTATTGTCAAGAGTGTCCCAGTTTCTTGGGTCATAGATATCAAAAGGAGAAGATCCTTGTTCATCTACACTTGGGTCATAGATAAATCAGATGGCTGTCAGCGTGATGTGGACAATATCAGGATCCCAGACAACAATGATCCCACCTCTAGTACCCAAAGCAGGGGAGAACAAGTAACTCGACAGGACAGCACCAGCACATTGCGCCATCACTTGGTCATCAACAGTGGCTAATTTAGACTCTTGGAAACAAAGGATCGCAGGCTTATGAGCAAGCACAGCATCCATAACCACAGCTCTGCGAGCCAGGTTTTCATTTTTATCGGGGCATTTGATATGTCTTCAAAGGTTGTTGATTTTGCAGAAGTATTAAAGAACTGAAACCACTGTTTTGAGCGTACCTGTCTCCATGGGGACACACATACTGTTCCTATCTTGCCCTTATCAAATACTCCGTCCCATAATATAAGATCCTTTTTCAAGCTGCAAAAAAATTGACAAGTTAATTAGCATTTGCAAATATGTAGAAAGGTGAACTGCTCACAAATATTATGCTACTGAGATATCACAACTCATAATCGCCTGAGCATCATGCAAAAACCTGTCATGGGAGGATTGTATCAAATCCATTTTTAACCACAGTCCACAGCTCAAGTTTAAGGTCAACAAGGGGGCGAAAAGAGCCCCCAAGTTCCATCGCCCAGAATGAAAACCAGCAAAAGGAAAAAAAAGGAGTGCCTCAAGTACCTTGTAGTGCCAGTTTCCAACTCCTTCTGACATCGAAAATAACAAGATGATTTCCTACAAGAGGAATGTGATTTCAGAGACTCACTGGAAGCCCGTGTAGATTCTGTAGAAGACGAAGACATCACGTGCTACGAGAATGGCCGCGCCGCCGGCGGAGGATTCCGGCGACGGATGGATCTGGGGCATCGGGGGAGAGCTTTGCTTGCCTCGTCTGTGCATATCGGCTGGGCCGTTAACTGGCCCATACGCAGACAGCAAATCTCTCGTTCTGTAGCTCCACTCAACGGGCGCAGCTATCTCTCGCCTATAGGGAGACGTAGGGCAGCCTCGCCCAAAGGCGAGCGCCAGACTGGCCGGCCTAGGCGCGCCGGAGGACACATGGCACAGGTCACAGCTTCGTTTTCTTTTTCTGTTTTTTCATGTTTTTCTTGTTTTGTTTTTTTGCTTTATTTTCTTACCTTTGTTTATAATTAAAAAACTCTAAATATATGTAATACAAAAATACGGAAAATATATACAAAAAACATAGAATATGTATGAAAAGAATGTTGATAATGTATTCAATAAATGTTAAACATGCACTCCCTCCGTCCCACAATATAAGATGTTTTTGCAAACTATGTTAGCTTGCAAAAAATTCTTTTATTATAGGACAGATTGAGTGTAAAATAATTCTAATAATTTATTTAGAAAATGTTAAACATGTATAAAAATTTCTCATGTGTTGAACATTTTTTTTCCAATAAACACTATTTCACACACATGTTTACATTTTCAAATATAGTGGAAACATTTTTATCTACATGTTTAACATTTGTTAAAGACAAAACTAAATATTTTATATAAGTTTTTCGATTTCTACTTATATTTAATGTATGTTGTACATTTTTGCATACATAGGAACATTTTTTATATATGGTTAACATTTTAAAAATATATTAACCCTAGGGGTTGGCGGCTATGCTTTGTTAGGCCAACTAGAGATCTCATTTTTTTTATGTGAAAACATTCAGTTAGGTCAATAAAGCTTTGCGAATTTGTCTAAAAAAAGGCGATACAGATGCTAGTTTTGCTATAAGCGAGATACAGCTCTCTCACCACAGTGCATTTAGCTCATGTTATTGGGCCTTTCGGTGCACGTAATAGGGGCCACTGAATTCTCCTTGTCTCTACTCCTATAAAAGTCTGAGTTGGTGATGATGGTGTGCCTGCCATCTGTCGTTTATGATCGTTGGATCTGCATCCAACGCACCATAAGCAATCTATGGTAAATTTTGCAAAAACACCCGCTATTCATCACACATTTGCAGATAAGCCCTCTAACCTATCTCCCCCGTTCAACTCTCCCGCCCCACCTTATCCGACCATCTTCTCCAGAAATCCAAAAATTGGGAAAAGGGGGGCGCCGTACGAACCACCGCCTGCAGCACTGGAATGGATCCGGCGATCTGGCCGCTGCCGGCGCCGTCCAACCCCAGCCCTCTTATGTCTTCTCTCTGCCCCATCTCCCACCGCCGCCACGACCCCATCCTCCTCGTCGTCCCCTCGCCCCCTTCCCCGTCTCATCCGATGCCGACCTCGGCATGCAGGCTGACCACGTCGTCCGTCTACTGACGACTCTACTGCCCCCTCCTCTGCTGCAGAAGGCCTACGGTAGACCATCACTGCCACTTCCCCTCCTCCTTGCTGTCTCCTCCGCCGGCTCACCCGTCTCCTCCGGCGCTGGTCGCCGCAGGTCCGCCTCCGACGCAGTACGTCCCTGACGCCTCTTCCTCTGCCGCAAAGTTCCCACCGACCTCCGCCCAGTATCCCCCCCTCCTCGATGTCTCATCCGCCCCCTTCCCCCTCCCTTCCAACGCTGACTGCCGCAAGTACGCCGCCGGCTACGAGATGCTCATCCTCAGCGGCGGCGCCGACTACTCCTTCCCCTTCTCCACCGGTGCGCTATTCTTGGCTAATGCCATCCTCCCGTGGCGCCTCCCAAATTCAATTTTTTCTGTCAAACCCGCGCGCCCAAGCGGAACAGTATAGAAGCCAACCTTGCAGACCAATATATATCAATTTTTCTGTCACACTAAGTTCAAATCCGCGTGCAAAGGTGGAGCTGTCTAGAAGCTACTCTTGAAGACCAATATAAAGCAAATGGGCAGGCACATGGGACTCACGCTGCTGCACCCAAAGAAGCCAGACGCTGGTTACACCAATCTTCAGATTGAACGGATTGTGAGGACTACGCCTTTTGTTCTGCTTCGTGAAGGAGGTATGGGCGAATCTTCTTACTTGTGCAATTGCATATATGTGCTCTGACAGAAATAGCTGATCCGATTAGGAGATCAAGCACCAGTACCTTTTCCCTATAATACAAGGGGAATAGTTTACTGTCCTTAGATTTGCTATGCTAATATGATTGCTACACAATAAATGCTAACACTGATAATTAGTGAATACAATAGTAGTTTGGTTTTTTGTTCATCTATTGGCATAGATTGCTGGACCGCAGATAGCCACATTCTTGTCACTTGATCTTAAACTTTTGTAGTACCACATTATACATGCATTGCGGTATTGCTTACAATTGAAATCTTGAATTTGTTGCTTAAGTTGACCAAATAGTAAATATGCATTGGTACTAAATCTGCATATAAATACTCAGATGGCAGCTGCAACTACAATTGGATTTGTTTCTCACCAAATCACTGATTTTTGAAATGACAACCCACATGGCAGGTCCAAAACATACTCAACAAGCTCAGAAATTAGAAGTCTACAGGAGAAACCCTTGGATTTAGGTGTGAAACTGAAGAACCACAAGGTGAGGACATACTGGCTGAGTTAGGATGAATATTCAGTATGTGCACTCATTTAGAGATTGGTGATTGTGTTAGAGATTTATAAGGAGTGCATCATGTTTCATACTTCCCTGTTTCATACTTCCATGTTTTGTACATGTTGCTGTTCATATCATTTGTTTTGTTCATATTGTTACTTAATGACGATCAAATTTATCATATGTGCACTCTTGGATCTAAATATAAATTGCTCTAAATCTATCATACCTGTGCTTGGGTTAAAATGAATTATCCTGTTGGCTTTTGGCGAAGAATAATATTCTTCTTAGATATAACATTCCTATTGGCTTTTCTGTTTTGAACTTTTAATTCATTTTTGGCTAACCTCATACTCTCTTTTGTTTTGGGGAGAAATATTCAGGTCTTGCGCCCAAATGCTACAATCCTTGTGCCAACAAAGCGATATAGGAAAAGAAAAAGGTTGCTATCTTATCCCTTATCGCTTGGCGGAACAATCTATTTGCATATTTCTTAATTTGTATTATCTGACTATTGGTCCAACTTTAAATAACACAGTGGTCTACGACAATAATAAGTCCAACAGAACTGGCCCCAATGGCATGCCACAAACTCGGACAATCCTATTTATACGCGAGCCTACATGTGTGACACATTCGAGTTACTCGTCTTCTTCGGATGATGAAGTGACAAACCAATCAGCTGCGATTTTTCCTACTAATAATGGTATGCTCACATCAATTGAGGACTTGGAGCAAGGAGAAAGCTCCAAAGGTAAGTCTATAAGGCGAAAGTGTGTGTTTATGTAATTTTGTTTACCCACTTAATTAATTTCTCATAAATACTATAGGGCGAAAGCATGCACGTGAAGCAATAAGATATGCTAGCCGTACAGCAGAACAAATACAAGCAAGGCGAGAACGTGTGAGAGCACGTCGGCAAAATTTAACACCAAATGAGAAGGAAAGGATTAATGCACAGAGAAGAGAGAAAAGACAACGTATGACACTTGATGAGAGGAATGCAAGTCAGCGAGCACGTAGGCAAAGTTTGACGCTAGATGAGGGGCAAGAAAGAAATGCACGCCAGCGAGCACGTAGGAAAAGCCTACCACCCGAAGAGCGGCAAGCACTCCTAGCTCAGCGTAAAGAAAGCTACGCAGCTAAATGAGATACTCTCTGTAAGGATTCCGTCGCACTGCAGTGCCCTAAAGGTTCATTGGTGGGACAACTATCATCAAGCTCTTATGCCTTTAGCTGCCAAATTATGCTGGCACAAACTTCTGCTACAGTTCAAGGTAATTCTCACATACACATTCCTTTATCTCGCCAATTTTTCCGAATGTGTTGCCGGTATTTTACACTATCATCAAAATACCAGGTAATCTTGTAAGCATACCTGAAGTGGTGGAAGAGGATCACATAGTTTACACTAACACAGGTATGCTTATGGTATGGATGCCTTCTTTTCTCTACTAAGTATGTTATAACACACACTCAGAACCATCCTTATAACTTGGAATGGACAATTCATTATTGGCTCCCAATGGTTTCATATGTAGGTTCCCCAACAGAAAGCTTTGTTGCGGACGATGATGAGTCTGAAGAAGAAGATCACGAGTACTTCGTATTTGCTGGCAGAGGTATTGCCAATGCCGTGGATGCCTTACTTTCCTACACATGTATTATAGTACAAAAACTGCAAGACCTATATAACACTATTCATCTCATGTATATATAGGAGATGATGAAGACTGTGATGACCTGACAGATGCATTTAAAGTAGATACCATTATTCCTGACCCATATGATGATGTCTACAAGAATATACCAGTAAGTACTCACACGCTGGCACCTAAACCTGAGTGCAAGCATTGTGGTGCAAAGAGGTTCCAGTATGAGACAAATGGATTTTGTTGCCGGTCTGGAAAAGTTAAGTTAGCACACTTAGAACCACCCTTGGAACTTAAAATGTTATACACAAGTTCAGGTCCCAATGCCGTGCATTTTAGGGATAACATTCGATACTTCAATGGACACTTTTCATTCACCACCCTTGGAGTCAGTCTGGACAACAGATACACAAACATGAAGTCAGGAGTCTATACGTTTCGAGCTCACGGTCAAATTTACCACAACATCTTCTCATTTGGTCCAACTCAAGATGGGCCAAAGCATTTGGAACTCTACTTCTATGATGACGATCCCGGTTTACAACATAGGTTTCGGCGCTCCCCGAACCTAGACCGAGATGTCATTCGAAAGCTTGTTGACATCCTCAAGGATAATCCTTATTCTGAAACATTCAGGAATCTAGGTGGAGTCGATGACCTTGAGGAATACCGTATTGAACTGAACACCGGCATGAGGTTGGATCAATGGAGGTATAATGTACCTATATCATCAGAGGTTGCAGCTATTTGGGTTGAGGGTAGTGAACTCTGTAAGCACTTTGATCGTAGCATAGTATTGTTCGGTAACAACAACAAGAGATATAGCATCCAACCATATTATGGATGTTATGATCCGTTGTCTTACACTTTATTCTTCCCAAGAGGGGAGATTGGTTGGCATCCTGACATCCCAAAGAATGGTGTCGGCTTGAATGAGATACTTCAGTCCCGTCGCAGTGGTCGACAGAGTCTAGGTAATTCATATAACAAAAATAACATGTGTTCATTTTGTTTATCCTCATTGTGCTTACTTTTCCTAATTCCCAATATTGTCCTTTTGTTATCTCTCATTTCTGTAGGTTCATATACAAATAGTCAATTATGCGTCTCCGTTAGAGACTACTATTGCTACAAGTTTCAAATGCGTCGTCGTGTATTTAACACCATGCTATACGGTAAACGACTATTCCAACAATATGTGTTTGATATGTACATCAAGGTTGAAACCTCAAGACTAGACTATATAAAAAAACACCAGAAACAAATACGTGCTGATCTATACCAAGGTGTTGTCGATAGCCTTCAAGCTGGGGAATACCGTGCGGATGCAGTGGGCAAACGGACTATAGTTCCTTCATCATTTATTGGGGGGAGAAGAGATAGGAGACGAAGATACCTTGATGCCATGGCCTTGGTTCAAAAGTATGGGAAGCCAGACATTTTTTTAACCATGACTTGCAACCCTAATTGGGATGAAATAATTAGTGAGCTAGAGCCTGGACAAACTCCACAGGATCGTCCTGATCTCATTGTAAGAGTATTTCGAGCAAAGTTGGAAGACCTCAAGGTACAACTTTTTAAAATGCACATTATTGGTAAGGTGGCAGCATATGTATATGTCGTTGAGTTCCAGAAAAGAGGTCTACCACATGCTCATTTCCTCCTAATCATGGAGGGGAGGTACAAGCTAACATGCCCAGAGCAATATGACTGTCTCATATCTGCTGAATTGCCAGACAAATCCAAGTAACCTGAGTTGTACAAAATGGTCGTCAAGCACATGATGCATGGCCCGTGTGGAGTCCTAAACCCCAAGAGCGTGTGCATGCAGAAAGGTAGCTGCAAGAATTACTACCCACGACCGTTTAATGCATCAACCCTTCAGGGAAGGACACATATCCCATATATAGGAGGAGAGATGATGGACGTCGTGCAAAGGTACGTGGCCAAGAGTTAGACAATAGGTGGGTTGTTCCATACAATCCTTACCTACTAAGAAGGTATAATTACCACATCAATGTCGAGGTTTGCTCAAGCATAAAAGCTGTAAAGTACCTCTTTAAATACATATATAAGGGCCATGATCGAGCATCTGTTTCTATCGACGAGGTGGATAGTGATGGGAACATTGATTAGATAAAGCAATACAGAGATTCCAGGTGGGTTACGCCACCAGAAGCATTATGGAGGATATATGGTTTTGACCTTAGTCAGATATTTCCATCTGTTAGACAACTCCACCTCCACCTCCCTAATATGCACATGGTGTCATTTCAAGCGGGCGCAAATCTGAATGATGTCCTCTCTCAAGAAGGAGCTACCAAGACCATGCTAACTGAGTATTTTGAGGCAAACAAGAAATATGAGTTAGCTCGAGGAATTTTATATAAGGATTTCCCATCATATTTTGTTTGGATGTCAGGTGGAAAGTACTGGAAAAGGAGGGCTGAACGCACACAGATTGGGAGAATTGTGTCTGCACATCCAGCTGAAGGGGAGAGGTATTATCTTAGAGTGCTTCTAAACCATGTCACATGTGCTACATACTTTGAAGAGCTTAGAACAGTGAATGGTATTGTTTATCCGACATTCCGTGAAGCTGCTGAAAGGAGGGGTCTTATCGAGTCAGATAATACTATCGATAAGTGTCTTAAGGAAGCTGAGGCTTTTCAGATGCCATCTTCCCTTCGGAGGCTATTTGCCACTATATTGGTCTTTTGTGAGCCCAGCAATGTGCGTGGCCTATGGGACAGACACTTGGAAGCTATGACAGAAGACTATCGACTAACCCAAATGTGCCCCCATGCAGTTGAGCAGATGGCGTTATTAGATATAAAAAATATGCTTGAATCGATGGGCAAGGACATATCATCATTCCCTCTCCCAGAAATTGATGAGTCATATGATGCCTCAGATAATGAGGCTAGGGAGATCATAGAGGAGTCCACGATAGAGGTGGACCCAGAACACCTTGGCTTGTCATCTTTCCTAAACCCAGAATAGAGATATGCATACGACGAGATACTTGCGACCATCAATAGTGGCCAAGGAGGTGTGTTCTTTGTTGATGGACCCGGAGGCACAGGAAAGACTTATCTGTACAAAGCACTACTTGCAAAAGTACGTGCTGAGGGTAAAATAGCTATTGCAACAGCAACATCAGGCGTTGCTGCATCCATATTGCCTGGAGGGAGGACTGCACACTCAAGGTTTAAAATACCATTGAACACCGAAGACAATGGGGTCTGCGGTTTCACCAAGCAAAGTGGGACAGCTAAGCTTCTTATGAGGGCGTCTCTCATAATTTGGGACGAGGCCTCCATGACAAAGCAGCAGGCGGTCGAGGCCCTTGACAATAGCATGAGGGACATCATGGATCGACCTGACCTGCCGTTTGATGGAAAGACAGTTGTGTTTCGGGGAGACTTCAGACAAGTGCTTCCTGTTGTTCGTAAGGAAACAAGGTCACAAATAACTGATGCGACGCTATGCAAGTCTTACCTTTGGGAGAATATGAGACAACTAAGACTTGCCCATAATAGGGGGGCTCAGAGTGATCCGTGGTTTGCTGATTACCTTCTCCGTGTCGGGAATGGCACTGAACCGTGGATGATGATTACATATGGCTTCCAGATGAGATTTGTGTACCATACACCGGCGACGCCACTGATATTGATAAGCTTATTGAAAGTGTTTTCCGGATGACCCTAGATGAAAACCTCTTGGATCCAAATTACATAACATCCCGAGCAATTTTGTCAACTCGGAATGAGTACGTTGACAAGATTAACATGAGTATGATTGAGAGATTTCCTGGGGAGGAGATGATATACTACAGTTTTGATCGCGTGGATGATGATCCACACAACTACTATCCTGCAGAATTCTTGAATTCATTAACACCTAATGGGCTACCTCCCCATATCCTAAAGCTGAAAATTAATTGCCCTATTATATTGTTACGAAACATTGACCCAGCGAGTGGTTTGTGCAATGTGACGAGGTTGATTGTCCGGGAATTCATGAGGAATGCAATCGATGCTGCGATTGTGTTGGGCCAGCATGCTAGTAAGAGGGTGTTCCTTCCCCGAATTCCCCTTTGCCCATCAGACGATGAGATGTTTCCGTTTAGGTTCAAGAGGAAGCAGTTTCCAGTTAGACTTAGCTTTGCTATGACCATTAACAAGGCACAAGGACAAACTATACCAAATGTTGGTGTATACCTCCCTGAACCGGTATTTTCACATGGGCAGCTCTATGTTGCTCTTTCTAGAGCTACATCTAGAAGTAATATGAAGATTCTTTCTCTCCCGGATAAGAAAAAGGATGGCCAGTCCAACTCCATTGCAAATATTACAAAGAACATAGTCTACAAAGAAGTTCTCAGCATGTAGCCCAAGGTATTAATCACTCAAGTACAATTAAAACTTATATCTATCTAACTAGGGTCATGTGGAGGATTTACAGAAAGACAACCTAGATACTTGCTTTAGTGTTCATTTTTTTGTAAAAAAAATTATGTGTGTTTGAATTGTTTTTTAGTAGTTGTCTTTGTTACTCTCTCTGTTCAAAAAATTCAGATGACGCAGACAGCAGGTTGCTTTGTCATCAGTGCATTTCGTTTGCTTGGTAGCTCCACATCCAATTTTCAGGCCACACCCTGAATATTTGTTTCCTTTCTGTCTGTTATCGGCTTTTTTTTTCTTTGCAGAAACCTGGTTGATGTAAGAAAGCTACAAGTAGTCCAGTACTAATATTTTTGTATGTATAGATACATGTGCACTCACCCCTTCTATATACATATGATTCAAAAACATCTTTAACTTGCATTTTATTTCTTTGCTCCTGTATAAAATGTACTACAAGTGTTGTTCATTGTTTTTTCCTTTGCCTAAATATACTACAGTGTACATACCCTCTATAGTCTCCTTGTTTTTAACTTTGTCTAAATATACTACAGACCTTCATATATATGTAATACTGATTACCTGATGTCCTTTTAGGTGAGAAGATGGATGAAGCCAGTGCTCGAGGGCCAACATTGTTAGCACATATGTTTTGAGCAAACAACTAAAAGAGTATACTATGCTTGACACACATGAACTGATCGGGCGCACTCTGTCTCATGAAACCGCCTGTACAAGATTTGATCAAATTTAATATTGATGGGGCATTTACATCAGGCGGCTCCTTTGCTGGATGGGGGGTTGTTGCTTGTGATGAAGAAAGAGCTGTGATCCTATCACGGGCTAGGACAGGTGATAATATCCACGATGCATTTGGGGCAGAGCTTCTCGCCATTTACAATGATGTCAATATGGCAGCGTAGATGGGAGCGCTAAGGTTGGAGTTTGAAACTGATTCTGCTCTCTTGGCTGAGGCCATGGATGCTCGACGTGCTGATTCCTCCCCTTATTATGCTGCTGTCATCGAGGATGTAAAGTTCCAAATGAGGTTGTGGTTCTCTAGATGCAGAGTTTTGGCATGTAAAAGAGAAGCAAACCATGTTGCACATGAACTGGCCAGGCTAGGCCATCATTGTAATCTTGAGACCCTCTGGTGGTGCTGAGTAAATAGGCAATTTTTCGACTAATTTAATCCATAAATAAATCACTAGCATGGCATTGACTAAATTGATGACGTACTGACTCTGATCTAAACATGCACGTACTAAGCAAACAGTAGACAAATCTACACATACTGCTAGTACTGCTAATACGAGAATAAACAGGAGCGGGATAAACGCGTTATACCCTCCAGTAGGCCATGCAGACGCCGCGGCGATGGTGGCGGCAGCAGCGTCCTCGGCGGCCTTCTTGTCGGCTTCAGCTTTCTCGGCGGCGGCACGTTCGGCGTTGGTGGACATGATGATGATGAGGGCGATGCAGACGTAGAGGATCGGAAGCGAGCAGTCGCGTAGTCGCTGCCCAAAAACCTATTCGCCCCTCACCCGTACAGGAACCAGAAGGGCGTGGTTTCGGAGACCTGCTCTCCCGTCGACCGTGTATGCGGCGGACGGGATGGAGTCACCGGCGGCAGCAGCAGCAAGGGAACGACGGTGGGTGTGCGCGTGAGCAGATGAGATCTGTTCGTGGTTAGGGTTAGGAGACACCGCACACTTATATAGGCGCAGCCGCGTGGAGAGACGTGGGCTCGACCCACGTCCGAGTCCGTGACAGCCCACGATCTGACGTCTCAAATCGTGACCCAGCTGTCAGAGAACTCTCCGTTAGTGACTGGCAAAAATAAGCGCGTAGGTATGAGTTCGGCTCGGCTCAATCCCGCGGCGCGGCGCGGCGCGGCGTGGCGAGGCGGGCGGCGGAGGAGGAGTGCGCGAGGGCCTCTTCTATTCTCAAGCTCCAATAGCATATGAAAGAACACCCCTTATAAAGAGGTCCAACTCCTCTTCCACTTCCGGGGTGGGACTAAACTTCCCACCTTCACCTAGTGCCAATAAACCCACATGGGCCCTTAGAGATTTTCAGAAATTGCTATATGGGCCTAAAGCCCACTCCAAATTTCAGCAATCCCCCACCAGATCTCGAGGGCCCATTGTGTCCTCTGTTCCAATTGCTGTTTCGATATACCAGTGTTTCAGTGAAGACCTGTTAAGGTTGAACTTCACCTAGAGCAAGCAGCTACACTCCTTCACAACTGAACAATGGACTAAGCCTTGAATTGTCAGTTTGGCGTGAAGAAGTTTCACCACATGTCTTACTAGTACTAGGCTGCCGAAGGCTGACCCCTCGGGTGGAGCATATAAGTCACACTCCTGGCCTGTTCATGAGCTTACTCGAGATTACCCCAATCTCATAGACTGTGACCAACAGTCGGGCTCATATAGGTGTGTTCCTCCAAAGATCGCTCTGTAGGATAGCATCTTGCTTGCATAAGCTTTGGAACACATTAAGACAATAGTCACCCTACCATACAGTATTGAGAGTATTGCATCTCCAACGGAGTGGGTTAATATAGTTACTCTCCTCAGTTCACCACTGGCTTGTTTTCCCAGGTCCTACTTCACGGGATCTCCGATCACATAGGTTGGGTTACCACCATGGCAACTCATGTGGGTCTCATACCCATCTCCCTCGATGCATTATCTATCACAACACGTGATAGCCCTTTAGTAAAGGGATCTGCCAGATTCTTAGCCGTATGGACATACTCCAACGCTATCACTCCGGAGTTTCTTAATTTTCTGACAGCTTTTAGTCTCATTCTTATGTGTTTGTTGGACTTCATGTTGTCCTTTGAACTCTTCACCTTGGTGATGACAGTCTGATTGTCACAGTTCATAAGGATAGCCGGAACCGGTTTATCAACCAATGGCAAGTCCATCAAAAGATCTCGAAGACATCCTGCTTCAACACCAGATGTGTCTAATGCTGTTAATTCTGCTTCCATTGTCGATCTCGTTAAGATCGTTTGCTTGCAAGACTTCCAGGAAACAGCGCCACCTCCAAGAGTAAACATATACCCAGTTGTGGCCTTCATCTCATCAGCATCAGAGATCCAATTCGCATCACTATACCCTTCAAGTACCGACGGGTATCCGGTATAGTGAAGTCCATAGTTCATCGTACCTTTCAAATAGCGCATAACTCTCTCAACAGCATGCCAATGTACATCACCCGGTTTGGAGACAAACCGGCTCAGTTTGCTCACAGCAAACGCGATGTCAGGCCTCGTTGCGCTCGCTAGGTACATCAGTGAACCAATGATTTGAGAGTATCTCAATTGATCTTTAGCCATGCCTTGAGACTTTCGAATCAACACGCTAGGATCATATGGTGTTTGAGATGGTGTGCAGTCCGAATATCCAAAACGACTCAACACCTTCTCAACATAGTGGGATTGCAGAAGTGTAATCCCACCCTCATTATCTCTCAGTAGCTTGATGTTCAATATAACATCAGCCACACCAAGGTCCTTCATTTCAAAGTTCTGAGATAGAAACGACTTGACCTCCTCAATGACTTTGAGGTTTGTTCCGAATATCAGTATGTCATCAACATACAAGCACAGTATAACTCCTTCGCCCCCACCATGGCGATAGTATACACATTTGTCAGCTTCATTAACAACGAAGCCAACAGATGTCAAAGTTGTATTAAACTTATCATGCCATTGCTTAGGTGCTTGCTTCAGGCCATATAAAGATTTCAGCAACCTACACACCTTTCTTTCCTGACCATCTATCACAAAGCCATCTGGCTGTTGCATGTAGATTTCCTCGTTTAGCTCTCCATTCAGAAAAGCCGTCTTAACATCCATCTGGTGGACGAGAAGACCATGCGAGGCTGCCAACGAGAGTAATACTCGAATGGTGGTCAGTCTAGCCACAGGTGAATAAGTGTCGAAGAAATCTTCCTCTTCTTTCTGGTCATAGCCCTTGGCCACAAGCCTAGCCTTGTACTTTTCAATTGTACCATCGGGCCTAAGCTTCTTCTTGAACACCCACTTACAACCCAATGGTTTGCAACCATAGGGGCGGTCAGTGATCTCCCATGTCCCGTTAGCCATGATGGAATCCATCTCGCTACGGACCGCATCCTTCCAGTAGTCAGCTTCTGGAGAGGCATACGCTTCTGAAATAGAAGTGGGAGTATCATCCACGAGGTACACGAAGAAATCATCACCAAAGGTCTTTGCAGTCCTTTGTCTCTTGCCCCTACCAAGGGTTTCCTCGTCATCCTCCTCAGGATTTTCATCATGTGTTTGTTCATAATAATCCATAGGGATGGCAGGCTCAGGAGTCTCCTCAGATTCCTGTCTAGAAGTGCTTTGCATATCTCTCATAGGAAAAATATCCTCGAAGAATGTAGCATCCTTAGACTCCATAATCGTACCGACCTTCTGGTCAGGTACCTCAGATTTCACTACTAGAAATCTATATCCAACACTGTTCTTAGCGTAGCCCATATTAACGCAGTCCACAGTCTTAGGTCCAAGCTTATGCTTTTTGGGGATCGGCACATTGACTTTCGCCAAACAGCCCCAAGTACGCAAGTATGAGAGTGTTGTCCTTCTCTTTGCCCATTTCTCATATGGAGTGATCTCATTATCCTTTGTCGGAACTTTATTCAGGACATGACATGCCGTCAATATAGCCTCTCCCCACCATGCCTTGGATAAACCCGATGTATCTAACATGGCGTTAACCAAATCAGTTAGAGTACGGTTTTTCCGCTCGGCAACCCCGTTTGACTGGGGTGAATAGGGAGGCGTCCTCTCATGAATAATACCGTGTTCCACACAAAAAGAATCAAACTCACTCGAGAAGTACTCTCCACCACGATCTGACCGGACTCGTTTAATTTTCTTTTCAAGTTGATTCTCAACTTCTGCCTTATAGATTTTAAAGTAGTGTAGAGCCTCATCTTTAGTATTTAACAGATACACATAGCAATATCTAGTGGAATCATCTATCAATGTCATGAAGTATTTCTTTCCACCTTTAGTCAACACACCATTCATCTCACAAAGATCAGAATGTATGAGTTCTAACGGTGCCAAGTGTCTCTCCTCCGCGGCTTTGTGAGGCTTGCGAGGTTGCTTAGCTTGCACACATGAAAGGCACTTAGAACCTTTGACTAAAGTGAAACTCGGGATTAAATCCAACTTAGCTAGCCGCGTCATAACACCGAAACTAATGTGACAAAGACGTGAATGCCAAACTTCAGATTCATTAACACTCGAATGAATATGGTTCACGACTTTATTACAAAAATCTGCGAGGGAAAGGCGGAACATCCCTCCGCTCTCATAACCTTTTCCAACAAATAGTCCATACTTAGTAACAACTAATTTATTAGACTCGAAGACCAACTTAAACCCTTCTCTACACAGAAGGGAGCCACTAACGAGGTTCTTCTTGATGGCGGGGACATGCTGCACGTTCTTCAGCTGCACGATCCTTCCCGAAGTAAACTTCAGATCGACCGTGCCAACACCATGAACAGAAGCACTCGCGCCATTCCCCATCAATACGGACCCGTGGCCTGTGACCTGGTAAGAAGAGAACAATGAAATGTCAGCACACACATGAACACCTGCACCTGTGTCCACCCACCAATCGGTGGGCTGAAACACTGAAAAGACAGTAAATAAATTACCGTACCCTGATGCACCATTCTCATTGTTGCCCATAATCATGTTGACAGACTTGGAGTCCTGCCCTGACTTCTTAAACTTGTTTGGGCACTTGTTGGCCCAATGTTCAACCGAACCACAAGTAAAGCAGCCCTCATCCTTCTTGTTCTTCTTGAAGGTCTTCTTACCCTTCTTCTTAAAGTCGGTATTCTGTTGGACACCGTTCTTTCCCTTGGGCTTGTGGGAGTTATGGTTCCTCTGGTTAACCATGTTGGCAACAGAAGTTCCTTCGACCCCTTTTCCGTGCGAGTCATTTGCCCTTGAATTCTGCTCAACACTCAGATGGCCAATGACATCCTCCACAGAGAATTCACGCCTCTGATGTTTCAGAGTGGTGGCAAAGTTCCTCCAGGAATTAGGGAGCTTAGCGATTATGCAGCCCGCGACAAACTTGCCCGGTAAATCGCACTTAAGAAGCTCAAGCTCCTTAACAATGCATATTATCTCATGAGCCTGCTCCAATACAGGACGGTTTTCAACCATCTTGTAATCGTGGAACTGCTCTATAATATACATCTCGCTCCCGGCATCGGCGGCCCCGAACTTAGATTCGAGCGCCTCCCACAAGTCCTTGGCGACATGCACATGTAAATATGCGTCGACCAGTTTATCTCCGATCACGCTAAGAACTGCTCCGAGAAACACAACGGTGGCCTCCTTGAACGCCTTCTCCTGTTCAGGAGCAATCGTTCCCGTGGACACACCGGTGACCCAGAACACGTTCATAGCCGTGAGCCATAAAGTGGTCTTAGTCTGCCAACGCTTAAAATATGTACCGGTAAACTTATCCGGTTTCAGTGCAGCGGCGAAGCCACTTGCCGAAAAATTCCTACACATAATAGGTTTTTGGATTGCTGAGTAAATAGGCAATTTTTCGACTAATTTAATCCATAAATAAATCACTAGCATGGCATTGACTAAATTGATGACGTACTGACTCTGATCTAAACATGCACGTACTAAGCAAACAGTAGACAAATCTACACATACTGCTAGTACTGCTAATACGAGAATAAACAGGAGCGGGATAAACGCGTTATACCCTCCAGTAGGCCATGCAGACGCCGCGGCGGTGGTGGCGGCAGCAGCGTCCTCGGCGGCCTTCTTGTCGGCTTCAGCTTTCTCGGCGGCGGCACGTTCGGCGTCGGTGGACATGATGATGATGAGGGCGATGCAGACATAGAGGATCGGAAGCGAGCAGTCGCGTAGTCGCTGCCCAAAAACCTATTCGCCCCTCACCCGTACAGGAACCAGAAGGGCGTGGTTTCGGAGACCTGCTCTCCCGTCGACCGTGTACGCGGCGGACGGGATGGAGTCATCGGCGGCAGCAGCAGCAAGGGAACGACGGTGGGTGTGCGCGTGAGCAGATGAGATCTGTTCGTGGTTAGGGTTAGGAGACACCGCACACTTATATAGGCGCAGCCGCGTGGAGAGACGTGGGCTCGACCCACGTCCGAGTCCGTGACAGCCCACGATCTGACGTCTCAAATCGTGACCCAGCTGTCAGAGAACTCTCCGTTAGTGACTGGCAAAAATAAGCGCGTAGGTATGAGCTCGGCTCGGCTCAATCCCGCAACCCGCGGCGCGGCGCGGCGCGCGGCGGAGGAGGAGTGCGCGAGGGCCTCTTCTATTCTCAAGCTCCAATAGCATGTGAAAGAACACCCCTTATAAAGAGGTCCAACTCCTCTTCCACTTCCGGGGTGGGACTAAACTTCCCACCTCCACCTAGTGCCAATAAACCCACATGGGCCCTTAGAGATTTTCAGAAATTGCTATATGGGCCTAAAGCCCACTCCAAATTTCGGCAGGTGGGACTCCAATGTAACTGCCCTTGTGGCAGCCGTTGCAGTGGGCGAAATGCCTACTAAGTATTAGTAATATAGCTGTTGCTTTCCCTTAAAAAAGAATATACTGTAGGTGCTTGTGTGATGTCGTTTTAGGTGAGAAGATAGAAGCGAGAGCCCAGGTATTAAGTCAAAGCACTTTTAATTCGTTCTTGTTTCTTTCTTGTGGACCATTTATAATTGTGTGCTCAGGATATAGTATGTACTGCTATGTTATTTGGATATATTTATTGCTGCCATTTTTCTTCACATTTTAGTCTGGTTTACCTAATATACTAGCACGAAATTAGCATTGTTGAATCCTTGAATAAAAGGTAACAACGTATCTTGTTCTTTGTCCCCTCAATATGGGAGAGTCATGAGAAAATTGGGTAGGGAGAACAGTCTTATGTAAGGTGAAAATGCATATAATAAATGTTTGGCTTGGACAAGGGGGTTTATCAGTTGGAAATCATATGTTTGATTTTGCTCAGTGTGTACCTATTAACAATATGGCATCATTTTGATCAATGTCTTGGTACATATTTTATTGTTCACTAGACTTCTAAATAATGTTCCACCCGATCTTTTATGATTCCGTGGCGTAGCACGGGCATCTTACTAGTCTAAAAAAAAGGCGATGCAGAAGCTAGTTTTGGTCAGCCTTATTTTATTTTATTTTGAGAGAGAAGAAGTTTTGGTCAGCCTTGTGATACCTGTACTAGTATAATCAAATACCAGCAACCAAAATCATTCTGAGGGTTATGAATTGCTCTGAGTGAGTAGCTGAAAGTGTCAAACTAAAGCATAATGCGTTGTTTACAACAAGCATTATTTGTATAGTATAAATTCAGTGGGATCCTCCATTCTATGCCTTTACAACCATAATGGCAAGATCCTAATAGTATGAAATTCTTTTGTCTATAAAAGGTTTAGTATGTGCATCTTAAAGATGAATGTATTGTTTGCCTAAAAAAATGCCCTTCTTAATTAATGCCAATTGCTAAGTAAGCGTAGAGAGCAATGTTTATTACTGTAACAGGAAAACTATACAGCTGACCGCTTGGTTTTAGCTGCGTCAGGCGTGAACCACCAGTATTTTCTAGACATTGCTCAACCCTTGTTGTCCGATCTGCCCAAGGCTTCTCCTGCGCTCATACCAAAGTCTGCATATACTGCTGGTGATTTCAGGCACAAAACTGACTCTGAGGTGATTGATAAACTCTTCTGTCTTTAGCTTCTACCTTTATCTTCTTTCCTTGCTCTCCTGCTCTAGATTAGGACCCGTAACTATTGTGCAGGTGACACATGTAGCTTTGGCTTTCGAAGTAAAAGGAGGCTGCTGTCAGGAAAGCAACTACAATGATGAAAGTCCTGCAGGTGTAGTGATGTCTCAGAAAGAATCATGTTGTGGATTAACTAATTAGCTTTTGAAGTTAGAAAAGGAAGCTCACGAACTTATTAGTAACAAAATCCGCAGAATTTGATGGGTGGCGGTGCTTCATTCTCCAATGGTGGTCCCGGGAAATGACTGCAGTCCCGGCTTTGTAAGTTGTGATTTGTGGAACACACTGTAACCATCAATTTTGATACTGCTTTTTCACATTGCAAATAGATGCCTGGTGACTCATTTATTTATTTTTCTTATATTTTACAGCTCGTAGCTGCATTCTTGCTACTTATCATTCATGAAGGAAAATGGATAGATCCTTGACAAAGGCTAAGAGCATTCTAATAGACCCCTTATCGTCTGGACCTTTAAAGTCATTATAAGAGCCGAGGAAAACATGTTGTAATGGTCGATTTTACCTGCGGCCGAACAGATCCTGTATAATCAACCTGTAAAAAAGAATATTCTCTAAATATACCAACTTTATCAAGCAAGGCCCACAGTTGGCCCACTTTTTATTTTCTTGGCCGTCCTCCCTCACACCCTTCCCATCTCCACCTCAATGCCGGCACGACCCCAAGCAATGGCGACTCAGGAACCTTCCTCGAGGCCGGTGCGGCCAGCAGCAAGGATGGGGATGCCGCCACCTTCGACCGAGGAGAGGCTGGCAAGCCATGCGCTCTGAACCTCTGAGACGCGGCGGCCGAGACGGATCGGGGCGGGCGGCGGCCTGAACTGCAGTGGGAGAGACGCGGCCGGCCGGCGGGCGGCGGACGGGCGGGCAGTGAACAGAACTACAGTGGGAGAGACGTGCGCTGGCGGGCGGCCGGCAACCTAAACTGCAGCTAGAGAGACGCGGGGGGGTGGCGGACGGGCCGGCGCGGTTGGCGGACACTGACGGGTCATGGAGATGTTTTCGTGGCAGTTGGGCTCACGCCAACTGCTTTCTCCCGATACAGGGCCCCATAGAAGCGGACGCGGAAACTGTGTTTTTGCAGATAGGGAGGAGCTTTTTACCGCACCTCTTAAAAAAATGTAAAGGTCGAATGTGTATAAGGTGTCTGTTCGGGCTAATTTTTTCATCCAAAACTGAAAACTGACGGGTTTTTTTTACAGTTGGTGTGATATAAAGGGTCTGCTGGAGATGCTCTTAGGGCGAATCATTGGGTTTTTCTTCAGATCTCTGGGTTATGATTGAGTATGACTCAATCCAATCATTTTCAGCATTTAGTATTGTACATGATGACACTGGTCTTTTGGTATCCATTTGGCGACGGTGAGATAAATCTTTTTCTTCATCTTTCTTTGAGCTCATCATATCTGATTCGCTAGAACTTCATTCGCCTTTTGTACCAACTGTTTTACTGAGAATGTCATTCGCTTGAGCCTTGCAGTTAGATGTGACTTTAATAAATGTAATGTAATATTTCGCAAAAAAAGTAAAATAAATGTAATGCTATGAGGAAAGCTTAATATGGTGGATAGACAAAAACTCCATGCCCACTGTTAAAAAAGAAGATGCCCTAAAAAAACTGATAATAAATAAAAAAGAAGAATGCAAAAAAGAAAAAAAGTTGACAGCTGTGGGATTTGAACCTCTGAAAGATATATAGCGCTATAGTGCCGCTAATTCAATTTTGTTGTTCAATGATGCGATGTTTTTACATATTGCAGTCGACATGGTGCCTACACATGAATATGTGTGCAAGCGGATCGAGTCGCCACCCAATGAACTCATGTGGACGTTAAAAAACTTCTTTTTCTGACTTCTTTTTTTTTTTTGCGCAAATTCTTTTTCTGACTTCAGTTTGAGATAATGTACAAACCCATCCATGATTGCTTCTACCTTGATGACTAGGGAATCAGGCTGTTTTGGTTAGTATATTTAGACGAGTAATTTGAGCAGATTTAGTCAATAGTTTTAGACCAATATCTGTAGGCCCATATGGGCGTACTTTGCGTAGGATGTATTACTGGGATAAATGTCTGTCGTGGTACACTAGCAATAAAAATCTGCAACCCATTTTGCAAGATGCTTTGTAACTTTAATCCAAAAGAAATATTTCTGTTTTTTTACAAACTCAGTGCCTCTTTTTCTTTAATTTATGAATCCCAAACCTGTCCAATAGTACAATAGTTTTATTCCAAGTGTCCTGTTCTTTATATGGAGAGTAGAAAGGCAGAGCAAAATACCCACAAAACCTGCATCATATAGTGAAATGGATCTTCACAAATAAAATCAGCAATGCCACTTAAAGTACAACATCTGAATCAAACAAATACACATGCCACTTAAAGTCAAAAAGCCACACTTGATGATTATACATATGTCATGCTAATAAACAACAGTATTCATTACTTATTTCTTTACAATAAACTAGCGGACACTCCAATAAAATGTGTTGGAAGAAGATCAAATAAAACTGATTCCACAGGAGATAAAGTGGTTGGTCAACAATAACCAGAGAAATTGGACTTCTATTTGGAAAAGAAATCTAAACTCATATGGATGACACGCAGGTGTTTACGGTGGCAGGAATGTGTATGTAGGTGGCATGTATGTTATGGATGGAGACTGCAGGGACAAGGGGGTCGACGGACACACGGGTAGTTGACATCACAGTATGGATGCATAGTGGAACACTGTTAATAAGGTGGTGTTGAGAAAAGTACTCTGTGGTGTATGGTGGAACACTTAAGGCAGGAGTGGGAGGAATCGGAGGCTCCAACACTCCTCGGACATGAAGTTCCGTCAACACCGGCGCTGTGGTGGTGATGTCGTTGTCGTTGAAGTGCTGGAGCAATGGAAGCTCCTGTTGACATATCTTTGGAGCTGATAAGTATCATCTTGCAGACCAGAGTGGTTGGCATATACAGCATGGACGTATGGTGGAACACTGTCAACAAGGTAGGGTTTAGGAAAGTATTCAGTAGTGAATGTATGGTTGATGAACAGAGGATAAGTATATAGAGTGAAATCACATACCAACTGATGGTGGATGGATGTGTTGACGGAGACTGGGTTGATTCATCTGAGGTAGCTGCTCATCTCGGCATGCTCGTGGAAGGAGGCGAACTGCAGAGGAAGCTTGGGGTCATAGCTGTCACGGTGCAAGTGTGAGCCCCACTGGAGCTTGCTCCACCAGCTCCTCTCGCCGTTCACCTTCACCGTCTCTGGCTGGCATCCTTGTAGGCGCGGGAGGCGTCGGAGGCTCCAGCACCCTCGGATGTGGAGTTCCTTCCACACAGGTGTTGTGATGGTAGCATCGTTGTCGTGGAAGTGCTGGAGCAGTGGCAGCTCCTGGAGACGTATCCTTTGGAGGCTTGGGAGCTGATAAGTATCATCTTGTGTATCATTGCTGATGAAAATTGCCTTGAGGTTGTAGCAGAACAGGATGTCAAGTGTCTTGAGGCATGGCAGTGTTGCTGTATGTGGCACCATGCGCTCCAATCTTGGGCAGTCCTCTAAGTGCAGGTGCTCCAGTGAACTGAAGGCTGAAGAACTATACTGTGAACAGAACCAAACTAGACTTTTGAGATTACATACATGCATATTGTGTAGTTTTTTCAAGCCTTGAGTGTGATATACAACTCCTTCCATTTTATGGCACCAACGTAGCTCACATTCTTCCAGCTCGTGAAAATTGATCTTGTAAGGAAAATAGTCCATAGCAGTATCACATGACACTGATATTGACTTGGTGACACTTAGAAGGTACCATAAACCATCAATTGCTGATTGTGTCCCTGTGATCTCCACGTGGCGCTCAGTTCGGTTAAGGGGAACTGTAACCGGTGATGCAATTGCAATTTCCCTTACATAACAACTGCTATGTACATCCACATAAGTTAATTGCTTCTGCACCAACTCTCGCAACTTGCTATCGAGCATGGCTTCTTCATCTTGCAGTCGCATGCTATTTGTAATGCATGGTGCGACTCGAACATAGAATGATTGGAGAAACCGTCCATCTCTTACGAAATCCACAACAGTGTTACGGAAGCTATGGAAGAACCTTGGGTCAGTAACACACACTTGGGAAACTTGATTAGAGTGATTACCATTTCCTTATGAACAATGATCCAAGTAAAACACATCAGGGAGTCGATCCAACTTATGCCAAGGAAATCGCCTCAGAAAAGGAACACCCCCAAGGAGCAATTGCCTAAGCCAGGGAAGATTAGGGATATCATCAGGGAGCTCCTTGATACCTGTACCAGACAAATCAAGCTCCTCCAAATCACCAAGATCCTTGATCTCGACAGACTCAAGTTTTTTACATCCACGGAAAGACAAACGCTTTATATGAGGTGTGCCAATCAGCATGAATGATACAATGTTAGGGTGCCCTTCCAGTTTGATTCTCTGGACACCAGGGATTGGTCCTGTCAGTGAAATCAATTACTTGTTGTCAATGAGCTTCAACGACTGTAGCTTCTGCATTTCTTCAAATATCTTATGTGGGAAGTATTTTATTTGACTCCCTGTGACCTCAAGGGTCGTTAGGCTGGATAGAGAAGCCACTGAAGGAGGCAGCTCCACAAGGTTGGAGCAGCTCGTCATAATAAGCTCCTCCAGATTTGACATGTCCTCAAAAAAAGTGGGAGGGAAAGTAGTTATTTCTGAATACGACATGTCGAGATGAATCAGATTGCTCTTTTGGTTGGCCATATCTTGTGTCAGATGAGAACAAGGAACTCCATTCATATCAAGAATTTCAAGCAAGTATAGAGTTGACAATGGTGAACATGAAGTAGTATTTGTGGATGAGTCTGTGGCACTAGTTGTGGATGAACAAGAAAGAGTTTTGAGATCATGGCAGCCTCTGAGGGAAAGCAGTCGAAGGTTTGTTAGGAAACCGATGGAATAAGGGAGTGCTTTTATTGGAGTGTAGGAGATATCAAGAACACGAAGAAAACAAAGTTTTGGCAAGAAACTGTCCAGCTTGGAAAGTATGAGAGATTGATGTGAGCAACCTCTTACAATAAGTGCAGTTGGCCCCCTGCTTTCCTCTGGGCTCAACCATTCTTGGCTTACCTGAAATCCATGGTCACCGGAGAAGGAGATCCATTTCCTCTTGTTACCACAGAGTTCATCACCTGTGATGCCTTCTACAATGAGGCCATGGTATGCAGAGAATTGTGCGCCGGTATTGGAGGCTTCATAAGCTTCAGTAGCAGGTGAAAAAGGTAGCTTCAACAAAGAGTATTTCTGAAACGCTTCAAGGATGACCCTTCCAACTCGATGCATATTTGAACACTTGCTGTTGATGGTGCTGGTTTCTTCTTCTTCTTCTTCTTCTTCTTCTTCTTCTTCTTCTTCTTCCTCCTTGATGGCCATACATGGCAAGATGCCCTGAGCAGCCCAATGGTTGATGAGCTCCTCCGAGGTGATAGCTGCCAATTGTGAATGTTTGGCAAAGATCGCCATGGCATAATGGAAGCATTGCAGGGCTAGCTCCTTTGCTGCAGCGACAGCCTGTTCCTTGGGCTTCCTCTGCCGTTGGCGTGGGCTTGAGATCCACCTTTATCACGGGTTTGAATTTTCTACGGTGCTTAAGGAATCCCTCCACGGCCAGGCCTGATATGGCCCGTGTGAATGAAGCCATGGGCCCCACCCCAACATTCCAGCGCACATAATAAAAGACAGACACTTGATTGTCCAACTGCATATATGCATTCGTCTGACGGTATCCCTTAAACCTGGCGACATAAGCAAATGAATTAATTATTAGCACTTACGTAATCGAAATGGTCAACAGCTAGCTAGCTAGCCGGCTGGCCAACATCCATCTGTCAACCTAAATCGTGTTCATATGCGTGCATGAAAACTCGAGAAGCTTGATTACTTTCAACAAATCTTCATATCGAACTTGTAAACTATAAAATGCATGTGTATAAATAATATGAGCAACGGACCCATAAGAAATTCGCTCCATTAATATGCCAGCAAAACAAACTGCAGAGTACACGTAATACACACGCACGATCCGATTACTTCCTTCGTGAATGAGTATTAGTCCTTACTTCCCATAATATAAGACGTTATTACATCAAATATGCTGGAACGGAGAGAGTACTTAGGAAAGAATGTACATAACACACAAAGCAATGGTCAGACCAATATCGGAAAAAAGAACACACATAAGCTACAAAGCAACATGGTCATTCCAATCTCATAAAAAAACATGATCATTAAGAACTACATACTTCTAGAGTGTGACGTCTTCCTTTCCCCTCTCGCAAGGAAACTAGGGCAAATCCTTCCTCCCCTCAATCTCCGCCGGCAAGCCCGTGGATTCCTGCCAGCTCCTCAGGTCGGCGAGGTTAGGTGTTGAACGCCCTATGTCTTCTTATATACACATGTACTCTAATCTCCGTCCATCTCATTAGGTTTAGTCATGGACGTGATGATCTCCGTATACATCTATATATTGGCACTGGATACCCGTGAATACATGTGCGCTGCATCCTATTATCTCTCTACATGGTATAAGCCTAACTTTGTTCGTCCCCCCCCCCCCCCCCCCTAGCTACGCTGCCGCTCTTCCTCCTACCTGCACCGCTTTCGCTCGCCTCCCCGCACGCAAGCCGCACCGCCACCCCCATCTCTTCTCCCTACGTCCCCACCCGCCCGATCCCGCCGCCACGCTGTTCCCCGATCGCGCGGCCACTCCTCCTCTCCCGTCGACATTTATCACGTATTTGAAGGACTTACGGATTCTCTGCACGAACATGCCTGATATTGCTCGTGTGAATGAAGCCATGGGCCCCACCCCAACATTCCAACGCACATAATAAAAGCGGGACATATCATCGTCCAACTGCATATATGCATTCGTCTTACAGTATCCATTAAACCAGGCGACATAAGTATATGAATTAATTATTAGCACTTACGTACTAATCGAAATGGTCAACAGCTAACTAGCCGGCTGGCCAACATCGATCTGTCAACCTTGACCTTGTTCGCGCGTGCATGAAAACACAAGCAGCTTGATTACTTGTAAACTAGAAAATATGAGCAACGTACCCATAAGCAATTCGTTCCATTAATATGTCAAAAAAATAACTACGGAAAATACATAATACACACTCACGATCGGAATACTTACTTCACGTATGAGCAGTACTTTTCAGATTTTTCTTTTTGCCAAAAAGGCATTAGTGTGGTCAGACCAATATCGGAAAAAAGAACACGCATAAGCTACAAAGCAACATGGTCACTCCAATCTCATAAAAAAAAATGTGATCATTAAGAACTACTTGTAGAGTGTGTCATCTTTCTTTCCCCTCTCGCAAGGCGACTAGGGCAAATCCTTCCTCCCCTCAATCTCCGCCGGCGAGCTCGTGGATTTGCCTCCGCTCTGCATGCCGCTCCGACAGCTAGTGGCAGGGAGGGGAATCCAGGTGCCTCGCCTCCGGCTAGTAGATAGGTTAGGGTTTTAGCCCTCGCAGGGGCGACACTCAGACGAATGGTATCGCTTCTTCTTTGAGTCAGTCTTCTGGGCTCCGATCCTCCTCGAGTTCGGGCCCTGGGACGGATTAGACGAAGCTTTGGCGTAGATTCCTGCTAGCTCCTCGGGGCGGCGAGGTTAGGGTTTCTCATCGTGCGTACGTGACAGTGAGATTTGGTGTCAGGTTCTTCTTATCGATTCAAGGGTTCAACGGCGACAACTGTGGCTCTGGGGAGTTGGTCCATAGGGGCACGTGCACGGAGACTTCCCAACTGTCATCGACAAGGACGGGCCAGCCCTGGTACAGGAGTGGCGACAGCGCCGCATTGGCGGCATGTTCCGGCAGCAGCAGTGGTCGTTCGATGGTCCAGAGACCTCGATTTAATTTTTATTATGTTTGGATGCTTTGTACTTCTAGTTAACTTTTATAATAAATCTGAGTCCTTTTCGGAAAAACTACTTTTATAACCCAAATATACTAAGAAAAAACTACTTTTAGAACCCAAAGATACGTAGAAGTGTTTAGTGGCACAACATGCCCTAAAAGCATCTCCAATAGTTCCAGTATCTGTAAAATAATCACCGTTTAGGGAAACTTGGGCAAAAAATCTCTCCAACAGTATTGTAGACGTGCAAAAAAATTAAGGGGTCCCATAATTTCTTTCAAACTTTCCGAACATATACGAGAAGAAGGCCCTTCATGTAAACTTTTGCGGGAGACAACCGCTAAAGATTCGGGATACCCACCTTGTCTTGTTGCCCAGCCGCCGCCGCCCGCCAGTTGGCCACCTCCCCGCTGCCACGCGTCACCCCGCCTCCCCGTGCCGCTTCGCGCAAGCATATGCACCCTTGCGCTTTCCATTGGTCCGCTCCGGCGTGCACCCCGTGCTGCACTGTAGTGCCGCGCGTGGCAATAGTAACTGCCAACGTTGCTCGTCTCACTGACTTGCGGGACCTAGGCCATTAGCTAGCCATTTATATGCTATATTAATGGGAAATAAACAAAACAAATTTTAGGAAAAGATGTTTACGGGAACCAAGAAAAGACCTCACTGACAACTTCCCCTAAATTATATGAACACACCGTAAAACCACTTTTACCGAGATTTTTTTACAGGAACTGTTGGAGATGCGCTAATCGCGCATCCTCTTCCTCGTGCACCTTTAAAGGTAGCCAAATGGTCCGGTCTTGACGTGCTGGCCCGATAGCCCGCGTGCCCGGCCCCTAGTGGGCATGGCCCGACACGTTTGTAATCAGGCTGTGCGGGCACGTGGCCCGCCTATGGTCATGCCTGGGCCGTGAAGCTGGGCACGCGTGCTGGCACGGCCCGTTTAGTTTTTATTTATACACCCCAATAGACTGAATTTAGGCCCAAAACAGCCCAATAGGCTGAATCCTACGTGGGCCAGCATGCTAAACGTGTCGTCGGGTGGCCCATTTAGTAAGGGGGCGTGCCCGGGCTGGGGAGTGCAGCACGCGGGCCGGCACGGCACGGCCCATGTATCAAGTGTGTCGTGGTGGGTCATGTCGTGCCTGGCCCATTTAGGATAGGACGGTTTGTGTCGTGCCGTGGGCCAGCACGTTGGCCACCTTTGGTCACCGTCCATCCCAATGCACGTTGATCAATTGTGTGTCATCTTCCTCACCCCGCCGCATGCCCCAGCCCCGCCACGTCCGGCTGCTACGTAGTCCTACCTCGCCCGACCCATCACTGCCCATTTGCACTACTATCCCACGCTCCGGCGCCTGCCCGACGGACCCTTCGCCAACGTGGTCGTCCTTGGCCGTCGTAGCAGCCGCCACCGCTACCCAGGCTGATGGCCAGCCTCCCGGATCCAAGGGAGCCCTCCAAGCTAGGCGCCCACACCACGACGTTGGGGTTCCACCGCCCATGCCGGAGCAGAAAGGATCTAATCGGCTACCACCATGAAGTAATGTAGGTTAGCCGAATCCCAGCACACAGGACCCGGTGATGTAGTGGGCCTCAGATCTAGAAATCCCTCTTGGCAATATGAATCGCCAAAAGTCATGGGGCGAGTTCACCCCGCAATGGTCGGTGTAGGAACCATTGAGTTGATTCTCAGCCTGGTAGCCAAAGTAACCCTCCAGCTAGGGGGCTACCCAGAACCCATTGCATTGCATTCGATTTAAAGTCTAGTTGGAAGTAGTTTGCATCCACCCAGCTGGCATAATCGGCGTAAGATGAGGTGGGTGCGTAACCCTTGACCGATGTAGCATGAGTACTCCATCTCACCGGACGGAATCGAAGTCGATGATGTAGATCTAATAAGACATTGCGAGGTCTCCACTGTTGGTGAAAGTTGTCGAGGATAATTATGTCCATGCCCATAAAATGGTACGGTATTTGTACATGATTTGTTTGGTCGTATGGTTATGCTCGGGTTACCAGGGATCACTAAACATGGATTTACCTAGGTTCGGGCCCCCTAGATAGGGTAATAGTTGGATTATCTCCTGAGACAGAATACAACGGTGGTTACAATGTGGAAAACCGGCGAGTTGGAGTGCAACTCGACGACTACAGTGGATGAACTAGACGGGATGCTCTAGATCGCTAGGGCTTCTATCTCTCGATTGTTGATTCTGTAGACCTCGGTCCTCCTGCAGGATCTTGGTCTCCTGTATATACTCGCAGTATGCCGGTGGCCTCCTCCCCTTCGACTAGGTGTCCTCTCCATGTACGAGTAGGATTCCAGACCATGTATGAGTGGGACTCGTGGTCTCTTACCAAGTAACCTGCAATGCTTTCTTTTGGGAACCCGAAGCATATACCAACTAGGTCGGTGAGTTCCGTCTGGGCCCCCAGGGTATGCATATATCTATGCTCATATGGCATGTATACTGTGTACATAGTATATGATACGATAGTATGACTACCCATTGTCGGTAGTTGTGTTTTCATCTAAGCCCAGACTAATGAACTCATGCTAAGATTTTGTAGACCCAAATAATATTTCCCTTCATCAGACGACTGGAATGGCTCGAATGCACTACCAGAATAACCTTATATGCAGATGGCCTTATATATGCCGACAGCCCCCGTCGGCATAGAGGGAGCTATGCCGACGGCCTATGAAAAACCGTAGGCTTAGGAAAGCCGTCGGCATACCTCCATATATGCCGACGGGGGCCGTAGGCATAGAAAGGCCGTCGGCATACAAATATATATGCCTACGGCAGCTGTAGGCATAGTTTGGCCGTCGGCATAGAGGTGGCCTTTGTGGCCCTGGCACAGCCGGCGGGTTCACGCCGTCAAACATATGCCGACGGCCCTAACGTCGGCCGTCGGCATACCTCACTGTGACACGTCATCGATCCGCGGCACCGTGGGCCCGGAGCTATGCCGACGGTTATGCCGTCGGCATATCTCCGGGCCCACGGTGCCGCGGATAGATGTCGTGGCAGGGAGCTATGCCGACGGCATAACCGTCGGCATATATACATTCATTTTTTTAACTTTTTTCCCCTGTTTTTAATAATAATTTTTTTTTAAAAAAATAATTAATTAAATTGAGTTATGCCGACGGCCTAACCGTAGGCATATCTACGTATAATTTTTTTTAACTTTTTTTCCCTGTTTTTAATAATAAAATTCTTTTTAAAAAAATAATTAAATTGAGCTATGCCGACGGCCTAACCGTAGGCATATCTACGTATAATTTTTTTAACTTTTTTCCCTGTTTTTAATAATAAAATTCTTTTTAAAAAAAATAAATAATTAAATTGAGCTATGCCGACGGCCTAACCGTAGGCATATCTACGTACAATTTTTTTTATTAATTTTTTTAAAATATAATATTTTTTTTCAAAAAAAATTCATTAATTAAATTGTGCCTTATCTATACATAGATACACCACGCGTGTCTCTTGGGCCCAGTTTACCGCCCCGTCAACTCTCGCAGGGTTAGGCGGGACGGGTATTGTTTAATTTGGTGGTACATATGCCGCCAGGTCTTTCTCCGGGCCCTCCTACACGTCCGGAAGTGCGGTGGCGGGTGTAAGCACGGGCTCCGTGGTGTGACCCCCCTCACCGACGTCGCCGCCGCCGTCGCACGGAGGGGGGGGGGGAACAGCCACATCGGGCAGTAACGGAGGGAATCTTGCGGTGAGTTGTGTCCGGACCTTGATCCGAAGTGTACCTATGTGCTGGGCTATCACACCCAGGTGAAAATGTCCATCGGTCAAACCCCGTGCGGCGAAAGTCAAAGGCGTAGACCGCCCGGTCAACTCTCGCAGGGTTAGACGGGACGGGTGTAGTTTGGGGGGTAGCTATGCCGCCGGGTCTTTAGCTGGGCCCTCCTACATGTCCGGAAGTGCGGTGACAGGTGCAAGCACCCGGCACGCGGCTCCGTGGTGTGACCCCCCTCACCGATGTCGCCGCCGCCGTCGCGTGGAAGGGGTAACGGCCACTGTAACACCCCCTTGTAATAAACTCTGTGACACTCTGTTAAAACTGCCAAGTCATGATCATTTGCAGTGCCAAGTCATAAGGGTTAATGATCCAATTCAAATTCACATCTGAAAATCAACTCAAATTCAAAAGTGAATTATAGAGTTGATCAAACACTGTTGGGAAAATGTTCATTAAATGGCAAATAATCCAGGAAAATTTGTAAAATCATCATCATTGAAGTTGGAGTTAGAAAAGTGACTCTAACAAGATGAAACAGCACCAAAACAGAATATTCAAATTCATTTAAATTCTTTTCAGCTTCAAATGAATTCCAAATTTGTCCAAGCCACTTTTTGGTGAGAGCTAAAATGGCACTGTAATATTTGGACCAAGTTCCATATTTTAGAAAACTGCTAAAGTGGCTTAATCATTTCCAAAACAGAAAAGAATTAAAGAACAAAAAAAAAGTGAAAAACTACTGTGGACTGGGCCTAAGTGCACAGTGCACTGAGACCCAGCCCACCAGGCCGCTCCCCTCTCTCTCCGTCGTCGTGTCGGCGCGTCCCTGGCCGAGCGCGCGCTCGCCGCTGCGGCGCCGACACGGCGATGCCGCCCACACTACAGTGAGGAGGAGGGGATAAGACCGACGCCCGTTCACTCCCCCTGGTCTCCCTGGTCCACTTCCTCCCTCTCCCATCGCTCTCCCTCTCTGGATCTCGGCGACGCCCGACGCGGTCGCCGTCGCGCCCTGCTCACAGGCGCGGCCACCGCCTCCCATTCACCTCGCCGGGACGTCCTGCGGCTTCGCCTCGTTCTTCTGCCTCGGCTACCCCTCGACATCGAGCTCGGGGAGGACCGCCTGAACGGAATCGACCCCAGCCTCTTCTTCTCTGCCGCCGGCGATCCCCGTCGACCTCGAGCTCTCTACTGCTTCTAAACTATCAAAGGCTTTTCATAGCCGCTAGGTGAGCTCCGCCACTTCCTCTGTTTCCTTCCCCGCGTACTTGGGTGCCTCCGAAGAGCTGCCGACGTCGCCGTGTTCTGACTGCCGCCGCCGCAGCCATTAGCGTGCTCCTGAGCTTCGGCAGCTCGAACCAGTGGCGCCAACACGCTCCTGGAGGTCCGTAGCTTCACCCTAGCTAGTTAGCACGTGCGAGAGCCTCGCGTAGCCGCGTTTTCGCGAGACCCCGAACTCCGGCGCCGCCCGCGAGCTCACCGTCGACGACTCCGGTAGATTCCGGCGACGAGACCACTTCCACGCGACGGGCGAGTCCCCTGGCTTTCGAACGCGCCAAGCCACGGCCCGAACCGAGCCCTGTGGGCGTTTTCCGAGCGCTCCGGCGACGCGCCGCCGCGATTTTGGTCGCCGGCGCTGCTCCGGTCGCCGGAGATGACCTGGCGCCGACGTGGCATCTCCTAAGCCGCTGACCACTGGGCCCCGCAACCCAGTTGACCGAGTCAACTTAGCTGACTGGGCAGCTGAGCCGCTGACAGCCGGGCCCCGCTAATTTAAATGATTTAAGAAAAATAAATAAAATGCTAATTAATTTGATAATCCTAATTAAGTTAATTAGTTGACTAATGTGACACTGACAGTAGGCCCCACTGACTAATTAACCCAGCTAATTAATTTTTACCCCCTCTGTTAAGTCTCTGAGAATGACATGTGGGGCCCACAGGTCAGTTTGACCAGTCAGCGCCACTGTTGCATGCTGACGTCATCCGCACGCAATGCTGACATCATCAGGCACTATTCTGGATAATGTTGATTTTATTAAATAAAAATAAATTCCAGAAATTCATATAATCTTTGAAAATTAATAACTTTTAAACCGTAGCTCGAATCGAAAAAGTTAAAACATGAAAGTTGCTCAGAACGACGAGCCGAGTCTGATCGTGTCGTCTGTTTCTCCATCGGAACCTCCTACGTAGAAGAACTCGTAACTCCGGACCCGAATCCGGCAGATGAATAGTGCACACACGTCGGATATTAAATCCCAGAATAATTCTAAAAATAACTAAAATGACTTAGATGCATAATTAGGCAACCCTGCACTGCATCATAGCATCACACACACCGTATTGCATTTGTTTACATTATGTTTACCTGTTTCTTCCCCCTCTTCTCTCTCGGTAGACCCCGACGTTGACGTAGCTCCCGAGGCAGACGCCGCACAGGAGTACGACTACGTCCCCGACGATACTACTGAAGACCTTGCCCTTGCCCCCGAGCAAACAGGCAAGCACCCCCATTTTGAGCATGCCTATATCGCCTATTCTCTTCTCTCTTATGCTTGCATTAGAACTGCTACTGCTACTGTTTTCCTATATCTGCTGCATAGCCTGATTATTGTACCCTGCTTTGTTACCTTATTGGTTATCCTAGACTGCTTAGTATAGGGTGGGTAGAGACACGACAGAGACCTCCACTTGATCCCGACTGCCCTGCTGGATATCAGAAGACCCGATCATCGGGATTGAAGACCAGACCCTGGCACCGCACATCACTACCCCTTAGTTGCCGACACTGCTGGGTTACCGTCGAGTGCCGAGGGTGATACCTCGTTAGCACTTCTGATGTTAACCTTGTAGGTTAGTTACTCGGTCGTGGTAAGTGAGGGTGATTCCTCCTACACCACCCCCGATAACGACATCGTCGCGCAACCTCTCAAGTGTGGACCTCGAGGGTGATTCCTCCTTCGTTCACCTTGATGATAACATCGAGCGGGAACTCCATCGAGGGTGATTCCTCATGGTTCCCTTCGGTGTCAGACACACAGTTACCTTGGATATTATGACTTGACTATGAACCACGATACTAAAGATGGGTCGGCCCTGAGGGGTACCCGCGCGAGCTTATTGCGAAGTGATGTGGAGTCGGGTTGACCTGGATGGTGCCCGCGAGATAACTACGAGGTGTGGCCGGGCATTCTTAGCCCTTGCCGCAAGTCCTCGAGACGGGGCGACGGGGTCACATCGATCGTGAGTCTCTGCTCGTTTCCGCGCGCTCCTAATCCACTACGGTTTGGATATTTGATCCGAGGGGCCTCTGGCCCGATAGCACTAACCATCACGTGGGCATAGTATGGGCGTTATGCGTCGTATACTTCAGCCGGAGCTTAATGGACGTCAGCGACTGATGCGGCACACGCTGGGTTGGACTGGGAACGCAACCGCGCTTGTATAAGGGGTTGCTAGGTCTGCTCACCGGCGGTGCACGTAACGTGCAGGAGTTCCCGGGGCGATGGCCCAAGACCCCTGGGGGCATAGGTTAGTCCGGCGTGCTGACCTCTCTGTTAGGTATTTGGTCGGGTTGCGGCGTGTTGCTTAGCCGAGGCCGGGCATGACCCAGAAAAGTGTGTCCGGCCGGAGTTAAGCGAGCGTGGTGGGTAAGTTGGTGCACCCCTGCAGGAAAGAAACTTCTATCGATAGCCTGTCCTACGGTAACGGACACTCGGAGTTGTATCCCGATCGGTACAACTAGAACATGTGGTGAGAATTGGATAGTACGGCTCTGGGATTGCTTTCTCGCAGGGAGTCGAGAAAGGATCTCAGGTCGAGGTTGATGATACTACTACTACTACTTTACTTATGTAATCTGCTCTCTCCTAATGCTGAAAGACTGCTGAAGATTGTTGAAGATGCTAGTCTTCGATAGGACTAGGCTTTCCCCCTCTATTCTGGCATTTCTGCAGCCCAGTCCACATATTCAGCCATTCCTTTGACAATGATGCATACGTAGTGTAGATCCTTGCTTGCTGAGTACTTCGGATGAGTACTCACGTTTGCTTTATTTTCTTTTTTCCCCCATATTCCATTTGATGCCACCAGACGACGGAGCCCCTGAGCCAGAAGCCCCAGCCGACGACCAGTACTACTACCCGCCTGGCGAGTACTACTACTACGAGGAGCCGTTCGACGACCAGGAGTAGGATCGGAGGGTCCAGGGCAGGAGGCCTACGCCTTTCGATCGTAGTATTTTATTTTACCCCGCCTCTGTGAAGGCCTAATTCTCTCTATGTAATATATCTGTACCCAGATATCTAATGCTTCCGCTGACACTGGTATGCCATCGAGCTATGTATTCGAGCCCTCGAGGCCCTGGCTTGTAATATTAAGCTTGTATGACTTTATTTTATGTTTTAGAGTTGTGTTGTGATATCTTCAAGTGAGTCCTTAGGCTTGATCGTGCGCATTTGCGTGTATGATTAGTGCACGATTAAGCCGGGGTCGTCACAGGTTGGTATCAGAGCCGACTGCCTCTAGGAGTCCCCCTTTCCAACTCTTTGGCCGAAGTTGAGTCTAGTGGTCAAAAACTGTTTTACTAACTTGGCTGTGTGGCTTACGGGCCCACGTCGCCAACTGGGTGGTATTAGGATCTTTTATTCCTCGTCTTTAATCTGGGATTCTAATCTCTCATCTATTCGGGTTTAATAAAATTTACTAACACCGACATTTAGGTTCTCGTTAATTCTATCCACCCGGAGAGCTGGATTCAGTGCGATTTCCCTGACGTTGATCTGATTAGTCTGATAATCATTTTCCTTTCCATTGTTTTGTTTAACCTTTCCTTCCGAGATCGGTTATATTTCTCCTTGTCTTATGACAACCCTGAACCTTTCTGTTTCAGATGGATCGACTATTTCCACCGCGGCCTACGACCCAGCTTGTGCTTCGCACTTGGGCTCGTGATGCCCCTGGATTTCCAGCTGTTCTGATCGCCCTCCTGAGTAGACTGGGTTACCGCTGGTATCCCGAGTACATGGTCTATGAGGTTTACCGCGAGTTCAACCAGGAACAGTACTATGCTGAAGTTTGGATTTTTGATCAGCAGAACAACTCAGACACTGAGCTACACCTTTTTCATGGATTAGGCGTGACGATTGAGATGGCAGTACATGATGCCGCCTACTCTGCTGTCCACGTCTCCGAGGAGAGCACAATGCTAACTTGGATGATACTGTGTTTCGGTACATTCCGTATGCACCTGTTGGAGATGCTACTGGATTTTACACAGCTATATGTGCCCCGTACGAGTCTCGACGCTACGACCCGCAGGTTCTGATTCAGTGCACTCAGGCTCTGGATCGCACTGTTCGGGCTCTGGTCGTCGAGTTGTTCGCTACTCGAGCACGCTACTACGAGGCAATGACACAGTTGCTACCAGCTGTTCGTGCAGGGATACATCCGGAGGATATTCTTTACCCACGCAGGACCGAGATGCCGCCAGGTATTGATTGGCCTGCAGTGGGAGGTCACACGCCTGCACGTGGACCTCTTCTTACAGTTCGAGACCGGGTTCTGCATCAGAGTGCACATGGAGCACAGGATCCTGCCGCGACGAACATTCGTCGTCCGCACTTGCAGTTACCCCGTTTCCGTGGTTTTCTCCGACGCTGATGTAGCCTTTGCTATGTCACGTTGTGTACTTCCTTACCGCGTGCCTGCGTGCCGCCTAGTGTGTCTCTAGTTTTTCAATTTGCGCCGTTATGCTGCCCGATTTTAACCGACTGTGTATGGATCTGTATGTCTTAATGACTACTTTAAGCATCTATTGCACTCTTTCAATAATGTCGAGTTACCTCATGTTTATTGTTAGACACTTGCATAAGCTATCGCTGAAATACCCCTGTTGGAATAGCAGGATGGCTGACAACAACCCGCCACCGCCACCACCACCTGATTACATGGCAGCGATGATGCAACAGTTTGAACTCAACCGCCAGTTTATGACGGGGATTATGCAGCAATTCCCTCGTCCTGAAGCTAATCAGCAGCAACCATCCATTACCTTGCCAGAGTTCATGAGGCTCAGTCCATCGTTCTTCCGCAACACAGTCAACCCACTGGATGCAGATGACTGGCTGCGTGATATCTCTCATGAGATGGAGTCTGCTGGTGTCGCCGAAATTAACTATGTCACTTTTGCGACATATCTTCTTAAGGGTCCCGCAGCCCAATGGTGGGCCACTCACCGACAGACTCTGCCGCCTGGTACTGTCGTCACTTGGGCAGAGTTCAAGATTGCTTTCCGTGCCCGCTACATTCCTCTAGCTGTCATAGCTAGGAAGAAGGCTGAGTTCCGTAGCCTTGTCCATGGACAAGACGGTGGAAGTCTATCAGCGCGAGTTTCTAGACTTATCTCGTTACGCTGAAGAGGACATTCCTACTGATGAACGCAGACAGGAGAAGTTTCGTGAAGGACTGCACCATGACATTCAGTTAGCCCTTCTTGTTCAAGAATACCCTGATTTCGCCACCTTGGTGAATAAGGCCATCATGGTTGAAACTGGACTTAAGAAGCACAAGGAAGCGTCCAGACGCACCCGTGAGTCGGGCTCATCTTCGGGCTCGTCTTCCCAGAAGCGACGCATCTGGTTTCCCCAAGGCATGTTCCGTTCAGCAGCTCCTGCAAACAGGCCCTCTTATGCTGCACCACGCCTGCCACCTCCACCACCGAGACAGCCTCTGCCAACTCCAGCACCTCGAGCTCCAGCACCTCGTCCTGACAGCGGACTATGCTTCAAGTGTGGCAAGCCGGGTCACCGTGCTAGAGATTGTTCTCAGAATCAGAATCAACTGGCTCTCCCTTCTGCTGGCCGTGGTATTGGCCGTGGTATTCCCCAACAGCGCAACTATAATGCCAGACCTTCTTATGGTCGTGGGCAGTACTACCACGTCAACATGTCTGAAGCTCCAAATCAACCAGATACTGTGATGGGTACACTTCTCGTTAATTCAGTACCTGCATCCGTTTTATTTGATTCAGGAGCATCGCATTCATTTATGTCGGATAAATTTGCACTCATGCATGAAGTTAAATGTGATATGCTACCCCAAAAGATACGAGTAAATACTCCCGCGGGACACTGTCAAACCTCCTTGGTTAGCCCTGATGTTGTGATTAATATCGAAGGGTTAGAGTTCCGAGCATCCCCCATTATTCTCAACTCCTCTGGTATTGATCTTATTTTGGGAATGGATTGGTTGAAGGCCCACTACGCCTCAATCAACTGTGCCACTAAAGTGGTACACCTTCTACATCCCTCGAACGAGATAGTGAACTATCAAGCTCACCTTACCCAGAACGTTGAGGCTCAAATTTATGCCTTGAACGCGTTGAATGCTTCTCCACTTGATGGGATCGAGAATATCCCAGTGGTCTGTGACTTCCCAGATGTTTTTCCAGAAGAACTTCCAGGAATACCCCCTGCTAGAGCTGTCGAGTTCGTCATCGACTTGAAGCCTGGCACCACTCCCATTGCGAAGCGTCCCTACAAGATGCCTCTGCACCACCTCATCGAGCTTAAGGAGGAAATTGATAAATCCTTAAGGAAGGGTTTCATTCGCCCCAGTTCCTCTGCATAGGGAGCACCGTCTCTTTTCGTCAAGAAGAAAGATGGAACGAATAGGTTGGTCCAAGATTATCGTCCTATCAACCAGGCAACCATTCAGAATAAATATCCACTTCCCCGGATCAACGATTTATATGATCAACTCGCTGGATCTTCGGTGTTTTCTAAACTCGACTTGAGGTTGGGTTATCACCAGATCCGTGTTCGCGAAGAGGATATTCCGAAGACTGCATTCGTTACTCGTTATGGCTCTTACGAGTACACAGTCATGTCATTTGGTTTAACAAACGCTCCATCTACATTCTCCCGCCTAATGAATTACATATTCATGGATTACCTCGACAAATTCGTCGTGGTATATCTGGATGATATTCTGGTTTATTCGAAGAGCAAAGAAGAACATGCTGAGCACCTTCGACTAGTTCTGGAGAGACTTCGAGAGCACCAATTATATGCCAAGTACTCTAAGTGCGAATTCTGGCTTTCCGAGGTAACCTACCTTGGACATGTCATCTCCAAGGATGGTATTGCAGTTAACCCGGAGCGAGTTCAGGCTATTCTTGACTGGACCCCTCCGAAGAATGTCAAGCAAGTCAGAAGTTTCCTCGGGCTTGCAAGTTATTGTCGCCGATTCATCGAAAATTTCTCCAAGATTGCCAAGCCCCTAACTAATCTGCTTCACAAAGGCGTTAAGTTTGATTGGACAGACAAATGTCAGGAAAGCTTCCAGACCCTCAAGGACAAGCTGACTTCTGCTCCAGTCCTTGCTCCTCCAGACTCCCGCAAAGATTTTGTGATCTTCTGCGACGCCTCTCGCCAAGGACTAGGTTGCGTCCTAATGCAAGAGCGAAGAGTAATTGCTTATGCTTCACGACAACTGCGTCCACATGAAGAGAATTACCCAGTGCATGACCTCGAACTTGCTGCTGTCATTTATGCTTTGAAGCAGTGGCGTCATTACCTCCTTGGTAATCGGTGTGAGATTTACACCGATCATCAGAGCTTGAAGTACTTGTTCACTCAACCGGAACTTAATCTTCGTCAGCAGCGTTGGTTGGAAACAATCACCAATTATGACTGTGGAATTTCATACACTCCCGACAAAGCTAATGTGATGGCTGATGCTTTGAGCCGCAAGTTCTACTGTAGCAACCTCATGGCCGCGCGCTCCTAATCCACTACGGTTTGGATATTTGATCCGAGGGGCCTCTGGCCCGATAGCACTAACCATCACGTGGGCATAGTATGGGCGTTCTGCGTCGTATACTTCAGCTGGAGCTTAATGGACGTCAGCGACTGATGCGGCACACGCTGGGTTGGACTGGGAACGCAACCGCGCTTGTATAAGGGGTTGCTAGGTCTGCTCACCGGCGGTGCACGTAACGTGCAGGAGTTCCCGGGGCGATGGCCCAAGACCCCTGGGGGCATAGGTTAGTCCGGCGTGCTGACCTCTCTGTTAGGTATTTGGTCGGGTTGCGGCGTGTTGCTTATCCGAGGCCGGGCATGACCCAGAAAAGTGTGTCCGGCCGGAGTTAAGCGAGCGTGGTGGGTAAGTTGGTGCACCCCTGCAGGGAAGAAACTTCTATCGATAGCCTGTCCTACGGTAACGGACACTCGGAGTTGTATCCCGATCGGTACAACTAGAACATGTGATGAGAATTGGATAGTACGGCTCTGGGATTGCTTTCTCGCAGGGAGTCGAGAAAGGATCTCAGGTCGAGGTTGATGATACTACTACTACTACTTTACTTATGTAATCTGCTCTCTCCTCATGCTGAAAGACTGCTGAAGATTGTTGAAGATGCTAGTCTTCGATAGGACTAGGCTTTCCCCCTCTATTCTGGCATATCTGCAGCCCAGTCCACATATACAGCCATTCCTTTGACAATGATGCATATGTAGTGTAGATCCTTGCTTGCTGAGTACTTCGGATGAGTACTCACGTTTGCTTTATTTTCTTTTTTCCCCCATATTCCATTTGATGCCACCAGACGACGGAGCCCCTGAGCCAGAAGCCCCAGCCGACGACCAGTACTACTACCCGCCTGGCGAGTACTACTACTACGAGGAGCCGTTCGACGACCAGGAGTAGGATCGGAGGGTCCAGGGCAGGAGGCCTACGCCTTTCGATCGTAGTATTTTATTTTACCCCGCCTCTGTGAAGGCCTAATTCTCTCTATGTAATATATCTGTACCCAGATATCTAATGCTTCCGCTGACGCTTGTATGCCATCGAGCTATGTATTCGAGCCCTCGAGGCCCTGGCTTGTAATATTAAGCTTGTATGACTTTATTTTATGTTTTAGAGTTGTGTTGTGATATCTTCAAGTGAGTCCTTAGGCTTGATCGTGCGCATTTGCGTGTATGATTAGTGCACGATTAAGCCGGGGTCGTTCACAGGTTCCAGAAGAACTTCCAGGAATACCCCCTGCTAGAGCTGTCGAGTTCGTCATCGACTTGAAGCCTGGCACCACTCCTATTGCGAAGCGTCCCTACAAGATGCCTCCGCACCACCTCATCGAGCTTAAGGAGGAAATTGATAAATCCTTAAGGAAGGGTTTCATTCGCCCCAGTTCCTCTGCATGGGGAGCACCGTCTCTTTTCGTCAAGAAGAAAGATGGAACGAATAGGTTGGTCCAAGATTATCGTCCTATCAACCAGGCAACCATTCAGAATAAATATCCACTTCCCCGGATCAACGATTTATATGATCAACTCGCTGGATCTTCGGTGTTTTCTAAACTCGACTTGAGGTTGGGTTATCACCAGATCCGTGTTCGCGAAGAGGATATTCCGAAGACTGCATTCGTTACTCGTTATGGCTCTTACGAGTACACAGTCATGTCGTTTGGTTTAACAAACGCTCCAGCTACATTCTCCCGCCTAATGAATTACATATTCATGGATTACCTCGACAAATTCGTCGTGGTATATCTGGATGATATTCTGGTTTATTCGAAGAGCAAAGAAGAACATGCTGAGCACCTTCGACTAGTTCTGGAGAGACTTCGTGAGCACCAATTATATGCCAAGTACTCTAAGTGCGAATTCTGGCTTTCCGAGGTAACCTACCTTGGACATGTCATCTCCAAGGATGGTATTGCAGTTAACCCGGAGCGAGTTTAGGCTATTCTTGACTGGACCCCTCCGAAGAATGTCAAGCAAGTCAGAAGTTTCCTCGGGCTTGCAAGTTATTGTCGTCGATTCATCGAAAATTTCTCCAAGATTGCCAAGCCCCTGACTAATCTGCTTCACAAAGGCGTTAAGTTTGAGTGGACAGACAAATGTCAGGAAAGCTTCCAGACCCTCAAGGACAAGCTGACTTCTGCTCCAGTCCTTGCTCCTCCAGGCTCCCGCAAAGATTTTGTGATCTTCTGCGACGCCTCTCGCCAAGGACTAGGTTGTGTCCTAATGCAAGAGCGAAGAGTTATTGCTTATGCTTCGCGACAACTGCGTCCACATGAAGAGAATTACCCAGTGCATGACCTCGAACTTGCTGCTGTCATTTATGCTTTGAAGCAGTGGCGTCATTACCTCCTTGGTAATCGGTGTGAGATTTACACCGATCATCAGAGCTTGAAGTACTTGTTCACTCAACCGGAACTTAATCTTCGTCAGCAGCGTTGGTTGGAAACAATCACCGATTATGACTGTGGAATTTCATACACTCCCGGCAAAGCTAATGTGATGGCTGATGCTTTGAGCCGCAAGTCCTACTGTAGCAACCTCATGGTAAAGCAAGCTCAACCCCAGCTATATGAAGAATTGCGCAAGCTGAATCTCTGCATTATTCTGCAAGGTTCTCTTAATAACCTTGTGATACAGTCAGATCTTGAGAAAGCTGTCAAGATTGCGCAAGCTAAAGATGCTGAAATTGGTCTAATGACGAAAGAGCTTCACCTCCAAAAGTACAGGGATTTCTCGATTGCTGAAGATGGAACCTTGTACTTCCGAGATCGCATTGTAGTACCTCGCTTTGAGCTGATGACTGACAAAGTCATGAAGGAGGCCCATGATACACCGTTATCTATCCATCCGGGTAGTACCAAGATGTATCGAGATCTTCGTCAAAGGTACTGGTGGTCTAGGATGAAGCAAGATATTGCTCGTTATGTTGCCGAGTGTGACGTTTGTCGTCGCGTGAAGGCAGAACATCAGAAACCTGCTGGAATTCTGCAACCGCTCCCTATTCCTCTATGGAAGTGGGATAAAGTGCAAATGGACTTCATTACTGGCCTTCCCAAGTCTCAGAAGGGTCACGATGCCATTCTTGTCGTCGTCGACCAACTCTCCAAGGTTGCACACTTTCTGCCAGTTAAGGAGACTATTACTGCTAGTCAGTTAGCAGAGCTATATATCTCCAGAATTGTTTCACTCCATGGTATTCCCAAGGAAATCAGTTCAGACCGTGGCAGCATTTTCACTGGCCATTTCTGGGAAAGTTTCCAGAAAGCAATGGGAACTCATATTACCTGGAGTTCAGCTTATCATCCCCAATCCCAAGGCCAAGTTGAGCGCGTTAATCAAGTGCTTGAAGACATGCTTCGAGCCTGTGTTATATCCTTCGGTAAGAAATGGGAGGAATCTCTCCCGTATGCTGAGTTCTCTTATAACAACAGTTATCAAGCCAGCTTAAAAATGGCCCCATTTGAGGTTCTTTATGGACGAAAATGTCGAACCCCTCTGAATTGGTCAGAAACTGGGGAACGACCTCTTGTTGGACCGGACATTATTCAGCATGCCGAAGAACAAGTCCGAATTGTCCGGGAGAATCTCAAAGCAGCTCAAGACCGTCAGAAGAGTAATTATGATTGCAAGCGATGGGGTGTGATCTATCAACCTGGTGATCAAGCCTATCTTCGTGTCACTCCAATGAAGGGCACCCGTCGTTTCGGAATTAAGGGCAAGCTAGCTCCTCGCTATATTGGTCCTTTCCGCATCGTGGCTAGACGGGGACAGGTGGCATATAAATTGGAGTTGCCACCGCGATTCTCCCATATTCATGATATCTTCCATGTGTCGCAACTCCGTAAGTGCTTCAAGGAATCCCCGCACCGTGCAGTGGATCATGAGATGCTCGAGCTACAAGATGATCTTTCCTATAAGGAGCATCCGATTCGCATCCTCGACGAAACTGAACGTCGTACTCGTCAGAAGACGACCAAGTTCCTAAAAGTGCAATGGTCGAATCACACTGAAGACGAAGCCACTTGGGAACGCGAGGATCATCTTCGGGAAGAATATCCCGGACTTTTTCCTTCTACCTCCTAAATTCTCGGGACGAGAATTTCTTTTAGAGGAGGAGAACTTGTAACACCCCCTTGTAATAAACTCTGTGACACTCTGTTAAAACTGCCAAGTCATGATCATTTGCAGTGCCAAGTCATAAGGGTTAATGATCCAATTCAAATTCACATCTGAAAATCAACTCAAATTCAAAAGTGAATTATAAAGTTGATCAAACACTGTTGGGAAAATGTTCATTAAATGGCAAATAATCCAGGAAAATTTGTAAAATCATCATCATTGAAGTTGGAGTTAGAAAAGTGACTCTAACAAGATGAAACAGCACCAAAACAGAATATTCAAATTCATTTAAATTCTTTTCAGCTTCAAATGAATTCCAAATTTGTCCAAACCATTTTTTGGTGAGAGCTAAAATGGCACTGTAATATTTGGACCAAGTTCCATATTTTACAAAACTGCTAAAGTGGCTTAATCATTTCCAAAACAGAAAAGAATTAAAGAACAAAAAAAAGAAAAGTGAAAAACTACTGTGGACTGGGCCTAAGTGCACAGTGCACTTAGACCCAGCCCACCAGGCCGCTCCCCTCTCTCTCCGTCGTCGTGTCGGCGCGTCCCTGGCCGAGCGCGCGCTCGCCGCTGCGGCGCCGACACGGCGATGCCGCCCACACTACAGTGAGGAGGAGGGGATAAGACCGACGCCCGTTCACTCCCCCTGGTCTCCCTGGTCCACTTCCTCCCTCTCCCATCGCTCTCCCTCTCTGGATCTCGGCGACGCCCGACGTGGTCGCCGTCACGCCCTGCTCACAGGCGCGGCCACCGCCTCCCATTCACCTCGCCGGGACGTCCTGCGGCTTCGCCTCGTTCTTCTGCCTCGGCTACCCCTCGACATCGAGCTCGGGAAGGACCGCCTGAACGGAATCGACCCCAGCCTCTTCTTCTCTGCCGCCGGCGATCCCCGTCGACCTCGAGCTCTCTACTGCTTCTAAACTATCAAAGGCTTTTCATAGCCGCTAGGTGAGCTCCGCCACTTCCTCTGTTTCCTTCCCCGCGTACTTGGGTGCCTCCGAAGAGCTGCCGACGTCGCCGTGTTCTGACCGCCGCCGCCGCAGCCATTAGCGTGCTCCTGAGCTTCGGCAGCTCGAACCAGTGGCGCCAACACGCTCCTGGAGGTCCGTAGCTTCACCCTAGCTAGTTAGCACGTGCGAGAGCCTCGCGTAGCCGCGTTTTCGCGAGACCCCGAACTCCGGCGCCGCCCGCGAGCTCACCGTCGACGACTCCGGTAGATTCCGGCGACGAGACCACTTCCACGCGACGGGCGAGTCCCCTGGCTTTCGAACGCGCGAAGCCACGGCCCGAACCGAGCCCTGTGGGCGTTTTCCGAGCGCTCCGGCGACGCGCCGCCGCGATTTTGGTCGCCGGCGCTGCTCCGTTCACCGGAGATGACCTGGCGCCGACGTGGCATCTCCTAAGCCGCTGACCACTGGGCCCCGCAGCCCAGTTGACCGAATCAACTTAGCTGACTGGGCAGCTGAGCCGCTGACAGCCGGGCCCCGCTAATTTAAATGATTTAAGAAAAATAAATAAAATGCTAATTAATTTGATAATCCTAATTAAGTTAATTAGTTGACTAATGTGACACTGACAGTAGGCCCCACTGACTAATTAACCCAGCTAATTAATTTTTACCCCCTCTGTTAAGTCTCTGAGAATGACATGTGGGGCCCACAGGTCAGTTTGACCAGTCAGCGCCACTGTTGCATGCTGACGTCATCCGCACGCAATGCTGACATCATCAGGCACTATTCTGGATAATGTTGATTTTATTAAATAAAAATAAATTCCAGAAATTCATATAATCTTTGAAAATTAATAACTTTTAAACCGTAGCTCGGATCGAAAAAGTTAAAACATGAAAGTTGCTCAGAATGACGAGCCGAGTCTGATCGTGCCGTCTGTTTCTCCATCGGAACCTCCTACGTAGAAGAACTCGTAACTCCGGACCCGAATCCGGCAGATGAATAGTGCACACACGTCGGATATTAAATCCCAGAATAATTCTAAAAATAACTAAAATGACTTAGATGCATAATTAGGCAACCCTGCACTGCATCATAGCATCACACACACCGTATTGCATTTGTTTGCATTATGCTTACCTGTTTCTTCCCCCTCTTCTCTCTCGGTAGACCCCGACGTTGACGTAGCTCCCGAGGCAGACGCCGCACAGGAGTACGACTACGTCCCCGATGATACTACTGAATACCTTGCCCTTGCCCTCGAGCAAACAGGCAAGCACCCCCATTTTGAGCATGCCTATATCGCCTATTCTCTTCTCTCTTATGCTTGCATTAGAACTGCTACTGCTACTGTTTTCCTATATCTGCTGCATAGCCTGATTATTGTACCCTGCTTTGTTACCTTACTGGTTATCCTAGACTGCTTAGTATAGGGTGGGTAGAGACACGACAGAGACCTCCACTTGATCCCGACTGCCCTGCTGGATATCAGAAGACCCGATCATCGGGATTGAAGACCAGACCCTGGCACCGCACATCACTACCCCTTAGTTGCCGACACTGCTGGGTTACCGTCGAGTGCCGAGGGTGATACCTCGTTAGCACTTCTGATGTTAACCTTGTAGGTTAGTTACTCGGTCGTGGTAAGCGAGGGTGATTCCTCCTACACCACCCCCGATAACGACATCGTCGCGCAACCTCTCAAGTGTGGACCTCGAGGGTGATTCCTCCTTCGTCACTGCTGGGTTACCTCGAGTGCCGAGGGTGATACCTCGTTAGCACTTCTGATGTTAACCTTGTAGGTTAGTGACTCGGTCCGTGGTAAGCAGGGTGATTCCTCCTACACCACCCCCGATAACGTACATCGTCGCCAACCTCTCAAGTGTGGACCTCGAGGTGATTTCCTCCTTCTTATCACCTTGAATGATAAACATCGAGCGGGAACTCCATCGAGGGTGATTCCTCAGGTTCCCTTTTGGTGTCATACACACATTACCTTGATTATGATTGACTATGAACCACGTACTAAAGAACGGGTTCTGACCCTGAGGGGTACCCACCGCGAGCTTTTGGGCGAAGTGATGTTGAGTCGGTTGACCTGGATGGTGCCCGCGAGATAACTACGATGCGTGGCCGGCATTCTTAGCCCTTGCCCGCAAGTCCTCGGACGGGGCGAACGTGGGTCACATCGATCGTTGACGCGTCTGCGTCGTTCCGCGCGCTCCTAATCCACTACGTTTTGGAATATTTGATCCGAGGGGCCTCTGGCCCGATAGCCTAACCATCATTTGGGCATAGTATGGGCCGTTCTGCGTCGTATACTTTCAGCCGGATCTTATGGACGTCAGCGACTGATGCGGCACACGCTGTGTTGGACTGGCGAGTCTACTACTTACGAGGAGCCGTTCGACGACAGGAGTAGGGATCGGAGGTCCAGTGCGGAGGCCAGACGCTGTTCGATCGTATTTATTTTAATTTTACCCCGCATCTGTGGAAGGCCTAATTCTCTCTATGTACTATATCTGTACCCAGATATCTATGCTTTTCCGCTGACGCTGGTTGCCATCGAGCTATGTATTTCGGCCCTCGAGGCCCTGGCTTGTAATATTAATAAGCTTGGTATGGACTTTATTTTATGTTTTAGAGTTTTGGTTGTGAGTATCTCCAAGTGAGTCCTTAGGTTCCTCGTGCGCATTTGCGTGTAGGTTATTGCACGATTAGCCGGGGTCGTCACAACCACATCGGGCAGTACCGGAGGGATCTTGCGGTGGGTTGTGCCCGGACCTTGATCCGAAGTGTACCTATGGCTTGGCTATCACCCCAGGTGAAAAGGTCCATCGATCAAACCCGGTCGGCGCGAAGGCAAAGCGGCCGCCCAGGTCAACGGTTCCAGGGTTAGACGGGACGGGTGTAGTTTGGGGGGGTAGGCTCTGGCCGCCAGGTCTTTGCTGGGCCCTCCTACATGTCCGGGAAGTGCGGTGGTAGGTGCAAGCACCCGGCACGGTGCTCCGTGGTGTTGACCTCCCTCACGACTTCGCCTGCAGTCCGTCGCACGGAGGGGGGGAACTGCGCACGTCGGGCCAGTAACTGAGGGAATCTTGCGGTGGTTGTGACCGGGACCCTTGATCCGAGTGTACCTATGTGTCTGGGCTATCCACCCAGGTGAAAATGTCGCATCAGTCAAAACCCCCGTGCGCGAAATCAAAGGCGTAGCTATGCCGTCAACTCTCGAAGGTTAGACGGGAGGGTTTAGTTTGGGGGGGTACTATGCCGCCTTGTCTTTACTGGGGCCCTCCTACAGTCCCGAAGTGCCGGTGGCAGGTGCAAGCACCCGCAACGGCGGCTCCGTGGTGTTGACCCCCCTCAACTCGACGTCGCCGCCGCCATACCCCGCCTCGCGCGGAGGGGGTGGCAGTAAAGGAGGGAATCTTGCGGTGGGTTGTGCCCGGGACCTTGATCCGAAGTGTACCATGTGCTTGGCTATCACACCCAGGTGAAAATGTCCCATCGGTCACAACCGTCCGCGAAAGTCAAAGGCGTAGACCGCCCGGTCAACGGTTTTCCAGGGGTTAGACGGGACTGGTGTAAGTTTGGGAGGGGACCTATTCCGCGAGTCTTTAGCTGGGCCCTCCTACACGTCCGGAAGTGCGATGGCAGGTGCAAGCACCCGGCACCGTGCTCAGTGGTGTGACCCCACTCACCGACGTCGCCGCAGCCGTCGCACGGAGGGGGGGAACGGCCACTTCGGGCAGTAACGGAGGGAATCTTGCGGTGGGTTGTGTCCGGACCTTCATCCAAAGTGTACCTATGTGCTGGGCTATCACACCCAGGTGAAAATGTCCATCGGTCAAACCCCGTGCGGCGAAAGTCAAAGGCGTAGCTATGCCCGGTCAACTCTCGCGGGGTTAGACGGGACGGGTGTACTGGCGGCTTGGGTCCAGACCGTGTTCGGTGATGTTCCTATGGGTTGACATATCGCAACCAGGTGAAGAGTCCACTGGTCAAAGCATGTCCGGCCAAAGTCAAAGGGCTAGATCGCCGGGTCAACGGTGCTAGGGTTCGTCCGGTCATTGGGGCTTCCGGGTGCGGCAATGCCACCGAAACACCGCACCAGGTCCTCTTGTATGTGTGAAAGTGATGTGGCATGCTCACACGTTCGTCTTGGGGCTCCGGGGTGTGGCCCCCCTCCACGGATGGCAGTGTCGCCGTCACTTGAAGAGAGGAATCGTGCGCGTCGGTTAGGTTTTAGTCTGGTCAAGGTGCGTCTATGAAACAAAAATATCGCACAGGGTCTTAGGAGAGGAGTGATAGTTGATATATTTTAAAAAATAGAACATTTAAAAAATAAATTATAGTTAAAGTAATTAAAAAACATTAAAAAAAAACCTATGCCTACGGCTTAACCGTCGGCATAGGTGGCCACATGGCCCGACCTGATAAGGCCAGGGCTATGCCGACGGCCTAACCGTCGGCATAGCCCTGACCTTATCCGGATCGGGCGCCCCACCACCGCTCGCTGCCAGAGTCATTTGACCCACCCGCGCGACCCACCTCTCGCTGCTCCCGCACCGCCGCCGTCCCGCGACCCACCCGCGCCGGCCTGCCGCCGCTTGCTCCGGCCAGCCGCCGCCGCCTCGTCGCCGCCACCGCCCGGGCCGCCCCGTCCCCGCCACCGCCCGGGCCGGCCGCCCCATCCCCGCCACCGCCCGGGCCGGCCGCCTCTTCCCCGCCAGCGCCGCCGCCGCCCCGTCCCCGCCACCGCCCGGGCCGGTCGCCTCTTCCCCGCCAGCGCAGCCGCCACTGCTGGGTTACCTCGAGTGCCGAGGGTGATACCTCGTTAGCACTTCTGATGTTAACCTTGTAGGTTAGTGACTCGGTCCGTGGTAAGCAGGGTGATTCCTCCTACACCACCCCCGATAACGTACATCGTCGCCAACCTCTCAAGTGTGGACCTCGAGGTGATTTCCTCCTTCTTATCACCTTGAATGATAAACATCGAGCGGGAACTCCATCGAGGGTGATTCCTCAGGTTCCCTTTTGGTGTCATACACACATTACCTTGATTATGATTGACTATGAACCACGTACTAAAGAACGGGTTCTGACCCTGAGGGGTACCCACCGCGAGCTTTTGGGCGAAGTGATGTTGAGTCGGTTGACCTGGATGGTGCCCGCGAGATAACTACGATGCGTGGCCGGCATTCTTAGCCCTTGCCCGCAAGTCCTCGGACGGGGCGAACGTGGGTCACATCGATCGTTGACGCGTCTGCGTCGTTCCGCGCGCTCCTAATCCACTACGTTTTGGAATATTTGATCCGAGGGGCCTCTGGCCCGATAGCCTAACCATCATTTGGGCATAGTATGGGCCGTTCTGCGTCGTATACTTTCAGCCGGATCTTATGGACGTCAGCGACTGATGCGGCACACGCTGTGTTGGACTGGCGAGTCTACTACTTACGAGGAGCCGTTCGACGACAGGAGTAGGGATCGGAGGTCCAGTGCGGAGGCCAGACGCTGTTCGATCGTATTTATTTTAATTTTACCCCGCATCTGTGGAAGGCCTAATTCTCTCTATGTACTATATCTGTACCCAGATATCTATGCTTTTCCGCTGACGCTGGTTGCCATCGAGCTATGTATTTCGGCCCTCGAGGCCCTGGCTTGTAATATTAATAAGCTTGGTATGGACTTTATTTTATGTTTTAGAGTTTTGGTTGTGAGTATCTCCAAGTGAGTCCTTAGGTTCCTCGTGCGCATTTGCGTGTAGGTTATTGCACGATTAGCCGGGGTCGTCACAACCACATCGGGCAGTACCGGAGGGATCTTGCGGTGGGTTGTGCCCGGACCTTGATCCGAAGTGTACCTATGGCTTGGCTATCACCCCAGGTGAAAAGGTCCATCGATCAAACCCGGTCGGCGCGAAGGCAAAGCGGCCGCCCAGGTCAACGGTTCCAGGGTTAGACGGGACGGGTGTAGTTTGGGGGGGTAGGCTCTGGCCGCCAGGTCTTTGCTGGGCCCTCCTACATGTCCGGGAAGTGCGGTGGTAGGTGCAAGCACCCGGCACGGTGCTCCGTGGTGTTGACCTCCCTCACGACTTCGCCTGCAGTCCGTCGCACGGAGGGGGGGAACTGCGCACGTCGGGCCAGTAACTGAGGGAATCTTGCGGTGGTTGTGACCGGGACCCTTGATCCGAGTGTACCTATGTGTCTGGGCTATCCACCCAGGTGAAAATGTCGCATCAGTCAAAACCCCCGTGCGCGAAATCAAAGGCGTAGCTATGCCGTCAACTCTCGAAGGTTAGACGGGAGGGTTTAGTTTGGGGGGGTACTATGCCGCCTTGTCTTTACTGGGGCCCTCCTACAGTCCCGAAGTGCCGGTGGCAGGTGCAAGCACCCGCAACGGCGGCTCCGTGGTGTTGACCCCCCTCAACTCGACGTCGCCGCCGCCATACCCCGCCTCGCGCGGAGGGGGTATGGCCACATTGGGCAGTACGGAGGGAATCTTGCGGTGGGTTATGCCGTACCCTTGATCCGAAGTGTACCTCTGTGGCTTGGCTATCACACACCAGGATGAAAATGTCCATCGGTCAAAACCCCGTCCTCGAAAGTCAAAACAGCGTAGACCGCCCCGGTCAACGGTTCCATGGGGTTAGACGGGACGGGTTAGTTTTGGGAGGGTGGCTATGTCCGCGAGGTCTTTAGAGCTTGGCCCTCCTACACGTCCGGAGTGCGCTGGCCTGTGCAGCCCCGGCACCGTGCTCAGTGGTGTGACCCCTACTCACCCCGACGTCGCCGCAAGACCGTCGCACGGAGGGGGGGAACGTGCCACTTCGGGCAGTAAACGGAGGGAATCTTGCGGTGGGGGTTGTGTTCCGGACCTTCATCAAAGTGTAAACCTATGTTCGGGGCTTCACACAATCACCCCAGGGGAAAAAATGTCATCGGTCAACCCCGTGCGCGAAAGTCAAAGGCGTGCTAGGATGCCCGTCAACTCTCGCGGGGTTAGACGGGACGGGTGTACTGGGCGGCTTTTGGGGTCCAGACCGTGTCGGTGGATGTTCCTATGGTTGACATATCGTCACCAGGTGAAGAGTCCACTGGTCAAGCATGTCCGGCCAAAGTCCAAAGGGCTAGATGGCCGGTCCAACGTGCTAGGGTTCGTCGGTCATTGGGGTTCCGGGTGCGCAATGCCACGAAACCCCGCACCAGTCCTCTTGTTGTGTGAAAGTGTATGTGGCATGCTCACACAACACGTTCGTACTTGGGGCTCCGGTGGTGTGGCCCCCCCTCCACGGATGGCAAGTGTCGCGTCCCTTGAAGGAGGAATCGTGCGCGTCGGTTAGGTTTTCGTCTGGTCAAGGTGCGTCTATGAAACCAAAAATATCGCCAGGTCCTTAGGAGAGGAGTGGTAGTTGATATATTTTAAAAAAATAGAACATTTAAAAACATAAATTCTAGTTAAAGTAATTAAAAAACATAAAAAAAACCTCATGCCTACGTCTTAAACCGTCGGCATATGTGGCCACATGGCCCGACCTGATAAGCCAGGGCTATACCGACGGCCTACCGTCGGCATAGCCCTGACTCTTATCGGATCGGGCGCCCCACCCCACCGCTCGCTGCCAGAGTCATTTGACCCACCCGCGCGACCCACCTCTCGCTGCTATCTTCCCCGCACCGCCGCCGTCCCCATCTTACCCACCCGCTCCAGGCCTGCTGCCGCGTGCTCCGTCCAGCCGCCTCCGCCTCTTCTCCTCCACCTCCCTGCCATCCCCCTTCCCCTCCACCCTCCTTGTCCTCCTCTCTCCATCCCCTCCACCTCCGCCTTTCTCTTCCTCCTCTTCCCCTCCCTCTCCTCCTCCGACGTTTCCCCTTCCCCAATCCATCCCGGCCACGATCGGTAAATGGCTCGGACAAGTATGGGCGAGTAGTAACGAAAGGGTCCCTGTGGTCCTTTCTCCTCTTCCCTCCTCCAATCGACGATCCTCGCAGTCCCCTCCCCCGCACCCAACCACCCCCCCCCTCATACTCCCACCTCTATTTCTTTCGTAGAGGTCCGCCGCCTCCCTGCCCCCCCGCACGCCTGTCCCTTGCCACCAAGAGGCTGTAAGCGCCCTACCCCTCCCCTGCTTCTGGTGAGCACCGGCTCCGGCCGGTCCGTCGTCTTCTGCTATGATTTTTTTTTAGCTTTTTTTACCGTACTATTAGTTGCTGGGAATAATAGTCATATTTGATAATAAGTCATTGATATATACTTAATGATGACATATTTTTTGACACTTCATGTCTTGCTAAAAAATAGTAATTTTGAGCAAAATGGTAACTTGTTCATAGTCATTGGTCCGTGATCTAAGTTTTTGACACTTGGATGATCTACGTTTTTTTGTCGGTATATATTTACAGCTTATGGTGGGGTTGCATACTTTTGAGTCATCGTCGTCGAAGGCATTGGCCGTGATCTCGTCGCTGTTTGACTACTTCCTCTAACAGCCGAGGGTGAGCTACGAATCCACCTTAACCTTGTACACTCTTTGAATCATGTCACTAGATTTTTCTTTTCTCGTCAAGTCGCGTAGGCGTAGGAGTCTCCCGGTCCGAAATGGTTGCATCGATAAATATGCAAATGCATATTTATCACCGCACTTTTTCGGATTGTCCAGCTTTTGCCACGGACAAGCCCAGGATGTGTAGATTGGGGTACGTCTCTCCATGCTCTACCCTTTCGAGACAAATTTCGCGCGCCTCCCGTTGTTCTCCGGGCACATTCTCTATGCTATTAGCCGAGACGTGGTATCTGGAGAACAGGGGGAGGTGCTGCCGAAATGTTTGGTCTCGGAACGGGGTAGACTGGAGAACGTACTCAATCTACACATCCTCGGGTGGGTTAGGAACCCATCTTTACCTATTAGAGATGTAGGTGGATTCACACGCGGTGAAATGAAAATTTGATGTGATTATTTAAGTGAATTCTTAATTATGTGTGTGGCTTGCAAAAAGCAGAGGATGGCAGATATCATGTGGATGTACAGTGGCTTTATCCGTCGGAATCGAGTAACCCAAGAGGTGGATCGCGAAACCGAGTGTATTTGAAGGAGATATTCCTAGGCCAATGAGAATTATCCCACCATGCCCCTGTGCGAGATGTGGCCAGACGTCACCGTAGAAATCAGAAGGACATGACTGACCACCTTCGCATGCATGGATATATGCCAAACTTTGACATGCCGTCGATAACTTAGCCGAGCAGGATCGGGTGAGAGGAGGTGATGCGACAACGCATCGTGGTTATGAGGATGACGGGGTCAGGAACATGCTAGATGATGTCATCGCCGCAGAAACGGCAAAATGCGACACCTTCAGAGAAGGAACCGGAGGAGCCACGAGGGCAACCCGCAAGGCCTTCTTGGAGGTCTTGGCCTCTTCGAAGAAACCTCTTTATGTCGGGTGCGAAAATATCTCAGCTGGATGCCATCCGCAACTGATTGCAGTCAAGGCTGAGTATGGTTGTACTAAAGCAGAATGCTTCGAAGCGTTCCTGGAGTATGGGCTAACAGCCTCCCGACCTGAGGTCATGAACTGCCGAAAAGCATGTACTCTACAAAGAATCATGAAGGCACTCTCTAATGGTATTATGAAGAAAAATACATGTTTTGTCCGAAGATTGCCTTTTGTTTAGGCACTAACTTTCTGGGTGAGTTCTCTTCAGAAGCACAAGTCCATTCTAGTTTCATGAATGATTTAACTCATGGCTTCTTTCCATTCTTGTTTCACTTCATGCATGATTGTAGAAATTTATAATCGAGTTCTTCCACACCCAGGCCGAGCCGACCAGATCGTGCTGCGCCATCAAGAAGAAGGCCCGCCAGATCAGTACGAGGTGCGCTATTGGCCATCTCGACATACATCACGACGCTCTTTGGTGTGAAGATGACCAAGGAAGAAGCGCGGAGGACGGGCTATTCCTTGGGAGGGACCAGTACTTGGCGGTAAGTATAAAGATTTTTCATTCCTGTTTGTGTAATTTTACCGTTTCGTGTTGACTGCCATTATGCTTCATTATGTAGGTGTGTCAAAATTGGTGTTATGGAAAAGACGAGTCTTGGGCGGCATTGGTGGATGTTTGGTGTGATACGGATGGAGACTGGGCGGCTACGAGCATCAAAAACAAGGCTAACCGAGGGACGGAGGGAGTACATGCTCAGGGAAACCGAAACCACTTTCTCCACAAGGCACTTCATGTATGACTAACCTCATCGAAACATTCTTCTTCTATTTACTTTCTTATGTATGACTAACCTCTGTTTGGTGGTGCAGGAGGAGAAACTGAAGCGTTCGCTCTCACACATGGAGGCGTGGGAGATCGCCCATACGCGGAGGAGCCCCAAGCCTGGCGAGTCCAAGTACTACGGCAACACCGCAGAGAAGAAGCAGGTCTACTCTCAAGAGTATCTCAGGTTACATCCTGGCACATCTGACCCCATGAGTGCAGATCTGGACGAGAGGGTGGTGGTTGGCATGGGGCCCAAGAGGCACGGTCGGCAGCCGGTTCTCGATGCTGTTATCACTCCTACTATCTCCTACACGCAGCTCCGAGCTATCGACCCGAGCCTGAGCCAGCGCACGCCCATGACCAGTGCGCAGTCACAGGCCCTCTTTCAGGAGCGGCAATCTGTAAGTATTTTTCCTCTTATCTACATTGCTCACTTTATTTTCCAGCATTGAGATGTTTATGAGTTCCATCATGTCATACCGTAGGCCTACATGGAGTACACACGCCAGGAGACCATGGCGTGGCACACGAGACTTCATGCACACCATGAGCAGAACAATGCCAGGATACAACGCGCTCTTGAGGAGATGGCGGCCGGACGGGTTCCTCAATTGCAAGCAGCACCACCTCCTCCAACACAACCAACGCTGCTTACCTTTGAGGAGTTTGTGGCACAGCAGCACGATGGCCCCTCGCCGGTATGTACATCCCTAAACTATTCACCCAAAGCATATCATGCCTTTCAACACAGTCATATATCCCGTTAATATGTCTTTTCGACATCCAGGGAACCGGTGGATCAACCGTTGGCGGTGGTCTTCGCAACACTCCCGAGTCACGGAGCTCGACCACTCCGATCCACAGAGGCGGAGGTGGAGGCAGTCTTGGCGGTAGCGCTGCCTGTGATGACCTGGGCTTCAGCGGTCTTGGCGGTGATGACCTCCGCGGTGCTCGACATCCTGCCGCTTAAGACTTTTGGTTACTTGTGTGCTTATGCTTATGTCTTTTAGATGACTTGTGTGTGGTGATGATGATGATAAACTTGTGGTCTTTGATGGTCCTTTAGATGACTTGTGTGCTTCTTTATATGCTTATGCTTATATTTATGTTGATTGTGATGATGCTTATGCATATATTGTTGTGACGGTGCCGGATGATACTTAGATGTGTTCTATATGTGTATTTCCATCATATATATCTGCTGTATATTTGAATTGAATTGATATGAAAACAAACAGGAAAAAGAAGAAGAAAAATCAAATAATAACTATGCCGACGGCCTAACCGTAGGCATAGCCCTGGCCTGAGCACCCAGTTGCTGACACGTGGCAGATATGCCTACGGCCTAGCCGTCGGCATAGTTTCAAACTATGCCGACGGCTAGGCCGTAGGCATAGCCCTGCCCCATGAGAGCCCAGCTGCTGACACGTGGCAGGGCTATGCCTACGGCCTAGCCGTCGGCATAGTTTCAAACTATGCCTACGGCTAGGCCGTAGGCATAGCCCTGTCCCACGAGCAAGGGCTACTCGCCATGTGGCAGGGCTATGCCTACGGCCTGGCCGTCGGCATAGTTTGAAACTATGCCGACGGCCAGGCCGTAGGCATAGCCCTGCCACGTGGCGAGCAGCCCTTGGTTGCCGTTTGACGGCGGTCGCCGTTAGGCAGGAACGTTGCCGACGGCCCGGGCCGTCGGCATAGATGTACGGACACCGTCGGCATAGGACCTATGCCGACGGCCTTTCTATGCCGACGGGCTTCCGGGCTACGCCGACGTATATTATGCCGACGGCCCTATGCCGACGGGGGCCATCGGCATAGGCCTATCCCGACGGCTCGGGCCGTCGGTATAGGGGTCGATTCCGGTAGTGATGCATGCGCCTGGTTCTTTTACCCATATCGGTACAAATTTGCTCTTGTTTCGAAGATCTCGTCGTAAAGAATATATCAGTTCAAATGGATTGTCATTTGGATACAAAGTTTAAAAGTCATCACGTTTTTATAAATATTGAAAGAAGATATATGTTCACGTACAATCACCAATATCTAGTCCAGAGCCCGTGAGGCAATTACGCTTCGCTTGAGCAGATGTTGCGCAGACAGTGAAGCAAACTTAAATCATCCAGCCTTCTTTCACAGCAACATACGGCCAATCCGGATTCCGATCGAAAGCATACGTCGGGCATCTATCTTATGCACGCAATATATATCTATATTCTATATAGACCTCCAAAAGACATGCATGTCAAATTAAGCTCTACAAGTACTCCCTCCATTTTTATATACAAGATACAAACTCAAATTACAGGTACCAAGGTAAAATTTAATACATGTTTTGTAACCCAGCTTTTCTTTTCGTTTACTATGATCATTAATACACCGCATGCATGCAAGAAAATTGAGTGGAGGAAGTAGCTGGGTGTCATTATGACTACATGCATGCAAGTATTAAACAAGTTGCTAGTACAAGGAAACATCATTATTTTTTGCCTCGATTACTGTTGGTCGCCTTATATAGATGCAAAATGTATATTCCATAGTGGCCTTGTATAAGTAAATGGAGGGAGTACTTTAAATGTTTTGCCTAGTTTGTAGTTGCTGTGATGCCTTGTTAAATTCTGAAATTTATTTCTGGTAAACTGTTTTGTTACAGTAAAAAAACATACATTCAGTAAACTATTATGTCAAAAAAGGCAAAAAAGTACTTTTCAAAATACACCGCATAATCAAATGGAAACTTATTCAGCTTAATTTGTTCACAGGCATGTTAGTTCATATCTATTTCAAGCTATTTCTATTGATTTTTGTTGCAGGTAACATCGAATTCTATTGACGGCACGGGCCAAGAAACCTCAAGATAGGATTTTAGCCTATGCTTCTATGGTAGAGGACTATAGGCGTATGGGGATAGGGTATCATGTCAGATATAGATTTACTCTAAATGAATGCGTTATGATAATTAAGTAAAATTACCACTTTAAGGTTGTTCTAAAACAAGACATGGATAAACAATAAAAAAAGCACGTTGTAAAAGTAATGAATGTAAATTAGGAAGTTACAAATCATACCAAAAATCTATATCTCTCAGATCATCACGCCATTTATCCCGCACATGATCGGGCCATTTTTTCCATGAAGATGATGCCATGACTTATGTTCAGTAGTGTACCAAACTTGCTAGGTTGCACAAATTACCTGCAAGGAAAAGATGATGTGCATCGGTTATTCATAAGGAATCACATTATCGCTAGCATAAGCAAAACAAAATTTCTATATAATGTGCACAAATTGGAAATCCGACACTTACCATACAAAGAACCTTAGCAAGATAAGAAAGTAATGGCTGGGAAGGAGAGGGCGAGGGGTTTCAAAGAATACACTCTTAGGACTTACATATACCCAAACTAAACTGAACCATCAAATGGTCCAAAGATGGGATGCTTGGTTACAGCAACAAGCAAAGAATACATTTTGCTCAGTAGATAAATTATTTAAGGAACAGAACACATCATGAATGATTGTGAGCTTAAATATGGCATTGACAGCTCTTACCTTGCAAATGAATGGACTATATACATATGACATAAACATTGTAAGCATAACCATGTATTAAATTTTAATAGAGTAAACTGTGTTGTGTCAGCTTTTTAGACATAATACTGATTAATTAACCATCAATGTATGTTTTACCTCTCAGCGGCTAAGAAACCTGAACTAGGGTTACGTATGTATGGTATAAATATTAATTGTCCATGTTTCCGCTTAAAAGCTGCAGACTAGCTTCCTTGTATGGTCCTGAGAAAACACACAAGCAAATTGACCTGCTTGTTATATATCCCAGAAGTGAGTAAAAAAACACAGAGGAAGATATATAAAGTACCTGCATTCGGAGATCAAGGCTAAGATGGGTGAACCAATTGATACTACCAGATTCCAGAGAGTGGAATACATACCTCATCAGACAAATCTTCCACCCCTTCGATGCAGACGAAATATGTAAGATTCGAATCCCGGCGATAGAAGTGGAAGATTGCATAGCCTGGCACTATGAAAAGACAGGGGTGTTCACTGTTAAAAGCGCTTACAAACTAGCAGATATGTTGAAAAGAAATGGTACAGAGGGGCCATCAAGCTCATCTAGCGAACCAGGAGACAGGAGGATTTGGGATGTGATCTGGAAAGCGAAGATCCCGGAAAGAATTAAGATATTTGGGTGGAGGGTTGCTACCCAGTCTCTTGCAACCAAACATAACACACACAGAAGAACAATTGTGCCAGAGGATATATGCGACATCTGTGGAACTGAACCAGAAGATGAGTTCCACGCTGTTATCTCATGCACACGCAGTAAGGCTTTGCGGAATGCCATGAGAACAGCCTGGGATCTACCAAAAGAGCAAGATTTGATTAGAATAGGGGAAGACTGACTGCAATGTCTGCTCATTCCACTTCCAGATCCTGTCAGAAACAGAACACTAATGACCCTATGGAAAGCTTGGCAGCTAAGAAATAATGTTATCCATGGAGATGGAAAGGAGACAGTGTCAGGGGCCATGAGACAGTTGGTGAAGCTGGAGGAAGATTTGACTGCAGCCGCAAATGGCGATGATAAGACAGGAAGCAAAAAAGATCTGTCAGTACATGCAGAGAGGATAAGCAGACCACCCGTAACTGAAACTAACCAATGGACACCCCCACCAAGGCACTCAGCAAAGGTAAACTCTGATGCGGCATTTTCACCAGATCCAGCAAGGGCATGGGGTGGAGCAGTCGCCCGGGATCACCAAGGAACCCCCTTCCTATCTGTGGGCTGCCAGCTACATCACTGTAGGACGGTGGAGGAAGCAGAAGCTTCGGCTGTTCTACTGGGTCTGTATGAAATGAGCAAATATTTCAATGGGCACCTAATAGTAGAGACAGACTGTGCTACTATTGGGCAAGAACTCCTAAGAGAAGGAATGAGCAGATCGCCCTGGTTTGGCGTAATATCAGACATAAAGGAACGGATGAGACACTTTGCCAGCGTGCAAATTAGCATTGTCAAGAGGAACCATAACAAACTTGCACATGAGATTGCTGCGACGGCTAGAGAATACAGGGAAACCACTTCTTCCTAGCTGAGGTGCATGACAACGTTAGACAAAGGATGTTGTCGGAATGTAATACCACCAATGCATGAGTTTGTGCTTTGGTTCTCAAAATATATATATATATATATATATATATATATATATATAATATATATATATATATATATATATATATATATATATATATATAAATTAACCTGGTGGTTGAATTAGGCACCGTAATATGGATGTCAAGAAATGTTCTGATCAACCAAATTTACCTCAAATATCTGAGTAGTGGGACAAGCCAACAATCTTTTGGTGTTTCTGGTGGATCTGGTAACTAGAAAAGCAAGCAATGATAAACGTAGAAAAACAACAAAGGGGTGAAACCAATGATTTTTTTTGTTTTGTTTTTTTCAGTATTTATCCGTAGAAAGGAGAATAAAGTCTGGATAAGAGAATAACACAATAGCAATGACGGAAAGCCAGTGACTTCCTTTTGTTGTATTTGTTTATCAATCGAAAGCTAGAGCTAGATAAAAGGAGTAATTGAAGATCTGAAGAAACAACGGTAAAGGGAAACACAAATGATTTTTTTTTTTTAATGTTTATCACTAGGAAACGGGATTGCAGTGTAAATGCGGAAGAGCAATGGCAAAGTGGAGCATGCAATCAATTTTCTTTTTGTATTGATCACTGGAAACAAAGAATATTTTGTATATGTGAAAGGACAACAATGAACAGGGAAACAACAAATAATTATTTTTCTCTTGGAACGACTAGAAAAAGGGATTAAAGGTGGAATATGCACATATTTTTTTGGTTTTTTTGTGTCGATCACTAGAAACAAAAATCGTTTTTTATACGCAGGAGAACAAGAATCGAAAGGGGGAAACACCAACAGTTTCTTGTTTTTGTATTGATGGCTAGAAAAAAGATTAATCCTATACTGGATGTGAAACCACAAAAGCGAGTAAAATACCAACAAAAGTTGAAACTGAAATGATGCTTCTAGCTATTAGAAGACGAAGGAATTAGAAGAACAGTGTTGAATGTTTTGGTGGTAGGAGAAACAAATGGCTTGGGCAGGAGAGGACGAGGCGTCTCAACGCCTGAACTCATTACTTATATATACACAAAACATAAACATCAACCAGAGGAAGGATGCGATGCTTGGTTACGGCAGCAAGCAAAGAATACAGTTCTCTGTCAGATAAAAGCTAAAGGAAGGAAACAAATCATGAATGACCAAAGAATAAAGGGGATAACCTGCCATGTGCACCAAGGCCAAAGGGGCATTAGGTAAAGTCGAAGATGCATAATGTTTAAGGTTTTGCCTTCAGGATCAATTCAGCTCTGCGATTCATGGTTGTAGATCCCCATTGTCCTACTCCTTTTCTCTCGAATATTGTCCTACTTGTGCCACTAGGTATTCGCGATGGATGATCGTATTTTAATCTGGTACGTCAAATAGATTGGCGTTAGATATTTGGGTATGTAGCTAGGGGTGTTCCAGAACATATACATGAAGTGATAATGACATAACTTCATGTGGTTCCTGCTTTACTAGCAAGTTTTTGAGTGAAAACGGAAAAAGAAAAGGAAGAGAAATTCAAGAAGAAATGAAATGAAGTCTTAAATCTTTGATCTGTATGTTGAATCTATCCTCCATCTTTCACAAACGCATAGCGCACATCAGACAAAGCAAAAGCAAAAGAAGGGCACGGCACCCACAAGCTTGTAAGACGGAATAAGTTGGTCATCATGGCAATGTCTTTTAATCCTGTGCATCACTCATAAGTGAAGGTGCTTTGGTGAACTGAAAGCACCACCCACCCAGCAACGCCTTTCCTATGGAAGTGCACACATGCATCTGAGGGTGTCCATGCGCTCGGCTTGAAATAGATATTTGAACAGGGTTCCAGATTGAATTTGTGCATGCTATCTCCTATGTATGCATACTAAATCTGGACACATCTTTGTGTGTGTGCGCGCGCGCGCGCGTGTGCGCGTGTGACAGAAGTTGCGCTCAATCCGACCGAAGAAATCGACGATTCCATTGGCACTTGCAGGCATCCAGAAAGTTATCGACACTTGCAAATGTACTCCCTCCGTAAAAAAAATAATAGAGCGTTTAGATAGTGATAATCTAGAGAGGTGAAACACTCAAAAAATTAGTAATTAGAAACTCAACTGGCACAGCACCTCAGTTGTCCTAAAAAATCTTCTGAAAATTGCTTTTCTAAAAAATAAATATAATTATAAAAGACATTAATTACCCCTCAGAGTGAAAAAGAAAAAGGCCGAGCAACCAAGTAACTCCACTCGATAAATCAGTCTAGTAAAGAAAACATCTAAAAAACAGCATGGGAAAACACACGTACCATTTCCGAAAGTCCTCTTACGTGCATGCTACGATCCTAGCAGACTATTCTTTTCCCCATCCGCTGCACTTTGTTCGCAATCCGATATAACTTATATATACCATGGTAATGGCATGGCAAGCAAAACTGTATAAAAATATGAAGAGGGAACAGCAAAATATGGTTGCTCCCACGCCCTTTCCTTCATCCTTCACAAACAAAAAGGAAAATATAACACTGAAGAGAAAAACAAAAAATTAATTAAGAGAAAAAGGATTGTTGACAGCTGTGGGGTTTGAACCCACGCCCTTTCGGACCAGAGCCTAAATCTGGCGCCTTAGACCACTCGGCCAAACTGTCTTTGGTGACAATCATGGACACAAAGCGTATTACTAACCTTCACAATCATCCTCCTCCAGCCGGTCCCTGGACATCTCAACGCAGTCAGCACGCAACTCTGCTCCAGATTTTCATATGCTAAATCCAGATGGGAAGTTCAACGTCTATGCTGTTGTGGTTCAGCTTCAGCTCACATGGGTGTGTGCAATCTCTTATGCTTGAGAAGCTAGGCAAATCTTGTTTGTTGCTGTAAAGTCAAAGCTGCGGTGTCGAGGCTACCCTCTGTTTCGAAAAAAAAAAAACTAGGCAAAGCTAGGTCTCAAAATCCTTGGTGCAAACTTCGTTTGGTCATGAACTAAATGGTGTCTTGGGCGCCAACCTCTTGTCCAAAAACAAAGACATCTTGCTCCATTGGTGTTTATTAACCTACAGTATTTTTCATCAACTTACATTTTAATCACACCAGGTGCAGTGTCTTGCGACGAACAGAGGACAACTAAATTTCACATCAAAATGAAAATCCACACCAGCAGAAATGAAGATGTGCCATAAACCTGAGCTTTATTTTCCTTTTCCCTGGGAACAATTTTGCGTTCCAGAAGAAAAAAATGTCTCATATAACTCTAACAAACAGCACCCCATACGCGCGCTCCGATAAACGGAGGCGTAATCAATGGCAAGGAAACAAAATTGCAAGCTAAGATGCAATTGGCACCCTCACCATCTTATTCTTGCTACAGGAACCAGTATGCAATGATGGGTAACAACTAGCAGCTACATATGCACAGTTTAAATAAAACAATCAGGTTTTATTCCTTTTTTTCACATGAACCCCAGCTGAGTCAGGTCGTCGTCGGGGACTTCCAGGACGCCCGAGAAGTCGCAGTCCTGCGGCAGCGAGTCATCGAGGCCATCGGGGAACCACGAGCTGAAATCGCCGCCTTCCTGCACGTCGAGACCCACCGGGACGTCCAACATGTCGTCGTCCAGTCCAGGCAGGCTTGCTGGCATCACGGGATGGGCGGATCGATGGGCGGCGTTCCCGGGAGCAGCCCTTTGTTGCCGGGAGATTCTCGCTGCGCTTGAAGGGCCTGCTGACGGTTCCGGGCTCTCCTGCGCTGCCGGTGCTGGAGATGGCTCAGCGGCTCTGCCAAGGACGTCGCCGGAGGCTGATAGCTGCACCAGCTTCTGCTTTGACTTTATCTTGTTTCTGCGGTCACCGCTCCTCCCGCTGCCTGATGAGCGGCGCCCTGATCTTCCACCGGAGCCCTTTGCGGGTGCTTCTCTGCTGCGGTCCCTTTCCCTCTTGCCCTTTTTTGATCTTGTTGTAACACCTGGAAATTAATGAGCAAGCAGAAGTCGATGTTAACTTCTGAAGCACCGGTGCCAGTAACAGACAACGATATGATTTTTCTCTCTTATCGACAGTAGTTGCGCATGTATAACCTTCTGTAGATTTTGCGTCGCTGATTGGGAAGGGTGCAGATAGCACGCTCCAAAGAGAAGGCTTTCTGAAGCAGCTCCTCTTCGTTCCCTCGAACCTCTGGCATCGGGCAAGGGTGCGTCTGGCAAAGGCCGAGGAAAATGCTACTTCTTTTTCAGTCCTACTGACAACAGCCTTGTTGTGACGAGAACCAGCTCCCGTACCCTACATATCATCAACACATACAATCAGTATCCAGGATTACTCTGCATCTCTCCTCTATAGTCCGTAATGTTAAAGCGCTGACGAAGGAAGAATGAACAACCCCCACAGCCTCGATAGATGAACTATGTATAGCTATAAGGAAAACTATAGTTTACAAGAGGAGGATGGATGATCATTCTCGTGACAAGGTATTAACACAGATATCAGAAATGCTACCATGTAATGAGATGCCTCAAGTACCTGAAGTTTACTGTACGCGCTTTCAACCAGTTTGTTCAATGCATGTTGCTCTAAGCTCCTGTCAGGAGATTTTTAAGTTAGCCACTGAAGAAATCCTATACAGTGCCATTTAAGATATAATCCACAAACAAAAATCCATTTATACCTCTCCTCGATACTTTTTGTATCTTGAATTGCTTTGTCTAACTTATGCAATCCATATTTCTTTTCCTTCAACTGCAAAATAAAAATGATACCTTATATAAACTGTTAAACCCCAAATGAGAAGAAAACTACATATGATTCAGAGATAAGAAAAGGCATCAAAGGAAATGCATCAAATGAGAAGTCTTAAAATAGGATAACATGAATTATCAATCTAATCAGGTTGAATCTTTATCTTATGGTGTCGATCAACCACTTAAAGCCACTGAAACTTTTATATAGACCCCTTGAGGTATTCCATATTGCATTTAAATGCTATTTTCTAGTGATATGGACATACCACCTTCATTTTGCGCTGACTAGATTTGGACCCCCGCCGTTCAAATTGGAATAATCACAAGTTAGGATGGCAAGATTAAGATGTATACTTGACATTATGGCTCCGAACCATCATGAAGGGTACCAAGATGCAGCAGTTCTTCCATGGAAAATAACTAGTAGTTATTTGTTAATCATATCTGATGATGCTAACAGACGTCATTCAACTCATAAGTTACATTACCCCTATACTTCCATATGTTGATGCAAGGTGAACAAGTCCTTATATGCTCAAATTCAACTGTCCATTTTTTTCTCCTTTTCGAATAACCAGTACACCAAAACCCAAGCTCTAAAAACATGAACAAAATTGTAACACCTTACACTACTCTGACGCAATCACAGTAACACATTGGGAGAAAAAAGTAATAGGGTAAGCATCCATGTTTAATGAAAATGATGGCATTTTACTTAAAGCGCATTGAAAGCATGTTACAAGGAGTGGTTGCAAAGGTAACCTGATCATGTAGCCTTCTCCTCAGCTCTGAAATCATTTTATTGATGTCCTCATCCCCTTCATCATCTAGATTTGGCTGAAATCATAATGCAAAGATAAGGCAAGAAACAAAAATCAAATGTAAAAAGGAAAAGTTCACTAAAGTAAATTTTGATCGGGTTATTGCATAAAATTAACCAGCCATTACACAGGATGACAGGACTACACAAAAATTGAAATATGCCGAAAATGACATCAAATATCAGAAGTAAAAAAATGCTAACTAAGTGTATGCCTAGGCATATTATGCTTCTAACCATGTTAGCTGCCAGAGTAAAACAGCCGATAATATATAGTAGCAATTGCATACTAGGATACCGATATTAAGGCATTTCCTGCAAGGATCTCAACTACTCTTCAAAATCATCTGTGTTTGTGCCTACTTAATAAATTATCTTAAACTATGACGAGCAACAAACCATACAACACAGCTCCTCAATTTTTAACCCTTCCATGTACAAGGTTCAAATGCCCAACAGTAATAGTTTTAGGTTTACAAAAGCAAAATAGAAACCTTGTGTGCCACAGATAACATCCAAGGAAGATAAGTCCCTGTCAACTAGCATCCCAACAAACACATGAGACTGCTCAAATTTTGCCAATTTGTGTTGTTTCATGTTACCTGATTTCTAGGCATATAAACTTATAAATAACTACATACAGGGATATTTAAGTTTTCAAATGCTCAAGATGTTAAGAGATTCAGGCTTTATGGAATCATACCACTGTCTCTAGACAAATGCCAATACTTTCCAGCTCAATCAGAATCTTATCATCCATAGACAGCTGCCCGTACCGATAGTCATGTGGAGGTATAGAGATCTTCCTGGAATTTCCACACTGCCGTGAAATCTGTGGTATTAAGTCATGCAAAGGGCCATATTCTGGGTGTACAGCACCATTAAATCCATCTGACAAACTCTCACAATGGATCGAAATTTGACTACTGGAGCTCATAAAATTGCTCCAAGCTGTGTATCCATCGCACAGGCTCTGATTTACCACCGAAGAATTGCTTGAATGTGTAAAATCCACACTCAACCCAGAATTATATGTTATGTCACTGACTTGAAGTTCATTAGTTAGGTATCTGTTGGCAGTGCAGGGAATATGGCTATCTGAAATATCGACAAACACATCTCTTTGCACATCACTGGAGCCAGAAAAATTATCTTCCATGATTAAAGCTGAAAGGAGTCTGTGTGCCATCGGGGCCATCTCATGAAACCATTCATTGGGTTCTACATTTTGTGGCCCATTGATTAAGTTTTCCTCACCAGGGATACAACTTCTGACAGGTCCTTTTGTTCTAACTCCACTGGTTTTGCTTAGCTCAGATGAGATAGATGAATTAGATGTAGCCAGCACCTGAGAAGAAATCTCCTCCTGCAGATTTTATGGAACACGTCAAGCACTGAAGCAAAGATACGAATTATAAAAAATGAGATAAACTTCATGAGAGAGCAAAATTTTCTTAGATGGGATGACTCACGGCACAGAAGTGTAACGTACCATCGTTTGTGGTTTGCTGTCGTTGGCGGATGCTATGACATCATGTCCACCATAGGACATGTTCATCTCAAGCTCTTCCACAAGGTCAATCTGACAATGAACTCGAGGTGAGAATTCGTCCAAACCCAACAAGGAAGCAAGTATAGTTGAGCATGGCATATTTAAATTATGATGGGCACCAACCTGGTGCTCCAAGAAAGCTAAATTTTCAGAGCTTATGAAAGTTAGCATTGGTTCCATCTCCTTCCAAAATGGTCCAGAATATGCACCAACTGCAGAAAAAGAAAACAGAAAGTTATAGCGCATCAACCCAAAGAGATGCGACATAGCTCAACCAGCAAAATCAGACAAGAGAATAAACGCACTGATAGCACTGCGAGCAGCATTTGCAGCAGCTAAAAGCTCCTCTAGGTCACCGTCTGGTTCAGCTGCAATGGTCAGTTAGTTATTAAAATCGATGGGCTAAATTAGGGCAGAGGAGAGGCAAGTATCCAATTGAACCATAATAGTTAAAGCATAAAGGTGAAGTGTCTTTCTATAAACCTGCTATAACTGTAGGCTTGCAATTCAGAGTCTGTTCGTGACTGGGTGAAGTTTTGCAGTCAGAAGGTTTAGTCATCATGGAGTGCCCCACTTTACTGCACCAGCATTTAGAGGCCCAAATCAGTTTCATATAAAGAAACTAAAATTCACATTGTTACTAAGGAAGCATTAGGTACCTTTCATTATTTTCTTCTCCAGCTCTTCCACATTTTAGTGGTTTTCTTGTTCCTGTAGCATCAACATTTTCTTCTGATATTGAAGAGCACCCTTTTACATCCATAGAACCTCTTCCGCTCCTCCCGTGCCGAAGAACACCGCCATGTTCAGGTTTTTCTTTTGAAGGTGCCCTATTTGATGGAACAATTGATCCTGTTGCATTGTGGACTGCAGTTGCCTCCTCATTCTCCAGCTCACCACTATTCTTAACTTTCTCCTTGACCTTGCTTTCGGTAGCAGCGAGCCGCCCACTTTCAAACAACCCAACAGGAGATGAGATGTTATCAATCTTGGCTACCGTTTGTAAAGTACTGCCAGTAACATTCTTTGGAAGCAAAACACCACATGACTCAATAGATGCTGACCTAGCAGCAGTATCAAGTGGAGATCCATCAGATAAGGCTTCATCTAAATTTGAGACTGGAGACACTACATTCGCTCTCCTTGTCCGTGACATTTTCTGTGGGCGCTGACCAACCCAAGCAATCGGAGGTGTGGACGCATTTGAAGGTGTCGAACCACCTGAACGTTTGCGGTTTGTCATGCTTCTCAAAGGTGAGGCTTTATTTGAGCAAGGTGCTTCTTCGCATTCATCGCTTACTCCAGCTGAACGTTGGAAGGGGGGCATGACAAGTGAACTTGTTCTTGGTGACCTGCATGCTTTAATCTTTGGCGAGGGACTTAAGTTTGTATCAGAAGTATGTACCCTGCATATACAGAAATGCAGCAGATCATCAGAAGAATTAAGAATGATAATGTTGCAGTACTTATTCAAGTATATGCAAACAAACAAAGTGTGATTTGTCAAGATGAGAGTTACTTATGCATGAGAATAAAGTAAAGGACTATGCTTACTTGTTTCCTTTTATCATAGCACGCTCCTTTCCAGGTCCAGCATGCCGGATTCTTCTTTCATTTGGTAGACTGGCATAATCAACATCAATCTTGGACAGAATACGCGACCCAATGTTATTCTGCTGAAAACTGCTATCCATCTTGCTACCTGCTACTGCTCCAGCAGAAGCTCCATGTCTGCAATAAAAGAATGAAAAACTGTGAGTTCTAACCTGGTGAGGAAATGATGACATAATTAGCAGAATAGATGTCCACATGTAGCCAAATAGTGCTGGTAGAGGATTTAAGTAGAGTAGAAAAGCAGCACAAATATGATTGCAACCTAACCAAAAACCTATGTGGATCAAGTAAATAAACAGCAGTTCAGCCAAGAAAGAGTTGAAGAACCCCAAGCATCAGTCATGGTTACGCCTGATGGGCATACATAGTAATGGCATTCATCTTTCTCGTAATGCTTGACTTTTTTCAATGCACTGCATGTCAGGCCTCGCTCTCTATTTCAATTATGAACTTTGTGTGTATGATGCTTACCAACCTAGATGTCACATTTACCATAGTACTATGCTTGAGTTGTTTTCACATAACAAACTTTAGTTCAGCATCTCAATTAGGACTAAAAATCAATTAACCTGAGTTTTCGGTAAAAAAACGAAAACTTGAAGCAACAGGTAAGCATGCCAAACAAAGTTTACCTGAATGCAAGACCATCACTAGACCGCGAACGTGCTTCATTGGCTGGCCTGTTTTGACCCACAGGTTTAACATCTTGATCAGCATCATTGCTTCTACTGAGCATTGTTCCCAGAGAGCGCTTGCGTTTTACTTTAGGTGAGCCCTGTGATTTGTCCTCAGACAACTCCGATACTGTAACAGATGTTCTTCCACAAGTTTTTTCCTTCTCCAGTGGTGAAGTTTTAGCACTATTAGCTAGAGGACCTTGCCTTGTCGGAACACTACCACGTCCTTCCAACTGAAATATGCAGAAATACATTGAAATAAGTTGAAATCGCAGAAAATGGTACCACAAGAAATTTTTAAGGAGTATGAAAACATAATGAGTGTGACTGTTACAGAAACTGTGGAGAGAATAGCAGACATAAAAAACCTTTTAAACTTCAGGTTTTAGAGTTAGGTCACTCGAACAAGCTCACCCAGAGTTACAGTTTTTATTTTATTTTCAAATCCCTGAGGAACGAGTTACAACAGGGAAGTACGAACCACAGAGGCCAATCCATAAAATTAGCAAGTTTTAGGATAGGTTCAAACCTGAAGACTGCATTTGGATTATGAAATGACCACACTAGCAACAAAGACTGAATGGTTAGAGAACAGAGCAGGAACATCGGTTCTTTCTATGGGCATTAAACCTAAATCACCATCTTCCCACCCTTGTTCTGCTTTAAAGAAGGCCAGAAAATTGTATGAAATCTTATACTGGTTTTCAAACAACAGATGGCATAACTTTACAGTCAGAAAACTGTATGAAATCTTATTGGTTCCAGCTAGTAACTAGCCAAAAACAAGGGCAGGTAGATGGGATTGGCAGTTTAGCCCAAAATTGTAACATTTGTTTAACCTACAAATTATAAGCCTGAAACCGATATAAGACTAAAACTTGGTGAAATGACAACCGAGTATTTGAAAGCATCGATAATGGAACAATGTCACTTGACAATATAATAAAATGCGGCACAAACCTGTCCGTCCGTCATCGAGGAGCGCATGCGCTTGCTAATTGCCCCCAGAGAGCTGTTGTTGTAGCCCTGAGCACCGGCTCTCAACGCGCCGACGGAGGCCGCGGGTGGCGCCCCCGTCTTGACGGCGCCGGCATCGCTCCTCTGCCGCCTGCGTGTGACGACGTTCTTGTACTTTTCGATCTTCTGGATCGCGTCCTCCAGCGACCGCACCTTGTCCCTGGCAGAGACAGACCGATCAACCAACCAGCAACGGCCCAGGCACAGGGGACAAGCACCCGTACAGGCGTCAGCGGTGGGTTAGGATTGGGGCACGTACCTGGCCTTGACGGAGGACTCGGCGGCGCTTTCGCGGACCCGCCGGAGCTCCTCGGGCGGGTCGCCCGCCTGCAGCGCCCGCCGCAGCTCGGCGTGGCGCGCGTGCCTGGGCTCCCCCGCCGGGGGGAACGGGCCCAGCGAGATGTACCTCGTGAGGGGGGGCAGAGCGGAGGTCGGAGGGAGGGGAGGAGCCCCCGCCTCCTCGCCGCCCTCGCGGGACGCGCCGGCCATGGGGGGCGCGAGACGGGACGGAACGGCGGGTTAGGGCTGGGCGGATGGACAGGCTAGGCCACGCCGAATGCTGCCGAGGCGGACGCGCGCGGCGACGGGGGCTATCGGCTGCTTGTGCGTAGGGGCCGGCGCGTGGTGGCGGGCCGGCCGCGGCGGGGGAGGGGGTGTGGCCGGCGGCGATGGGGAGAAAGGCGCAGGCTTTGCTGAAAGGGATGGATTTGATGATGGATAGGGATGGAAGGAGGGTGGGATTGGAGTCAACCTCTTTCCCTAGGATGGGTCAACGGCAATAGGGCACGTGCTCTTTTTACCTCTTGTTCCAGGAGGGAAATGAAAAACGTGCTGTTTTTCTGGCCACTCTAGTTTTTTCACTTGTGGTAGCGTAGGGCATTTGGCTCCTCAAAAAAAGTGTAGGGTTTTAGATGAACACTCTTGTCAAATCCCATGAATTTCTTCATTCGCAAAAACATGATTTTTTTCATTTCATATTTTTTGTGAATGAGTTGTGGATTTGTATTAATCAAACATCAGCGCTAGATGAAATCCCCAAAAGGAAAAGGAAAATACAATCCACTCCTCCATCCCGCACATACGATGGCACACCGAAATTGATGCTGCTAGAGTTTCATGCCATCATCGGAACAACAAAGTTGTATCCACGCAGGCGGCTGGGAAACCATCCATCTCTATTGGGAAGTGTGGGCGACATTGATTTCGGAGGATTCATGGCCCAACAAAGAAGACGGTGCTGAGATGATCACACCTAGACGTTCGCCCGAGTCAAGGGAATAACAAAATAGGGGCCGATGCAGCCAAAGCACCACTGACCTGACAAAAGACACAGCCAACTCCCCTTGCATTGCCCGCAGAGGAAATGCAAATCTTTCCAACTGATCCTTCCGCTAGATCCGACGGCGCACGCACCGATAAAGTCGAAGAAGCCGAAGGAAGACTTATTGCACACCACCGCCACCATCGCCAGAAGGGCGGAAGTGACAAACAACAGAGACTTACCTATCCATCCGATTTTGTCATGGGTTCCAACGTCTCACGCATCACCTAAGACATAAAAGAAATTGGAGGAACCATTATGAAGTGGTGTTGTCACCACTGTTGGAAGGATCGAAGCAACATACACCGAAGACCTATGAAAAGCCCAGCATGAGAACGAACTAAAACTCTCACCGATAGATTGGGGCCTCCCCGCACTCCCCACTGGTGGAGCCCGTGAAGGAGGAGGACGACGACGACGAACTGCCTTGGGCATCCTCAATCTTAAGGTCTTACTACTCCTTATTCCTTTATCCATCGTGATCTCACCCAAAACTTGAAAACTTCAACACACAAAAGTCAATAGAAACTTCGTGAGATCTGTTAATATAACAAGCAAATCATAAACTTTAGGTACTATTGTGAACTCATTCATATTTTATTATTGCATAATACCTACTATATTCTAACTTCTCCATGACTTATAGTCCCCAATATAATCCATAGAATCATTAAAACAAGCAAACTATGTAACAAAAATAAAATATGTCTAAAACTGAACAGTATGTAATGATCTGAACAAATGCAGTACTTATGTAACTCCAAACATTCTGAAAATTTAGTACAACATGGACAATTTTTATATCAATCATGTGTAAAAAATTCAGACAAAAGCACATTCTAGTGATTTTTAAAAATTTCTGTAGTGAGCACAAAAGTTTCAGTTTTTTCACATAATCAAATCAACTATCAACCAAATCGTCTCAAAGGCTTTACTTGGCACAAACACTAATTAATAAACAAAAAAATAAAATAAAAAGGGAAATAAGATAACTATTGGGTTGCCTCCCAACAAGCAACATTGTTTTACGCCCCTAGCTAGGTGTTAGGCATTGTTTCAAGTGTTGTCATCTTTTAAATTAATTCCATAGGTGGCCCTCATAATAGATTCATATGGTGGTTTAATTCTCTTTCTAGGTAAGTGTTCCATCCCTTTCTTTAATGGAAATTGGAACCTTATGTTTCCTTCTTTCATATCAATAATAGCACATATGGTTCATAGGAAAGGCCTACCAAGTATTATAGGACAAGACGGATTGCAATCAATATCAAGCACAATGAAATCAATGGGCACATAATTTCTATTAGCAAGAATGAGCACATCATTTATTCTACCCAAAGGTTTCCAAATAGTTGAATCCGCTAAATGCAAATTAAGGGAACATTCATCCATATCGGTGAGGCCTAGCATTTCTCTACTCCTAATGGAGCAGTTGGTAGGATTGCGTCCAGGTTTTTTTTCGTCCCACCACTTTTGTCCGGCTTTTTTCCGACTGGTCTTTTTTCGTCCCCTCCACCCACCCCCTCCCCACCCCCACGCAGGCACTCCAAAAAAAAACCAACCCACACGAACCACCCCTCCCCCCGAGTCCCGATCCACGTGCATGCTCCCTCCCTCAATCGCTAGCTATCCCTAGGTCGTCTCCCCTTCTCCAACCGCCGCCGCAGCCGCCCCCGCCGCCGCACCCCAATTCTCGATCTGGCTCTTCACCTCACGTCGACGCGGTGTCTCCCGGCGATGACCTCCTCCTCACGCCCTCGCCCTCATCCTCCTACTCAATACGTCACCGTCGCCTCCCTCGCCCGCGGCCATGATGACTGATCTGGCGTTGGCGCCGCAGATCATCCTCTAGTCCATGGCCTCGACCAGGTATGAATCCCTCCTCCACTTCTTCTGGTTTGGTTATCTCCGCATCTGATCTGATTCGGGCGTGTGTGCAGTTTGCTATGATCTAGCGACGGGGATGCAAGGAGAAGCTGTTGCGGGTTCAAGGGGGCGTGAGGATGCCCACCATGAAGGTGCTCAACAATCAGGGCATGCCGTGTCCGGGATGATGGAGGTGATGTCGGCCAGGTCCCCGTTGACGTCGACATCTTCTACGGCGGGCCCCGTAGGGGCAGACTGCCGGCTGCTCATCATAGTGGCGGCGGCCACGGTGTCCTCTTCCATGGCGTCGGCGGGGCCTTCCCCTGCCAAGCGTAGCGGCTCCTTGGCTGGATCACCATCGCGCACCTCGCTGGCGTGGTCGGCAAGACCTGCATCTCGATCCTCGCCCACTCTCCATCCTCTTGCAGGTAATAGGCTTTCCGCCCCCTTTTTATCTCCCGCGTTCTCGTGTATTGTGAGCGTGAAGGAATATTTTTCTTCTATTTTGTGGTGCTGCTGTGCTCCTTCTGGCTTCACACTGCACATATATAGATTCCTCAAAGGAATTGGATGCTGATAATATCAACTTAGTTCCCTGAATGCGATATATATATATATATATATATATATTCTTTCCTCGCTTTGAATTGATTGCCCCAAACAATATATCTCTGGTTGACAGTCATGGCCTATTATTGTTGTTGTTAATTTACACACTCTGCGCATGTATTGTCCAATCACCGTCCAAACTTAAACCTTGGCTGTGGATTTATTGTATGTACCATATGTTGTTCATAGCTACAAAACTGCAATCTCTTGAAAATGTTCTTGAATACGGTAATTTTTTTGTCACATAACACATATGCTGATGATAAAGTTTGTTGTATGAGCTTGTGGCATACTGATCCGACAGGTGGCAGGTATACATTCAGATGCTGCAGCTCTAAGGAAGGGTAGTATATGGCACGCGGCTTCGCGGATTGTTTGACAAGAAGTGTCTGGGGCATATTCGAAAGGCAATCTTGTGAAAATTGTACATCGATTTCCTTATTCTGCCATCAGCTTCTATTCATATGAGCGATACAAAGAGTTCAGCACTGAATTTCAGTATGTTAACTTGCAAGATTTGTATTACCCATTGGCTGTTGTTCGAACTCACCTAACAACACAGGTGATGCTTTTCTTCCTTTTGTGAATAACACTAAGCCAACCAATCAATCAATATAACTTCCAGTTAGAACTTAGAGCATCTTTAGCTAACGCTTTCATGCAATGCAGCTTTACAGACCAAAGGAACGGGTTTTAGTAAGCTAAACTTTCCTGTATATAAAATTCTGCAGAAAACCACTAGGTATTACAAGGGCATCATTCACACGTTGTCTACAGTTTGTAGAGAAGAGAGTGGTAGAGGATTGTATAAAGGCCTTTTGTCCACCTTATTGGTAAGCCATATGCTTCTACTGAGAATTGTTTTTTAGTTGACTTGCCAGTAACTTTTACGAGTTACAGGGAGTTGGACCTGGTATAGCAATCAACTTTTATGTATATGAATCCCTGAGGTCTCATTGGCAAATGGAAAGGTGAATGTCATACTGTGCGACCAATGATTTGCTATGGTACCTCCCTCTTCTCTCTTCTATGAACCCTATAACACATGTCTCAAATCTTAATTTCTTTTATCCTATTGCAGGTTAATTCCAGTTGGGTGTGTTAACCTACAGTAATCAATCAAGTCAACAAATATAACAACGATAGTCTGCCTTCTGATTTTTCGTGGTGATTTTTTTTGTGACTGAACTAACAGGAGCTGAAGCATGTGTTCTTTTTTTTTTATATGACTAGATGCATATGAACTGAAGCTCCATAATTTTCTTTTTAAGTCGACATTGGTGGCAACCAATACAATTAGCGTTATTTACGACCAATCAAGTCTTATAATTTTCTTTCTAAGCTCCATATGTGACCCCCCCCCCCCCGCGCGCCGCCGCTGTGTCATTTCTGAAGAAATATACAGTGACTATCATTTAGTAGCTCTACAGGCACTAGCCAAAAACAATAATTATTATTTATTTAACCGCCAAATAGAACAGTAGGTTATTCTGCATTATGGGTACACAAATCAAAACACTATATTTCAGCTGTAGAAATCTGTGTGGTTGCCTGCTGATATTTTAAGCCTACATATTGCCGATTTGGTTTGAGGAATGCTTGAAGCATAATTAACTCCCTAATGTGCAAATAGCAATATGATTTTTTGTCAAGAAACTGAGAGGACGGAAGAGAGTTGGTGTTGTCAGTGTGGTGAGCCTATGCGGCAACCACAAGGCTGAAGTCTGCTTTGATCGTTGTTCAAGCTTTGAGCCTTGGCTCTGGTTTCCTCAGTGTCCACCCTTTTCTTATTACGAATATTTACAGAAATTAATTCCTGCCTTCTAATGATTTAAGATTATTTTCTATCCATAGTTTCATACTATTCATGGATATATACACAGTTAGAAAGGGGAGATTGTGTGTGGTTATCTATTTTGTAAATTTGTGCCCCTCTGATATTTTGATAGCTCTATATCAGTGAGTTTAGTCCAGTAACTGTTTTAAGTATCTTTACTGTGCATAGTTGCATACATTGTATTCATGGATTAGTCCTGGTAATATTACCATTTGAAAAGCAATTTTTGTGTGACCATTTTAACCATGTCAGGTCGTTCATGTGAATGAGGTGGATTCGTTTCACCAGATATTTGACCAGGTCGAGGAATGAGAAGGTGATGTGGAACCAATAGGAGCTCTCGTTATTTTGCATCAAGTATGTGGTGCCGCTCTTCTTCCCCCAAGGTAGATTTATTTGGCAACACTTTGCTTATTTCAGAACACATGGTTTTCCCCTGGTGCTTAGTTATCAAGTTATGGATGCATAAGTCAACCATCACAGGTCCAGAGTCTTGCTCGCCTTCCTTAATTTCTCATAGTGGACACATGCGGGACTCAGATCTTGAGTTGTTGGAGAAGAATCAACCATAGACATAATGTACACAAGGTACTCGATGTTTTTACCCATGTGTTGAGTTTGTCTTATATTTTCTGTTTATAACTGAATGAAGGAGTGGCTACACCACATTGCTCTCTGCATGCACAATCACACACCCAGCACACATCTAGGTCGTGGAAATAGCACACACCTAATCACCTTGCCCCTGCCTGCTATACTGAGCGCAGGGCATGTCAACTGTTATACAGAAAGAAACATATCCTTTTTTGTAGATTTTTGGAATCAATATGTTCCCTATGGTAACTAGGTTCTTGAGTTATTGTCAACAAACAATTTCCATCAGTAGCGTCAACATCTACTTATAAGTTCAGTCGACATTCCTAATTTATCAATGCAGTGAATTCATTATATCATACATACTTGATACTTCAGAAAAATTTGTGCTTTTGTAACATTTACTTTTTAGAAGTTTCCATTGACCTTTTAGAAACTTCTGCACCTAGGAGATACCACTCCATTGATCAGGTATTCTGATCTGAAGTTGTTGGTCACACACATCTTGTAGTAAGAAGGTAATAGAATGGTGCATTTATAATAGGTGGTATTTCCAAGTGAAACAACTATCCGAGGGAGAGGTCCATCGAAGATGGACGCGGCACATGGCAAATTGCTTGATTGAGGTATTAGACCATAGTGTTGCATTTTGACATTGCATGGCTCGTTTATTGTTTCACCTCTAGCCTACCACAACTTGTTTGGGACTAAAGGCTTTGTTGTTGTTGTTTTGAAGAGGCATGTCGCTTCCTTGAGTAGGGTCTTACATCACCATTGATGGAAGAATTGCCACACGGGCATGGAGATATTGAAATAGGTAATACAAAAAGGGGAACTTTTCTAGCTCCGCTACTGCTTCTATGTACATCTATACATGTGTGCATTGGACTTTCCTGTTGATGTAATTTGTTGTCAATACTGTTGGGAGATCCTGTTCTCAAATTTTTGTGCAACATTTAAATTTGTGTTATTTTGTTTTGTAGAGAAAATATGTACCCATGTGTTTTGGTTGTTTTATAAAGCCCTGATGATTGCATGGGGGTGTCCTTTTTTAATAGATGGGACCCTACAATGTATTTGGAGCATTGCCTCTTTATTTTCCACTTTGTTTGCTTTTCTTTATGGGCACACTTTGTTTGTTAATGCAATCCTAATTAGCTTTATGATTCACACAATCTGAGGAATAGTCTGAATCCTGATGAAATGTTGTGCTTTATAGTATAGGAAAGACTTACTATTGGCCTCCTAATGAAATAATGTTGTGCTTTATGGTAATAGGAAAAACTACTTTCAGATATCGAAGAACTTCCAAAGCATCTAACTATACTCACCATAAACCATATCAAAATTCATTTTAGTACATTACCAAAATTATTATTTCAATATGGAATGTCATCTTAAAAGATAGATAATCGAAGTAGCATTGCAGATTTCTTGGTTGACCAGTTATTCACTGAATCATTCTTCAATGAAATGTTTGCTACCGTGCTTAACCTTGCCTTTGGGTATGCAACTTTCCAGTGATGGTGCAATCCTTGCCACTGCCGTGCAGAAGAACTCCCCATCATTGATTGACTCAAGGTGTTCCTGGAGTCGCGCACAGCATGAGGGGAAATGCCACCAGCTACATTGATACCCTGTCGTTCAGATGAGCATCCTACTTATGCGATTCTCTTGGCCTTGCCTATACCCTGCCTTGCAATTTTGCTCCAAATTTGCTAGGCTTTGTAGCTGCCATTATTGTAGAGATGTCCAGACGCTGCTGGTCACGCTAGGCGTGAGCCACATAGTGTGCTTAAATCAACCATAGACATAATGTGCACAAGGTACTCGATGTTTTTCCCCATGTGTTGAGTTGCCTTATATTTTCTGTTTATAACTGAATGGAGGAGTGGCTACACCACATTGCTCTCTGCACGCATAGTCACACACCCAGCACACATCCAGGTCGTGCAAACAGCACACACCTAATCACCTTGCCCCTGCCTGCTATACTGAGCGCAGGGCATGTCTACTGTTATACAGAAAGAAACATATCCTTTTTTGTAGATTTTTGGAATCAATATGTTCCCTATAGTAACTAGGTTCTTGAGTTATTGTCAACAAACAATTTCCATCAGTAGCGTCAACATCTACTTATAAGATCAGTCGACATTCCTAATTTATCAATGCAGTGAATTCATTATATCATACATACTTGATACTTCAGAAGAATTTGTGCTTTTGTAACATTTACTTTTTAGAAGTTTCCATTGACCTTTTAGAAACTTCTGCACCTAGGAGATACCACTCCATTGATCAGGTATTCTGAGCTGAAGTTGTTGGTCACACACATCTTGTAGTAAGAAGGTAATAGAATGGTGCATTTATAATAGGTGGTATTTCCAAGTGAAACAACTATCCAAGGGAGAGGTCCATCGAGGATGGACGCGGCGCATGGCGAATTGCTTGATTGAGGTATTAGACCATAGTGTTTTATTTTGACATTGCATGGCTTGTTTATTGTTTTCACCTCTAGCCTACCCCAACTTGTTTGGGACTAAAGGCTTTGTTGTTGTTGTTGTTGTTGTTGTTGTTGTTGTTTTGAAGAAGCATGTCGCTTCCCTAAGTAGGGTCTTACATCACCATTGATGGAAGAATTGCCACATGGGCATGGAGACATTGAAATAGGTAATGCAAAAAGGGAAACTTGTCTAGCTCCACTACTGCTTCTATGTACATCTATACATGTGTGCATTCGACTTTCCTGTTGATGTAATTTGTTGTCAATACTGTTGGGAGATCCTGTTCTCAAATTTTTGTGCAACATTTAAATTTGTGTTATTTTGTTTTGTAGAGAAAATATGTACCCATGTGTGTTGGTCATTTTATAAAGCCCTCATGATTGCATGGGGGTGTCCTTTTTGTATAGATAGGACCCTACAATGTATTTGGAGCATTGCCTCTTTATTTTTCACTTTGTTTGCTTTTATTTAGGGGTACACTTTGTTTGCTGATGCAATCCTAATTAGTTTTATGATTCACACAATCTGAGGAATAGTCTGAATCCTGATGAAATGTTGTGCTTTATAGTATAGGAAAGACTTACTATTGGCCTCCTAATGAAATAATGTTGTGCTTTATGGTAATAGGAAAAACTACTTTCAGATATCGAATAACTTCCAAAGCATCTAACTATACTCACCAAAAACCATATCAAAATTCATTTTAGTACATTACCAAAATTATTATTTCAATATGGAATGTCATCTTAAAAGATAAATAATCGAAGTAGCATTGCAGATTTCTTGGTTGACCGGTTATTCACTGAATCATTCTTCAATGAAATGTTTGCTGCCGTGCTTAACCTTGCCTTTGGGTATGCAACTTTCCAGTGATGGTGCAATCCTTGACACTGCCGTGCAGAAGAACTCCCCATCATTGATTGACTCAAGGTGCTCCTGGAGTCGCGCACAGCGTGAAGGGAAATGCCACCAGCTACATTGACACCCTGCCGTTCAGATGAGCATCCCACTTATGCGATTCTCATGGCCTTGCCTACCCTGCCTTGCAATTTTGCTCCAGATTTGCTAGGCTTTGTAGCCGCCGTTGTTGTAGAGATGTCCAGACACTGCTGGTCATGCCAGGCGTGAGCCACACAGTGTGCTTAATTAATCCACGGAGTTCCATGTATGTGATGACCTAGAAGTATATTTGTGTCTACAAAATTAAGGTTACTCATGTAGTTGTTTGCTTATTCATTGCAAACCATATATTTGCTTATTTTGTGCTTGCATTTTGTGTTCTTTGTGTGTTCCCGAGAACTATAAATATGTTCTGATAAAAGATCTTTTTCCTACTGTTGAAGTATTCACGCAAAGGCTGAACGCCATCTTTCTTTTGTTTTTTGAAATGTTAGTGTTTCTAATTCACTTCCTTGTTTGTGCATCTTTTCCAACTCATGTAAGCTAGCTTTGTAACATCTGATTTTTTGTGTAAATTGACCTGAACATGGAATAACATCCTAAATTGTAAGCCCCCAAGCTGGTTTTATTTCACCATCTTGATTTGTGGTTAATAAAAGGAATTTGAAGCTGATTCAGTGGCAAGACAATGTTCGAGAAAATAGGGGTGACAACAGGTCAAGCTCGGCAGGTTGCCATGGTAGCGAAACTAGGGTATTGGGGGTAGAGAACAGTGCCACTCTTAAAGTTATCCATGTCATGTAGACGTCTATTTGTCGCCCATAGCAACGCACGGGTGTTTAACTAGACGAACGTTGTGAGGGCATTCTTGAAACCTCCTTCTGCTACCTTCTTTGCTGGCAGCTCCCTATGGTGACACCTGAGATTGGTGCTATCCTTGATACCAGAGAATTGGGGGTCAGGAATCTCCATTGGACGATCCTCAGCCACAATTTCTTCATCAAGTATCTAAATAACATAAAACTAGGTCAATACAATATTGCCGAGAAATATAAATTTCATGTTGGAAGAGAAAATGGTTAACAAAATAAAATGGAAGATGATATCAAAGAAAATACCTTAGATTCTGAAAGGGACAACAAAGAGATGTCGCCCCATGGGAGTGAGCCAATGGGCTCTCCATCTTCCACAGTAAAACCGCTCCATCGGGGACATGTTGGATTGGAGGTTTTCTCGCCGTGGTCAATGAATCTGAAGGAATAGGAATAGAGTTGCGAGGAAATTCAACAACACACTTAAAATAAAGTAGCCTGGCTGGAATTTGATATATCTACATGCCAACGTTTATTTCTGCCTGGTATTCCAACGAGCATAAACATGTAAATTTATATATTGCGCGAGAATTTCTTAAGCGATCAAGTAAACCTTAATTTGTATTCGATTTTTAGTTGTATAATCACTCTATATGTATACATTGTCAAATTGCCTTTTTTGTTATCAATTTACATTGCAAGTGAAGTGGACTTCAATTATTATCCAATTGTGCTTGTGCTAGCTTTTCTCTACACGTAAAATTTAACATGCATTATGTTTATATAACTCCAGCAAAATATTTTAAAAGCCCGTGGCAACGCACGGGCATTCTACTAGTATGTTGTAATTTAGCAGTGATCATTGAGGGAATTGAACAAAATGGTATGCTGTCATATATATTGGTTAGCAGAGATCACACTGCAACCCAAAATGGGAAGATTACATAATGGCGTAGGAAGCAGATTGTATAAATAATAGTAATGCAAAATACAATTCTTACTCTCCTTTATCGCCGACCAATTCTCTGATCACCACAAATCCAATTGCACAAGGTTTAATAGGGGAAACTAATGTTAATCTGGGAATGTATCAGTTCAAAAGTGAATGTATCAGTTAATCGTTAGGCAAAAGGCTAGTTCACGCGTCTATAAATAAAAGAAGTGGCCAGCAGCACAGCTCCATAAATTGTCTACAGAAATATCAAAGTACATGACCTCACCTACCGCTGTCAAAATTGTCTATGCACTGTACTGATATTATAAATTATCATTCTTTGTGTTTACAAAGGACAAACAAATTTGATTATATGATATTTTCTAGTTGAGAAATAATATATATTATGTTTCCAACAATAACCTTTCACTGCAAGAATACAATAGTTACATTATTTTTTGCAAAACTTTGCATGCCAAATGCCATCAGTACATGCCTTGCAGAAAAAAGAATTTGAGGATCAATTCCACGGTACTACACCACTATCTCCCTTATGGCGATTCAACATTTTAGAACTGAGTTAATCGGCATATTGTCCGTCAGAATTTGCTCACACGTCAAGAAAAATGTTCTATACAGCAACACATTCAGTAGGAAATATAATACCTACAGAGAGCTTCAGTTTTACAACCTTTTAGCAAATTCACTTAGGAAGTAATGTAAACAATGACAAAAATGAAATTTCAATCTTCTAATGCTTGTCATGAATGCCTGGGCTTCAACAGAAGAAAGGAGGACAATAGTTTTATTTTGATGGGTGATGTATAAGTGATGATCCCTCAGCCATTTTTCCTAGGATAAAGCAAAGTACAAATGCATAGAAAAAGCGAAACATCAATACTTGTTCCAGATTCCTTCCTTATAGGAGTCATTGCAAGATGCATTCTACCGAGCACCTTGTAGGACTGCTAACTAAGACACCTCTTTATATTCAATTATACCAGAACCATGCCAGGACTGGTATGACACTAAGACACATGTATGACAGAACCATCTATGACGCTATTGAGCTTTTTTCTCACTACAGCAGGTAGGAAGCTAGCAATGGGTGGTATGCCTGCTTCTATACATTGAACTAACATTATCAATTTGACGTTTGGATCATGTGTTCTTGGGTTAGTTCACAGTTTTCGGTTTAGTGGTAACAATATTCTGGCTTTACATGAACCTCGAGTAGTGCAAGTCTTATGGAGCTGCAAATTGTACTGAAATTGATAATCGTATCTAGTGACTATTGAGAAAGTAATCTCTTACTTGTTTTCATGAAGCTACACCAAGCTGACACCATGGCTGTATAATCTCTCATATGGCGCGAGAAAAAAAATCAATGTGGAAAGTCCGACTTGACTGAATCGAGGAAATCAAACCAAAACCTCAGCGTTGGAGAACTGATTTGATCCTGCAAGGGGGTCTATTTAACAAATCGAACCAAAATAATTCAGATTCCCCAAGAATCGGTCAAAACATAGAAAACTTTCCCCAGCCAAATCACTTGACAGTGTACGCAGATGCTGCAGGGGAGAAGAAATCTCGTACCTTGAGGGGCGAGCAGCAAATTGGCAAAGTCGACGGCAGGCTTGGAGAAGCCAGCAGCACGACGGTCGGGGCAGTCCAGAAGAGCCAGAGTGGTCTTGGGCTCTGGGCGGCAACATCACTGCAGCACGGCGAGTCAGCGACAACACACTACTATGAAAATCCTTATAGATAAAAGTTTAGCAGTAGCGTTTGTTTGGGCCCCCACGCTACTGGTAATTGCCAGTAGCGCTGGGTACAAAGCGCGCTACTGGTATGGCTTAGCAGCAGCGTTGGTTAGCACGGGCTGCGCTGCTGTTACGTGGGCCACAGGGCCAAAACGGTAGCCCACTTAGCTGTAGCGTGGGCTGTCCACCGGCGCTACAGCTAGTGGGCTTAGCAGTAGCGCCGGCCCGTACGCAGCGCTAGTACTACAGCAAAAGAAAACCCCGTGGTCGCCCCCCCCCCCCCCCCCCCCCCCCCCCCCCCCCCGGCACCCTCATCACTTTCGATCGTCCTCCCCTGATCCGCCCGACGCCGCCGTGGTTAGGGTTTCTCCCCCAGCCACCGCTCGCCACCGCCACTGCCGCCGCAGGTAATGCTCATCCCCCCTCCGCTGCTCCTCCCCCTCTCGCCGGCCCCTCTGTTGCCGCCCGCGCGCTCTCGCCGACCGCTTTTGGCCGACCGCCCTCCCCTCATCGGTGTCTTCTTCCACGGCTCGCCTTTGTCCCCGGTGCTCGTAGGAAAGTCACCGGCCTTCCCCCTCGTCAGCACCCCCGAGGTCACCACGCCATCCCCCCTCCTCGTCAGCACCCCCCGAGGGCTGCCGGGTGCTGCATTCAGTTATGGTGCTTCCTGCGCGGCGTGAATTAGTGGGCGGATGGATGGAGCCGCTGCCGTTTGTTCTCTTTGCGCGGCACCGGTCATGTGAGGAGACGCCGGCGATGGTGATTGAGGGTTTCTCTCTTGGTTCTGTTCTGTGAGCATCGAGCGTGTTCAGTGTAGATCCGCGAGGGCTTACGAATTTCAGATGGATAGGCAGCGGCGTAGTGAGGTGTAGTTCGTTACCTCTGAAGATTTGGCACGACCTAGCTAGATGCTTGGAAAGAAACGCACCCTTTTATTGTTATTTTTATTTTTTCTGTACATGGATTGCTAGTGTCAGGGGTTTCCTTTGCTCCGACATGCTCTTGCCCCCCCCTCCCCTTGTAGCAAATTTAGCTGATTTATTTTTTTGATTAATAGCTATGTACCCTGATTTGGGAGATATTGGCTCGGGTACAAGTATTTAGTTTGCAAGCTCCAAATTAATCCTATATTTGTCACTTTTGTTTTTCTGTAATAAGTTATTTTTGGCAAAATGTAGGTGTCAATTTAGTTGAAATGCTTTGGTAGGTGGTACCGTGATCCGGTAGATATTGGTTTTGATACAAGTATTTGGTTTGCAAGTGCTAAGTTAATCCCAAATTTGCCACTTGTTTTTTTAATCAGTTATCTTAGGCAATGGGTGCCAAATTAGATGAAATATTTTGGTAGATGGTACCCTGATTTGGTAGATATTTGTTTGGATACTAGTATTTCGTTTGCAAACTCCAAATTAATCCCAAATTTGTCACTTCTTGCTTTTTTGTGAAAAGTTTTTTCAACAATAGGTGCCATTGAAATGCTTTGGTAGGTGATACCCTGTCATCTTATATGTTACTAGATCTTAGGATTATAATTGTCCATCAAATTGCTTCTCACGGAAGAATCTCATCTAGAGATCGGTGATATACATGGCAGTTCTTGTAAATATACATGACCTGTTGCAACTTGCAAGTGTTGTCGGTTTTTATGTAAATATAAAAGCTGGACGGAAGCATGTGCATGCTGTTAATTTTAGTTACTAAACCTGAATATTCTGTTTTCCGATTAAGATCGATGCATTGTAGTATAGCAACTCTGAAGGGTGCTCTCTAGCTAGCTAGCTTCTGTAACGATGAGTCTTGTTGGCTGATTTGACATTTGCCTGCTAGTTGTTGGTTCTATTCTAGAAGGTGTTAGTAAGTCAATTGAGAATTTTATGTTACTGTTTTTCTTTCCTGTGAAGCGGATCGTTCATCCTTACTCATATTGCTTTAGAAAAATGGCGCCACCACCACCACCACCATGTCGACTGTGCAAGTCAAGGTGCGCCAGCAGCCTTGCAACTGGCACGCTATTCGGCATCTACTTCCAGCCGAGTTTTCTTCATGCGGCGGTAACAAATTATATGAAACTTGTAACAACTATTTTGTTTTTAGTGTTATTGGCATTAATGCATTGTGTATATATCATTTTGCTTTTTTAATACAGATCGTCCCATGCAATGTGAGGTTGGAATTCAACAAGCTGACCGGAGACACTGTGACCTTTGAGGCTCCTGGGGGCCCCTACACTATGGAGGTCGAGAAAGGACGAAATATGTCGCAGATGGGAGGAGATGGATGGGTCTGTTTCCTCGCCCACATGGGTATCACTGGTGGTGAGTTGATCAGCTTCTCCTTCAGAGCAGAAAGATCCAAGCTGGCCGTCATTTATGTCAACACGGAGGAAGATGATGAAGATGATGAGGACCCACTTGATGAAGCCATCTATGCTCAAAGAATGAGGCTGAGCGAGGAGGAGGTGTGCAACCTATGGGACATAATTCCTCCACGTGCTGACTTTGTTGGGGTGCCATTCGTGACCCGTCCGACAAGTACCATGGTTGATTGGCATGTCATGGTATGTTATACTTACTGTAGTAATTTGATGATATGCTTTATTGTTATACTTACAAATGCAAATTATCCGATGATATGCTTAGTGAATCCGATGATATGCTTAGTGTAGAATCCAATGATATGCTGTGTGGAAACTAGCCGATGATATGCTTTAGTGTAGAGTCCGATGGCATGCTTAATTAGTGTAGAGTCCAATGACATGCTTACTGTCCGATCGATGATATGCTTTAGTGTGTAGCTAGAGTCCAATGATATATATGCTTACTGTAGAATCCGATCGATGATATGCTTTAGTGTAGCTAGAGTCCAATGATATATATGCTTAGTGTAGAATCCAAGAAACTGTTAATAGTGTAGATAGTCCATACTTATTAGTAGAATTCATGCTTAGTAGAAATGTAGTACTGTGTCTTTTGATAGTGTAGAAATCTATACTTAGTAGAAATATATTTACAAGAGTATGTGCGAGGCTACTTATTAATTGATAAGTTTTTCTTATTCAAAAATTGCAAAAGAGCCTATCTGTGAGTTGTGGTATCGAGCCTGATGAAGAAGGCTCTGCTGGAATACGCCTTACTGCAAAGGGCTCCGTCACCACCTATGCGTACGGCGTGGACATGGATGGTCGCACACACTTAAGCTCGGTTGGGTGGAAGAGCTTCCTCATTAGCAAGAATCTTCGTGTTGGACAGGCCATCCTAATTACTATCAGGAACACCCACCACCAAGGCTTGAGGATAATGATCGTCATCGATATCATCTAGAACTATATATGTGTGTGGCTGCTGAACCATATATATGCTACTGTATGACTACCTAGTAGACTGCTTATCAACTATTATTAGTTCGCCATATGAGATATATTCATGCATATTGACTATATATGAGTACATATAATGTTTAATGATATTGTATGATTACTGTATGACTATATATGAGTATCTGGTATTGTGCTTATGTTGGGAAACATTGCATGGAAAACAAAAAAAAATTGTACACACATGCAAGATCTATCCATGGAGATGCATAGCAACGAGAGGGGAGAGTGTGTCTACGTATCCTCGTAGACCGTAAGCGGAAGCGTTTAGTAACGAAGTTGATGTAGTCGAATTTCTTCGCGATCCAACAGATCAAGTACCGAACGTACGACACCTCCGCGTTCAGCACATGTTCACCTCGCTGACGTCCTCGTCTTCTTGATCTAGCAAGACGGGCGAAGTAGTGGATGAGTTCCGATAGCACGACGGCATGATGACGGTGATGGTGATGCAATCTCCGCAGGGCTTCGCCTAAGCACTACGAAAATATGACCGAGGGTGTAAACGGTGGAGAGGGGCGCCGCACACGGCTAAGAGATTGTCGTGGTTATATGTGGCGCCCCCTCCCACATATATATATATAGGTGGGGGGAGGGAGGAGCAGCCAAGGAGGCGCCCCAAGTATGCCGAATCCTACTTGGGGTCCTCCCCTAGCCGCGCACCCCCTTACCATATTTGCTGGAGGGGGGAAGGAAAGGGGGAGAGGAAAGGAAGGGGGAGGCCGACTCTCCCCCCTTTCCTTCTCTCCCCAAGCGTTGCGGCCTAGGAGGGGCGCGCCAGCCCCTTGTGGGCTGGTGTGTTCCCCCTTTGGCCCATATGGCCCATTAACCTCCCGGGGGTGTCCGGAACCCCTTCCGGTGACCCGATTTCTACCCGGTACATTCTGAAACTCTTCTGGTGTCCAAATATCATCGACCTATATATCAATCTTTACCTCCGGACCATTCCGGAGCTCCTCGTCATGTCCGTTATATCATCCGGGACTTCGAACAACATTCGGTTACCAAATCATATAACTCATGTAACACTATATCGTCAACGAACGTTAAGCGTGCGGACACTACGGGTTCGAGAACTATGTAGACATGACCGAGACACCTCTCTGGTCAATAAGCAATAGCAGAACCTGGATGCCCATATTGGTTCCTACATATGCTACGAAGATCTTAATTGTTCGAATCGTTATGACAACATACGTAATTCCCTTTGTCCATCGGTATCTTCATACCTAGTTCAATCTCGTTGCCGGCAAGTCTCTTTACTCGTTCCGTAATACATCACCTTGTAACTAACTCCTTAGTCATTTGCTTGCAAGCTTATGATGTGTATTACCGAGAGGACCCAGAGATTCCTCTCCGATAATCGGAGTGACAAATCCTAATCTCGATCTATGCCAACTCAACAAACACCTTTGGAGATACCTGTAGAGCATCTTTATGATCACCCAGTTACATTGTGACGTTTGATAGCACACCAGGCATTCCTCCGGTATCCGGGAGTTGCATAATCTCATAGTCGAAGGAATATGTATTTGACATGAAGAAATCAATAGCAATAATCTGAACGATCAATATGCTAAGCTAACGGATGGGTCTTGTCCATCACATCATTCTCCTAATGATGTGATCCCGTTATCAAATGACAACACATGTCTATGATTAGGAAACCTTAACCATCTTTGATCAACGAGCTAGTCTAGTAGAGGCTTACTAGGGACACAGTATTTGTTTATGTATTCACACATGTATTTAAGTTTCCGATCAATACAATTCTAGCATGAATAATAAACTTTTATCATGAATAAGGAAATATAAAATAACAACTTTATTATTGCCTCTAGGGAATATTTCCTTCAGTCTCCCACTTGCACTAGAGTCAGTAATCTAGATTACATTGTAATGAATCTAACACCCATGGAGTCTTGGTGTTGATCATGTTTTGCTCGCGGAAGAGGCTTAGTCAACGGGTCTGCTACATTCAGATCCGTATGTATTTTGCAAATCTCTATGTCTCCATCCTTGACCTTTTCACGAATGGAGTTGAAGCGTCTCTTGATGTGTTTGGTTCTCTTGTGAAACCTGGATTCCTTCGCCAAGGCAATTGCTCCAGTGTTGTCACAAAAGATTTTCATTGGACCCGATGCACTGGGTATTACACCCAGATTGGATAGGAACTCCTTTATCCAGACTCCTTCATGCGCTTCTTCCGAAGCAGCTATGTACTCTGCTTCACACATAGATCCCGCCATGACGCTTTGCTTGGAACTGCACCAACTGACAGCTCCACCATTCAATATAAATACGTATTCGGTTTGCGACTTAGAGTCATCCGGATCAGTGTCGAAGCTAGCATCGACGTAACCATTTACGACGAGCTCTTCGTCACCTCCATAAACTAGAAACATATCCTTGGTCCTTTTCAGGTACTTCAGGATGTTCTTGACCACTGTCCAGTGATCCACTCCTGGATTACTTTGGTAGCTCCCTGCCAAACTTATGGCAAGGCACACATCAGGTCTGGTACACAGCATAGCACACATGATAGAACCTATGGCTGAGGCATAGGGAATGGCTTTCATTCTCTCTGTATCTTCTGTAGTGGTCGGGCTTTGAGTCTAACTCAATTTCACACCTTGTAACACAGGCAAGAACCCTTTCTTTGATTGATCCATTTTGAACTTCTTCAAAACTTTGTCAAGGTATGTGCTTTGTGAAATTCCTATTAAGCATCTCGATCTATCCCTATAGATATTGATGCCCAATATATAAGAAGCTTCACCGAGGTCTTTCATTGAAAAATTCTTATTCAAGTATCCTTTTATGCTATCCAGAAATTCTATATCATTTCCAATCAACAATATGTCATCCACATATAATATCAGAAATGCTACAGAGCTCCCACACACTTTCTTGTAAATACAGACTTCACCGTAAGTCTGTATAAATCCATATGCTTTGATTACCTCATCAAAGCGTATATTCCAACTCCGAAATGCTTGCACCAGTCCATAGATGGATCGCTAGAGCTTGCACACTTTGTTAGCACATTTAGGATCGACAAAACCTTCTGATTGCATCATATACAACTCCTCTTTAAGAAATCCATTAAGGAATGCAGTTTTGACGTCCATTTGCCAGATTTCATAATCATAAAATGCGGCAATTGCTAACATGATTCGGACGGACTTAAGCATCGCTACGGGTGAGGAAGTCTCGTCGTAGTCAACCCCTTGAACTTGTCGAAAACCTTTTGCGACAAGTCGAGCTTTGTAGACAGTAACATTACCATCAGCATCAGTCTTCTTCTTGAAGATCCATTTATTCTCTATGGCTTGCCGATCATCGGGCAAGTCCACCAAAGTCCACACTTTGTTCTCATACATGGATCCTATCTTAGATTTCATGGCCTCAAGCCATCTGTCGGAATCTGGACTCACCATAGCTTCTTCATAGTTCGTAGGTTCGCCTTGGTCTAGTAACGTAACTTCCAGGACAGGATTACCGTACCACTCTGGTGCGAATCGTGCTCTGGTCGACCTACGAAGTTCAGTAGTAATTTGATCTGAAGTTTCATGATCATCATCATTAGCTTCCTCTCTAGTTGGTGTAGGCATCACGGGAACGGTTTTCTGTGATGTGCTACTTTTCAATTCGAGAGAAGGTACAATTACCTCATCAAGTTCTACTCACTTCTTTCGAGAGAAACTCCTTCTCTAGAAAAGACTCATTCTTAGCAACAAAAATCTTGCTTTCGGATCTGTGGTAGAAGGTGTACCCAATAGTTTCTTTAGGGTATCCTATGAAGACGCACTTCTCCGATTTAGGTTCGAGCTTATCAAGCTAAAGCCTTTTGACATAAGTGTCGCATCCCCAAACTTTAAGAAACGACAACTTAGGTTTCTTGCCAAACCACAGTTCATACGGTGTCGTCTCAACGGATTTTGACGGTGCCCTATTTAACATGAATTCAGTTGTCTCTAATGCATAACGCCAAAACGATAGTGGTAAATCGGTAAGAGACATCATAGAACGCACCATATCTAATAAAGTACGGTTACGACGTTCAGACACACCATTACGCTGTGGTGTTTCAGGTGGCGTGAGTTGTGAAACAATTCCACATTATTTTAAATGAAGGCCAAACTCGTAACTCAAATATTCGCCTCCGCGATCAGATCATAGAAACTTTATTTTCTTGTTAAGATGATTCTCCACTTCACTATGAAATTCTTTGAACTTTTCAAATGTTTTAGACTTGTGTTTCATCAAGTAGATATACCCATACCTACTCAAATCATCTGTGAAGGTTAGAAAATAGCGATAGCCGCCGCGTGCTTCAATACTCATCGGACCGCATACATCGATATGTATTATTTTCAATAAGTCATTAGCTCGCTCCATTGTTCCGGAGAACGGAGTTTTAGTCATCTTTCCCATAAGGCATGGTTCGCAAGTATCAAATGATTCATAATCAAGTGATTCCCAAAGTCCATCTGCATGGAGTTTCTTCACGCGCTTTACACCAATATGACCTAAACGGCAGTGCCACAAGTATGTTGCACTATCATTATCAACTTTGCATCTTTTGGCATCAATATTATGAATATGTGTATCACTACAATCAAGATTCAACAAGAACAGACCATTCTTCAAGGGTGCATGACCATAAAAGATATTATTCATATAAATAAAATAATCATTATTCTCTGACTTAAATAAATAACTGTCTCGCAATAAACAAGATCCAGATATAATGTTCATGCTCAACACTGGCACCAAATAACAATTATTGAGGTCTAAAACTAATCCTGAAGGTAGATGTAGAGGTAGCGTGCCGATGACGATCACATCGACCTTGGAACCATTCCCGCCACGCATCGTCACCTCGTCCTTAGCCAATATTCGTTTATTCCACAGCTCCTGTTTCGAGTTACAAATATGAGCAACCGAACCAGTATCAAAGACCTAGACGCTACTACGAGCATTAGTAAGGAACACATCAATTACATGTATATCAAATATACCTTTGTTCACTTTGCCATCCTTCTTATCCGCCAAATACTTGGGGCAGTTTCATTTCCAGTGACCATTTCTCTTGCAGTAGAAGCACTCAGTTTCAGGTTTAGGTCCAGCTTTAGGTTTCTTCACGGGAGCGGCAACTTTTTTGCCGTTCTTCTTGAAGTTCCCTTTCTTTCCTTTGCCCTTTTTCTTGAAACTAGTGGTCTTGTTAACCATCAACACTTGATGCTCCTTCTTGATTTCTACCTCCGCAGCCTTAAGCATTGCGAAGAGCTCAGGAATCATTTTATTTATCCCTTGCATATTATAGTTCATCATGAAGCCTTTGTAGCTTGGTGGCAGTGATTGAAGAACTCTGTCAATAACACTATCAACTGGAAGATCAACTACCACCTGAGTCAAGTGGTTATGATACCTAGACATTTTGAGTATGTGTTCACTGACAGAACTATTCTACTCCATCTTGCAGCTATAGAACTTGTTGGAGACTTCATATCTCTCAACCCGGGCATTTGCTTGAAATATTAACTTCAACTCTTGGAACATCTGATATGCTCCATGACATTCAAAACGTCTTTGAAGTCCCGGTTCTAAGCCATAAAGCATGGCACACTGAACTATTGAGTAGTCATCAGATCGAGCTTGCCAGACGTTCATAACATCTGCTTCAGCTCCTGCAGCAGGTCTGTCACCTAGCGGTGCATCAAGAACAAAATTCTTCTGTGCAGCAATGAGGATAATCCTCAAGTTACGGACCCAGTCCGTGTAGTTGCTACCATCAGGAACGCATTAAAACTCAGGGGAATGGTAGCACGGGCCATTGATCCACAACATAGATATGCAAAACTATTAAGACTAAGTTCATGATAAATTAAGTTCAATTAATCAAATTACTAATAAACTCCCACTTAAATAAACATTCCTCAAGTTATCTAAGTGATACGTGATCCAAATCAACTAACCCATGTCAGATCATCACGTGAGATGGGGTAGTCATCAATGGTGAACATCTCTATGTTGATCATATCTACTATATGACTCATGTTCGACCTTTTAGTCTCCAATGTTCTGAGACCATGTCTGTACATGCTAGACTCGTCAAGTTTAACCCAAGTATTATGCTTGTGTAAAACTGGCTTACACCCGTTGTGTGCGAACGTAGAGTCTATCACACCCGATCATCACGAGGTGCTTCGAAACGATGAACTTTAGCAACGGTGCATACTCGGGGAGAACACTTTTATCTTGAAATTTAGTGAAGGGATCATCTTATAATGCTACCGTCATTCTAAGAAAAATAAGATGCATAAAGGATAAACATCACATGCAATCAAAATATGCGACATGATATGGCCATCATCATCTTGTGCTTTTGATCTCCGTCTCCAAAGCATCGTCATGATTTCCATCATCACCGGCTCGACACCTTGATCTCCATCGTTGCGTCGGGGTCGTCTCGCCAACTATTGCTTCTACAAATATTGCTAACGCATAGCGATAAAGTAAAGCAATTACATGGCTCTTGCATTTTATACAATAAAGAGACAACCATAAGGCTCCTGCTGGTTGCCGATAAATTACAAAACATGATCATCTCATACAATAACGTATATCACTGTAAGTGCATCTAGTGCCACCCCTAGTTGGTTTTGGAGTATTGACGACAAACGTGGTTGAGGGACTAATGTGTTTGTGAGAATTGCAGGATAACACAGGTAGTAGTCCCTCATTGATTCGGTTTACCTACCAGAGATGACCCCTAAAAATGTATGAAGACATTGAAGACAATGGTGGTTCGTGAAGACATTCACGTTGAAGATAATGACGTGTGAAGATATTCACTTGAAGACTATGGAGTGCGAAGACATAGTTTCTTTCGTAGTTTTTTTTCTTCTTTATTGTGTCATAGGAACCACCGAACTGTTAAGTGGGGTCCAAGTGAACAAAGTTGGAAGACCGATGTGATGCTCAACCCAAATCCTATGTCTTCGAGTGAAGACAATGAGAGCAAATCTTATCCAGAGTTGGATGAGTCAGCTTTGCTTATAACCCAAGCCAAGCTGCCGCGTGTGTTTGAAATCCGACCGTTGGACACATGTCGGTTCCTTAGTGACCCGGGGTCATTTCGGACATATCAAGTCGGGTTGTCTGCTGGCTATAAATAGCCCACCCCCTTCATCATAAATTGGTGGATGCTCAGAGTTAGTACACGGATTTTGTCGTTTGAGAGCAACCCACCTCCGAAGCCTTTGAGAGAGAGAATCCTTGCGAGGACAAAACCCAAAACACCCAGAGCCAAAGAGTGTTAGGCATCACTGAAGTCTTTCTGTCCGCGTGATCTGAAGACTTATTACCCTTGAGGACTATGTATCCTCCAGCCGGTTAGGCGTCACATTCTGAGGATCCAAGAGTCATTGTGGATCGCCGGTGAACGGAGTCTGTGAATGTTTGGAAGTCTGCCTTAAAGACTTACCTGAGTGATTGGGCGGGGACTAAGTGTCCTTAGCTCAAGGGGAATAAGGTGATGACGTTGTCTTCTGAGTTCAATCTCAGCCTCCCTAACCAGACGTACAGTTGTCACAGCAACTGAAACTGGTCTACCAAATCCTTGTCTCCGTCAAGCTACTGGTTCTATCACTTCCCCTTACTTACTGTTTAGCTTCGTGAAGTCATTGCTTGGTTGCCCTGTTTGGCTTCACTGTGTGAAGACAATGTTTCTGATTGCATATTTGGCTTCATACTGTCTTCCTATTACGATCTGTTCTACCTAGCTGCTATTTGTCTTCGTGCTTTTATTATATTGCTTACTTGTCTATAACCTGTCTAGTGTAGTTTATCTTCCGCTGCATATCATATAAGATCATTTTTTTTGTCTTCGAAGACTTCAGTCTTTGAACACTTTCATAAAAATCGCCTATTCACCCCCCTCTAGTCGATAACTAGAACTTTCGATCACATCATGTCTTGACCATATCACATCACAACATGCCCTGCAAAAACAAGTTAGACGTCCTCTACTTTGTTGTTGCAAGTTTTACGTGGCTGCTACGGGCTTCTAGCAAGAACCGTTCTTACCTACGGCAAAAACCACAACGGTGATTCATCAAGTTTGTTGTTTTAACCTTCTTCAAGGACCGGCCGCAGTCAAATTCAATTCAACTAAATTAGGAGAAACAGACACCCGCCAGCCACCTTTATGCAAAACTAGTTGCATGTCTGTCAGTGAAACCGGTCTCATGTACGTGGACATGTAAGGTTGGTCCGGGCCGCTTCATCTTACAATACCGCCGAATGAAAATAAGACGTTGGTGGTAAGCAGTATGCCTATCACCGCCCACAACTGTTTGTGTTCTACTCGTGCAAATCATTTACTCATAGACCTGGCTCGGAAACCACTGTTGGGAAATGTTGCATGGAAAACAAAAAGAATTCTACGCACACGCAAGATCTATCCATGGAGATGCATAGCAATGAGGGGGAAGAGTGTGTCTATGTACCCTCGTAGACCGTAAGCCGAAGCATTTAGTAACGCGGTTGATGTAGTCGAACTTCTTTGCGATTCAACCGATCAAGTACCGAACGTACGGCACCTCCGTGTTCAGCACACGTTCAGCTCGGTGCCGTCCTCGCCTTCTTGATCCAGCAAGATGGGCGAAGTAGTGGATGAGTTCCGGCAGCACGACAGCGTGGTGACGGTGATGGTGATGCTATCTCCGCAGGGTTTCGCCAAAGCACTACGAAAATATGACCGAGGTTGTAAACGGTGGAGGGGGGCGCCGCACACGGCTAAGAGATTGTCGTGGTTATGTGTGGCGCCCCTCCCACATATATATAGGTGGGGGGAGGGAGGAGCAGCCAAGGAGGCGCCCCAAGTAGGCCGAATCCTACTTGGGGTCCTCCCCTAGCCGCGGCCCCCCTTACCATATTTGCCGGAGGGGGGAAGAAAAGGGGAGAGAGGAAAGGAAGGGGGAGGCCGACTCCCCCCCCCCCCCCGCTTTCCTTCTCTCCCCAAGGGATGCGGCCTAGGAGGGGCGCGCCAGCCCCTTGTGGGCTGGTGTGTTCCCCCCCTTTGGCCCATATGGCCCATTAACCTCCCGGGGGTGTCCGGAACCCCTTCCGGTGACCCGATTTCTACCCGGTACATTCCGAAACTCTTCCGGTGTCCAAATATCATCGTCCTATATATAAATCTTTACCTCCGAACCATTCCGGAGCTCCTCGTCATGTCCGTGATCTCATCCGGGAACTTCGAAAAACATTCAGTCACCAAATCATATAAGTCATGTAACAATATATCGTCAACAAACGTTAAGCGTGCGGACCCTACGGATTCGAGAACTATGTAGACATGACCGAGACACCTCTTCGGTCAATAACCAATAGCAGAACCTGGATGCCCATATTAGTTCCTACATATTCTATGAAAATCTTTATCTGTCGAACCGTTATGACAACATACATAATTCCCTGTGTACATCGGTATGTTACTTGCCCGAGATTCGATCGTCGATATCTTCATACCTAGTTCAATCTCGTTGCCGTCAAGTCTCTTTACTCGTTCCGTAATACATCACCTCGTAACTAACTCCTTAGTCATTTGCTTGCAAGCTTATGATGTGTATTACCGAGAGGGCCCAGAGATACCTCTCCGATACTCGGAGTGACAAATCCTAATCTCGATCTATGCCAACTCAACAAACACCTTCGGAGATACCTGTAGAGCATCTTTATGATCACCTAGTTACTTTGTGACGTTTGATAGCACACAAGGCATTCCTCCGGTATCCGGGAGTTGCATAATCTCATAGTCGAAGGAATATATATTTGACATGAAGAAAGCATAGCAATAAACTGAATGATCAATATGCTAAGCTAACGGATGGGTCTTGTCCATCACATCATTCTCATTCTTCTAATGATGCGATCCCGTTATCAAATGACAACACATGTCTATGGTTAGGAAACCTTAATCATCTTTGATCAACGAGCTAGCCTAGTAGAGGTTTACTAGGGACACGGTATTTGTTTATGTATTCACACATGTATTTAAGTTTCCGATCAATACAATTCTAGCATGAATAATAAACTTTTATCATGAATAAGGAAATATAAAATAACAACTTTATTATTGCCTGTAGGGCATATTTCCTTCAGGTTAATGATATTGTTATATGAGTACCTAGTATTTGTGAAATTGTAGTTTATTGAAACGGGTATTGTTCTACAACTATAGAAAGCAGAAAAAAATGCTGAAAGATACAGCAGCAGCGCGGGGACAGGAAAAGCGCTACAGCTACATAGTAGTAGCGCGTGACAGAAGAGCGCTACTGATACGGTTACTAGTAGTAGCGCTGGGTTAGACCGCGCTACTACTACCAGTTAGCTGTAGCGTCGTAGTAGTAGCGCAGCTACCCGCGCTACTGATAGCAATAAAACCCGCGCCACTACTAGGGTTTTCCCTAGTAGTGACAACATGTTGGTCGCCAGCGAGGCCTATGGCTGGAAGGGCGACTCGGCTCGGCGGGGTTGCACCGCCAGGAACGGGGGCGGCGGATAGAAGAGGGCGGCGAGGCCGAGCGGTTGGCGAGAAGGGGGCGTGTGAGTGGCCAGAAGTTGGAGAGAGACGAAGCGGTAGCGAGGTAGCAGGTTTTTTTAGAAGTGCGGGGTAGCGGGTTTACTATCGTTTCGTTAGCGAGGGGGAGATTTCGTTAGCGATAATTTTTGTTAACAGAGTTTTCAGGCCATTAGATTGTTGATTAGGCGGCTAATATGCTCAGTTGGATCTGCCCTCTCGTGTTTTTATAGGGATAGTAGATATATGATGTTGCATATGTTTGCTTCCGTGCTAAGCAACGATCCTTGAGTTAGTACATGATATGGTGCTGAGATTACTTTGTTTCCGTTTCAGTTTTCAAGTAACCACAAGTGCATTTGTGTGCTAATTCGCAATAGCTCTATACAATGCAAGGCGCTTAGGGAGCTGCTTAGTAAATAAACAGAGTTTTTCTGAAGCATCATTGCTTATAAGAGGTGCTCAATTAAGCGTCTACCCTCTACAAATAAGCATGGATGCTTCAAGAAAAACTGATTTATTCTTCTAAACTCCTTGCATTGTACCAGGCCGATTAGTTGCTAAGATTTTTAACGCAATTGGCACCTTACTTAAGCATCAATGCATTGAAGGAGGCCTAAGTAAACCCATACGGGCCAGCATTGCCTAGCCATATTGGATTTAACAAATTGTTTTCTTTAGTTGGAGCAGAACCCAAGGGAAGCCTATTTTCACATGTTAGGTTTTTTTTTGGACATCCGCAACAGTTTCTTATGGATAGAAAGTCAATGAAATGTGAAAAACAATTTGAATAACTGCACTTTAGCAATTCGGAAAGGAAAAACAATAGATCATACATATTATATACTTTGAATTTATTTCTCAATTAATTATTGTCAAAACAATACATATCCACTTACATATATACCAACAAATTAATCGCCAGGATGGTCAATCCATGACGAAATACTTTAACAAACATTACTTAGCAGATGAGATACGTAGAGATCGCTCATGCACGTTACTTAGTTGAAGATTGACGCCAGACGCAGCACGTACGCTAGCACGCAAGTGCCGGCCAATTGACTCTTCGATCCGTCGCCTAGACGTAATTGGCATCCGTGACCATGGCGATGCCGCCGGCGGTGCCTGATGTTGCCGCGGCGGGGCGGCCGAACCTCGTGACGGCGCAGTCCGAGGCGAACAGGGCGGAGGAGACGTAGTCGGCGGTGCCGCCCATAATGGGCATCTTGGCGGTGACGTTGAGCTTGCTGACGTAGTCGGAGCGGTAGGTCTGACCGAGCACGCCGTGGACATCGTCGGAGAGCGCCTGGAACTTGAACCCGAGGTCAAGGTGCGCGAGGCAGTCGTCGGCGGTGACACCATAGCTGTGGACCTTCGACTCCTCGGCGGTGATGGGCACGGCGTTGGCCACGATCCGAAACACCCCTTTGAGCTCGACGACGACGTTGTTCGCCTGCGACGTGCGGGTGATGGAGAGCCCGGGCACAGAGGTGGAGGACCAGCGCGCGCCGTCGGCGAGGGGGAGGTCGATGCGCTCGTCGTCAAAGGCGAGGTCGAGGTGGTCGACAGCGGAGTCCCACTGGGCCGAGCGGATGGCGCCGAGGTGGAGGCGGTGGTGGGCGAAGAGGACGCCCACGGCCTGGATCCAGGTGAAGTCACGGCTCGTGGCGGGGTTGTGGTTGCCGATGAAGTGGGCGTTGATGTGGAGGTCGTCGTCGGAGAGGATGCAGAAGTCTTGGTTCTTCTTGCCGTGGAAGTAGAAGTTGTTGCCGTCGCCGCCGGTGAAGCGCGGGTCTCCGCACGACGCCCCCGCGTAGAAGTCACACACTGCATACAAAATGTACATCATACGCTAAGTTTCGGAGAATCCACTTTTGCAAAATTTAACTACACTCAAATCAAATCCCTAGAAGGGTGTATACTCCCTCTGTTTTATTTACTTCGCATATTAGTCTTAACCTAAGACAAACTTTATAAAATTTGACCAAATTTATCGATGATAAACTTTCACAATAACAAATATACTCTATATGGTATGCAATTATTGAATGATGATTTTAATGGTATTGATTTGCTATTGTGGATGTTAATATATTTTTTACATAAACTTAATTAAAGTTTATAAAGTTTGACTCGAGATAAAACGGGACGGGAAGTAAATAAAACGGAGAAATTATATACGTACGGCAGAAGGTCATGCAGGACGGGCACATGACCAGGCACTCTTTGGGGCAGCGGTTGGGGCAGGTGGCCTGGCAACCGGGGCGCTTCTTCTTGGTGTCAGTGCAGGTGAACTGGCTGTTGCGCTTCCCAAACTGCGGCTTGATCACCACCAGATTACTGCCCTTGGGCACCTTAGGCACCTGTGGAGGCGGCGCCTGGGCCGACGCCGACGACGCCATGAGCATGCAAAGGACCAGGAGGCTCGCGCCGATCCCAAACACGGCCACGGCGGTCGACGGCCACCGCACCGCCATTGTTAACCGTGGCTCGCGACAAGCTAGTTACTTGCTGGATGCTGGATTGATGTGTTTCTTTGGCTTGCTCTTGCTGGTTGTGGTGGTTGTTGTTGTTGTGCTACTAGGGTGTGCGTCTTATAGCGGGCTGGGCGCCATGAATTGGCTAGGGGAGTTGACCTAGAGGCAAAGTTTCCGGAGGGTACGTGCCCGGCCAGCAATGGGGTGGTGGCTTTTCTTACCTGCGAAGCGTGCATGGATGCAGCGGCGAGTCTACTAGACAGGCTTAGACAGGCTCAAGCCTACCCTCCAAAAAACAACATTTTATTTTACTACTACTGCTACTGCTCTCATCCCAGCTCAATAGTATATCTACTACCGAGTAGCAAACACACAACACCACACATGCACAGCGAACAGGCACCACAAAGGAATGCCAAGCCTCCATTTACTGTGTAATTACTAGTTCATGTACTGTTAACTAATTTAGTGTCCAATGCAACTTATTATAAAAAAGAAGAGTACAAAAATGAGTATGCATGCATGTACTCGTCACGTCACGCTGAACCTAAACCTATCCCAGCTAATATGAACCCAGATACCCTTCCCTTAACTATTGTGTAATCCCTCCTCCAACTTATATGGACAACAAGATGGGGAGATAATGGTTATTTTGCAAGATAAATTCAAATTTTGGTTAGAAATTTCATATATTTTTTCAAAAATCCTAGAAAAAAATCTAGTTAATGCTACATGTTTGAAGTAGTAATTTGGAAAATTCTGAGCTTATTTTGACAACAAGATTAGGACATCATGGTTAGTTAGTTTTTTTTCAAGAGAGAGCTTAGTTTTTTCGCCATTGACTTGAGCCTACCCTTCATTTTCTTCCTAGATTCGTCACTGCATGGATGCAGCACGAGACGGTCATTATTGCATGCACACTTGCATTAATCAAGTTAGGTGGTCAGATTGTAGCTCAGCCTCAGCCAGGCAGGTGAGGTGACCGAGGAGTTACTTATGCTTTGATCGACGTGAGAATGTGGGAACCCATTTCGTCGCGACTGAGAGACCGTGCAGTGCATGCTTTACGGCCTGGCTATTTCTCCATGCTAAGCTACCCTAATGCAAATTGCTCGGTTGCTTGGTGGCTTGACGCTTCAGCGTGGATTGTTGTACGGTGGTCAATGGCGTCGACCGCACGTACGTACGTACGCGTCTGCGTAGATTACTGTACGTATGTGTCCCTCTATTTCTAAATACAAGTCCTTTTACAGATTTCAATATAGACTACATATAGATGTATATAGACGTATTTTCGAATGTAGATTCACTCATTTTGCTCCGTACGTAGTTCATATTGAAATGGGTGTGGCTAGATCTCAGTCGACTGAAATTTAACCAAGTCTCAGTCAAGTGACATAACATGTAAAGAGAAAAAGAAAAAACTGAAAAGAAAATTTTACACAAATCTCAATGTAAGATTTCATGGATATAGCTTCGACTGAGACTTCATTAAATCTCAGTCGACTGAGACTTAGTAAGACTGTATTGAAATATGTAAAGGGGCTTATATTTAGAAACGGAGGGAATATGTACTGTAGTAATATTTGTGTTTTGTATATGCACTAGGCCACTAGCTACCGTCCAAGCTGTCGGCCCATTCCATTGGTCGACTCGGCCATCTTCTTTTCTTCTTCCTTGGTCTCGCGTCGTCGTCACTTGATCACCTTGCCGACATAGAGCTGGTGCATGCAATTACGGCGAGACTAGCGGCGCATATGCATGTTACACACGTAGCGTGACGACCAGCGCTTGTCAACGCGTTGACGCGGCGAGCTAGGGAGTTAACTAATCTTGGTACCGCGTGCCATTGCCACTTGCCGGCCGGCGAGGCAATACACAGTTGCACCACGTACGCACATCGACACGTTTTTTTTTTCTTTAGCAAAAGAGGGTTCCTTCGACAGCCGTGGGCATGGATCTGTCGGGCTGTGGGCTGTTTCTTGGTGGGGTTCGCGTGCACCCTGCCGTTATCCGGCTCGGCCGTCGCGCGGTGGATGCGCTCGTCGGCGAGGCGACCGCTGCGGCTCAGGCGGTAGTGGTTGGCGTTCGACGGCAGTGTGCGGGTGGTGGTGCTCCTCCCTTCTCCTAGGTTCGGGCCGGCGGCGCGGGCGATTCGAACGGCGGAGATGGTCGGGACATGGGGCTCATGCTCGGGCGGACCAGCTTGGGGCCCGGGGCGGGTCGGAGCTTCGGCCCCGGGTAGGCGATGGTGGGCTCGGTCCGAGTGGTGCCCGTGAGCAATGGGGTCCTTCTCCTCACGGGTACGGTGGTCGATGGTGGTGGTCGGGTCACCGCTACTATGTCTGACAGATCGGTGCCAGAGGCCACGTGGGCATGGAGCGTGATCGGCAGCGGACGTCGGTAGCCACTGGGTTGTCCCTCCCCCCCCCCCCCCCCCCTCCCCGGTCCACCGGGACTGGCTGGGGATGCAGGCGTGGGCGCCTCGTACTGTGGAGGCGCCGACCCAGACTCTATGGCTAATGCTAGTCTAGGAGTGAAAGGAGTCACATTTTACTCTTCCTACCGTGGTGGGTGCGTCGTGATGTCGGTGGTGGGTGGTGTCTTGGACATGGACACCGGCGGGCAGCATGGCAGCGGTGGTGGCTTTCCCTCTTGGCCGTGTGGGCGGCAAGAGGTGTAGCGGTGGGTGGCTTGGGCGTGCTCTCTGTCATTGGCAGTGGCGACGTCCCGATCCAGATATGGGGATCTGAGCTCGTCATGCGGGGTCATGGAGCCTAGAGGCCTCATGGTGACACGGTGGAGCTGCCGAGCCAAAGCTCCGCGCTTTGTGGCCGACGACGGCGACGCTCGTGGGCGCCGCTCTCTTCCTGAAGACGTCGTTGTGGTGCTCCTTCCCGTGTCAAGGTTCCGGGTGAAAACCCTTGTCCATGGTGGACTCGGCAGCGGCGACGCTTCGCGCCGTTATCCCTCTTGAGGGCGTTTGTCGTGAAGCTTAGGTGTTTTAGGGCGTTGCGTGGCGTTATACTCAGATCTTTCTGTGTTCTCTTTCGGTTGCGTAGTCACGTGCGTCTTGCGTGATCCGTTTATCCTCGGATCGGCATTGTATGAGGGCTATCACATCATCTTGTATCGTTCGGCCATGTACTATGTTCGATTGTTGCTTTATATATAAAGCGGGGCGAAAACCTTTTCGAGAATGGTTCAGGTGCGTATCTCTGTTTTTTCTTCTCTTCATTTCCATGGAATAGTTAAGGGTAATCTTCTGCTCAAAAGAAGTTGAGTGTTATCTTACTAGATGGCAGGCGCGCTCTGCTGCGCCCGAGTACAGTAGCATTTGGTACGTGCAAATGGAATTTCCGTTAGGATGGACGACAAAGTGCATCTATGTATCCTATTTTTTTTCTTTTACCTAGAGATAGACTGGATGGGTTTGTCACCACTACGTGGCTACTTGGCGCTTTGATTTGTGGCGTAGGTATGCACATGTGCGTGAGACTTGCGAAACAGTAGCCGACCACCATTGTGCTTGGCTTTTTTTTTTTTAAGAACAGCGCACTTTATTCAAACTTCAAGGTTCAAAGGAATACAAATGTTGGGAGGAGGATTACATAACCAAACATGCCGGCCGACCTCGAGCGAGGTCGCCATTCTAGCTAAATTGTGAGCCTCCTCATTACATATGCACTGCTCATGGCATATTTCGCATGCCAAAAACTTTAGCTTGCTAGCCTTGATCTCACGAAGAATCATACAATAATCCCCTCTATTGTTTTCCATGTGTAGATCTTTGACCAGCTCCAGGCAGTCCGACGCAACTCGAATCCTAGCAAGGCTCAGATCTTCTCCTAGTGCAAACGCTTCTCTGCAAGCATATGCTTCAATCATCGGCGGACTCATTACCCCATCGAAGACAACAGCAGAAGCGCCCAGAAATTTTCCTTCTTCGTCTCGGCAAACCACCCCGGCTGCACCTCGGTTCGCAGATTTGGCTAAGGCCCCATCTACGTTCAGCTTTGCTTCACCTTGCGCTGGGGGAATCCATTTGGGAACTTCCCTTTGTAGCCGCTGTCCTGCTTGCTTAGCTGGTGTTCTTGGTTCCCTAATTTCATCCAGAAACCTGCTAATAAAAAGATGTGTGGACAATGGGCTTTGGTGCTCGTTCTCATGAATCACCTTGCGCCTTGTCCACCAAATCGCCCAGAGAGTCACGAGGACCTCGATAAACTGATCTTGGTTCAGTGTGTTGCACAAGTTAAACAACCATAACTTTGGATCCATGGTCTCATCGCCATACATGGGAATGACCGCATCATCCTCCCGCAGAGCCCACACACACTTTGCCATGTTGCACTCAAGCAGGGCATGCCTCCATGAATCAACTGCCGAGGTGCAAACCATGCATGTTGGCAGCGTCGTCATCTTCCTGCGTGCTCGTTCTTCGCCCATTGGCAGAGAGCATCTCGACAGCCTCCATGCAAAAACGTGCAGTTTTGGCGGCACTTTAACCCGCCATAGCTTCTTCCAATTCCTCTCCTGCCCATCTAAATCTGAAGATTCAGCACTTCCATTCAACCACGCCTCTCTACGTCTCTTTGTGTCAATCACCAACTTGTAGGCTGACCGAACGGTGAACAACCCCTTATCAAAATGCCACGCCCTGAAATCATCTTATGCCACATGACTAATCGGGATTTGCTTCACCACCTCAATATCCATGGGCAATAAACAGCTCTGCAGCGCTTCTACATTCCATGTTCTTGTAACCGGACACAACAGTTCTGAAACCATCTCTGGTGGGTTATCACAAGTGGAGCAAATAGGTCTCAGATTGTGATCCCGTGGCAACCAATTATCACGCCAAATATTTGTCGAATTGCCATTGCCTATTCTCCTTATCTAGCCCTGCTTTAATATATCCCGTCCTTCGCACAGCGAGCGCCATACCTGTGACGGGTGGCTGCCAATTTCCGCCAGCATAATATCTCTGTCCGAAAAGTATACTGACTTCAGAATACATGCGCTTAGCGATTGTGGTTCCGTCAGAATTCTCCACACCTGCCTAGCAAGTAATGCCAAGTTAAAGATCTCCATATCCCGGAAGCCCAAACCGCCCATATACTTAGGCATTGTCATGGTGTCCCAAGCCACCCATGCCGTCTTCCTCTCGCCCTTTTTGCTGCCCCACCAGAATTTGCGCACCATGGATTTCATATGCTCTAGCAAACCCCTTGGTAATTTGAAGACCGCCATCGAATATGTGGGAATGGCCTGAACCACAGCCTTGATCAGTACCTCTTTCCCACTTCCAGCCAAAGTTTTCTCCATCCAACCCTGTACCCTTTTCCATAATCTATCCTTCAAATATGCAAAGGTACCATTTTTTGATCTTCCAACATTGGAAGAGAGTTCCAAATATTTCTCATTTAGCGACTCATTCTGCACTTCTAAAATATTCTTTACTTCAACTCTACGAGCTTCACTACAGCCCTTGCCAAAATAAATGGAAGACTTGTCATTGTTGATTCTTTGACCGGATGCATTGCAATATGCCGTCAAAATAGATTTTAGGTGAACAACTCCATCTGTCATTGCCTTACTGAATAAAAGACAATCATCCGCAAACAACAAATGGTTCACCTCCGGAGCTGACTCTGCAATTTTAATTCCTTCCATAGTACCCGACCGAGATGCATGCTTAAGCAAGCAAGAAAGTCCCTTCCCCGCCAGCAGGAAGAGGTAAGGGGAGATGGGATCCGCCTGCCTAATCCCACGTGATGTGTGGCACCCCCGGCTCAATCGTGCACTAATCATACACGCAAACGTGCACGATCGAGCACAGGGACTCACGGGAAGATATCACAACACAACTCTAACACAAATAAACGGAGGTCCACAATATTACAGACCAGGGATCACGAGGATCCGAATACATAAGTCAGTCATACAAATAATATCTGGGTACAGACATAGTTAGACAAGTTTTGCCTTAAGAAGGCTAGCACAAACAACGACTCTAGATCGAAATGCGAAGGCCTCCTGCCTGGGAACCTCCGATCCTACTCCTGGTCGGCTGGCTCGGTCCAGTAGTAAGTGCCGTCTGGACCCTCCTGGTAGTAAGCTCCTGAGGTGGCATCGGGCTCCTGGGCTCCATCATCTGAAGTATCATCAAAGTGGGGTATGCGGGGAAAAGAGGAAGCAAAGCAACCGTGAGTACTCATCCGAAGTACTCAGCAAGGATCTATACTACATATGCAACATTATCAATGAAAAGGCTGTGTATGTGGACTGGGCTGCAGAAATGCCAGAATAGAGAGAAGGCCTAGTCCTATCGAAGACTAGCATCTTCAAACATCTTCATGAAGCCGCCATCTTGCAGCAATAGAAGAGAGTAGAATAGCATTTTATTAAGCAAACATGTTGAAGTACAACCTAGAGATCCTTCCTCGACTCCCTGCGAGAAAGCGATCCCGAAGTTCAATTAAGTAACAAGTATCCAGTTCAAGTAGTAGATCGGGATACACAAACTGAGCGTCCTTTACCGTAGGACCGGCTATCGATAGATCATTCTTCCCTGCAGGGGTGCACTACTGTTACCCAACACGCTCGATCGCCTCCGTCCGGACACACTTGCTGGGTAATGCCCGGCCTCGGGAGATCAACACAAAGCAGCGCTCTACCTAGGCTCAGCAGAGAGGTCAGCACGCCGGACTAACCTATGCACCCAGAGGTCTTGGGCCATCTCCCTGGGCACCCTGCGCGTTGCGAGACTGGCCGGGTGTAGGAGATATGCCCTAGAGGCAATAATAAATGTTATTGATTATCTCCCTGTTCATAATTAGGTTTATGTTCCATGCTATAACTGCAATGATTCTCGAGTCTGCAAATAAAACGAGGCTCGGAGGAAGACTCATATGCACGTGTGGGATAATAAACGGTAAAATGTATTCCTAGTCTGGCCTCTAAGACTAGCTCAAGTGTTGCATGATGGTTCTGTTTTCCTGATCATGGGCATGTCTATGCCAGCAACTTTGAGGGCACAGTGTTAGAAGAACATTTGTGTTGAATCGACCCGGTTGATGTTATGCTATGAGATTCTTTCGTCACAAGTTAATGGTTAATAACACAGAGATGGTTAACGTTTGCATGATTCCTCAGACCATGAGAGTATCGAGTTTCTTCATGCTTGATTCATGAACTTTGGGGTTTGTTAAACGTCATCCGTAACTGGATGGCTATTACGGCGGCTTACGGGTTCATGGGAAAGTATGTTAAGTAACTTGATAGCTCAAGATTGGGATTTGCTCCTCCGACGATGGAGAGATATCTCTGGGCCCTCTCGGTGTTACGGTATCCATCATCATCTGGCCAGACACTTTGTGATTTGATCACGGGGATGCCGGAACACGGTAACGAGAAAAGAGAACAATACCGGTAACGAGGTAACTAGCATAGTGGACAAGTTGTTGATCCACGGGAATGCCATCATGTCTCACCTCGGGTATTTGTAACATATCGCGAAGCAACAGGAATAGCACACGGCAACTGGAGGTTCACTCGAACATTCATTCGTGTGGGTATAGGGGTCAATATGGGTGTCCACGGCTCTGATGTTGATCATTGATCGGAAGGGGTTCCGGGTCATGTCTATACTTCACCGAACCTATAGGGTCACACGCTTAAGGGTCATCTATCTGCTGAATACTAGACAGGGAGTCTGAGAGAAAATCACCGAAAAAGTTTCGGACACCGAAAAAGTTTCGGACAGCGGAAAAGTTCCGCAGAGAGAGGTCACCGGATGAGTTCCGGTGAAACTGAAAAGTTGTTTCAGAGGATACCATAAAGTCAAATTGGTTTCGGCACATGCCCGATAATTCTTGGAGGGTGCCAGAATCATTCTGGAAACTTTTGGGAATTTTCTGGAAGAAAAACCGGAAATGTTCCGGAGCTGCCGGAACCACTTCAGATGCTTTTCGCGGATGAAAATCACTAATCTGGAATTGTTCCAGAATGCGTTGAAAATTATTTTAGTGGGTACTGGAAATGTTCTAAGCCCACATAAATATTTTCAGTTCGAACGGACGCTGAAAAATGTCGTCGTGAATAGTGAAAGTGCTTTTTGGGTGGCTTCTTGGAGAAGCCACCTTGAGGGTCCTTTGGTATTTTTCCCCTTGGCTTCTTGGAGAAGCCACCCTTGGGCTTGGCCTATAAATAGGGGTGGAGGGGGCTGCCTAAAGACTCACTCTTTCTCACATATACATGCCATTGCAATGATCTGGCTTCTCTCTCCCTCCCACGAAAAGAGTTTCGTAGAGCCGAAAGGCTGTCTGGGTTCCGGTGGGAACTAGTTCTGGACGGCGAAGCCCTGCCGGATAGATGACACCGTATGTGTGCAACTCTGTAGAGAGGTCGTAGTTTCGATCTTAGTGCCCGAGGGGCTGTTCGTGAGTGCCTCCCGAAGGGCTGTCCAAGTGACGGTCCAAGTTCTGTGAGTCCTCCCGAAGGGCTGTCCGAGTGACCGTTCGAGTTTCGAAGGTCCTCCAGAAGGGCTGTCCGTGACACCGTCCGGGGGACTGTTCGACCGCCTCCCGGAGGGCTGTCCGAAGGGAAGACGAGGGTATACATCCTCGCGGTTGGGAGGTTGTAAATCCTAGCTGCGGGGATCTGCACCGCGGATCGTCATCGACTCTACTTCCGTTGCGCTACGAGTCGGTAACGAAAATGATCAAACCTTGTATGCAGCCTCCATAGTGGTCCTGGGCTGGTGCGTAGGTCGGAATTTTTTTGTTTTCTGCTGCGTTACCCTACACCGGGGTGCAGGCGCGACACTGAACTCGTCAGTGAAGTATCCTGCCCAATCCCGACAATCAGCCCGCACGGTGAATCGTGACGTCTGACGAGCTTTCGGAAGAAACGTACATCGCAGAGGGCCCCATAACCATTATCCCGCGTGGTGGTAGTGCGTAAAGGGCACGACGACCCACTCAGATCAAACATCCAAACCCGATAAGCTGATTTAGTAACACGCGGAGGCGTTCAGAGTTTCTGAAGCTCCGCCACAATATCAAACTCGAGTGCCCTTCCGGCACGCCCGACATCATAGATCCCCTGCGGGTACCCACCAGGGTCGACCCGCCTGTATCAATGGTCAAAGTAACCGTGTGGTCATAACATCAAGGGGGAAACCCCAAGGAATCACCCTCGGTGGATTCCACTCGATGAAATCATCAGGGTGAACGTATGAGGCATCACCCTCGAGGTTCACACTGAGGGGTTGCACGACAGAGTCGTATTGGAAGTGGAGAAGGAGGAATCACCCTCGATGACCACGACCGAACAGCTACACTGTAGAGTATTCACCAGGAGTGCGTTACGAGGTATCACCCTCGGCACTCGATAGTAACTATGCAGAGTCGTACAACTAAGGGGGGGTGAGGTGATGTGTCGGTCTCTAGTCGACGATCACATTGATCGAGTCGTCGATGATCAAGCAGGGGCAACAAGGGTAAGGTGGTGTGGGTCACTGATGGTTCACTACCAACCTATACTAAGCAGTTTAACATAGGCAGGTAAGGTAACAATAAACAGGTTACAAAAGCAGGCTATGCATCAGAATATGAACAAACATTAACAGTAGCAAAATCTAATGCAAGCAGGAGAAATGGAATGGGCGATATCTGGATGCTCAAAGGGGGGGGGACTTGCCTGGTTGCTCTGGCAAGAAGGAGGGATCGTCAACGGGCTGCTCGTCTGTAGCGTAGTCATACCCGGCGGCAACGTCGTCGGTCTCGGCGTCTATCGAGAGAGAAGGAGGGGGAGAGAAACAATAAATTCACGGCAATAATACAAACAATATGCATGACATGCCTAAATGCTATGCAGAGGTGTTCTACTGCCTAACTAAATGAGTTAGTTAAATTAGGAATTTGTTTGGATTTATTTAATTAAAGTTGGGCACTATTCATTTATCAAAATCAGTCTAAAAGTTCCATGTTCATCTAACTAGGGGCATTTGACAGATGAACGGAGGGCGTATTCAGATTCATATTGAAATTCTGAGCAACTTTCATATATAAATTATTTTCATCGGAGTTACGGTTTAATTTATATGATTTTCTAAAGATTTAATCATTTTCTGAATTTACTTATTTATTTAAATTTGAATTATCCAGAATAGTAAATGATGACGTCACCATGACGTCAGCAGGTCAACTGGTCTGTTGACCAGTCAAACCAGACAGGTGGGTCCAGTGGGACCCACAAGTCATTGACAAGGGCACTAACAGAGGGGTTAGACTAACTAAATTAGGTTAGTTAGCGGGTGGGCCCCAGTAGTCAGTGACTAATTAGTGAGTTAATTAACTAATTATTTAGTTAACAGTTTTAATCATTTAAAAAAAACATTTAACGGGGCGGGGCCCATATGTCAGTGACTGGGCCTGCACAGTCAACAGGGTTGACCCAGTCCATGGGTCAAAGTGGGGCCAGGGGGGCCCGCTGGTCAGTGACCCTGGGGGTGGGCCCCAGGCGCCACGTCGGACGCCGGCCGGAGGGCACTCCGGCGAGCTCCAACGCGGCGGAGCGCGCCGGCGAGGCTCGGGATTCGCCCACAGGGCATCCCCGGGGCTGTGGTTCGGCTCGTAAGAACGGGCGCAGCGAGCCGCATCACGTGGCGGTGGTGGTTGGACTCGGGGGTGGCCGGAACGACGGCGGCATCGACCGTGGCGGGCGCCGGCGTTCGGCCCCATTTGGAAACGAGGCGGGAGCGAGCTAGGGGGTTAGCTGGGGGCCGGGTTCGACGCATCTCACGCTCTGGAACGCGCCAGTGGCTCGCGCGGGGGCTCGGGAGCACGTACGACACGCGGGCGGCGGCAATGGCGGTGGTCGGAGCACGGTAACGCGGCGGCTAGTTACGGCTACGGGGAAGGACAGGAAGGAGGGGGTTCCGGCGCGGCTGCTCACCGCGGTGCTGTAGGGAACTGGCAGAGGGCTCGGGGAAGCACGGGGTCGCCGGAATCATCGATGGCGTGTGGCGGTGATCCGAGGAAGAAGACGGCGGCGTGGGGCGATGCAGGGCTCCCGGGGCTCGGGCTTGTGGTCGAGGAGGACGGGCTCGTCGAGGCGGAGCTGCTGGACAGGCTACGGAGGCGAGAGGTGGGCTGTGGCCGCGGCTAGCCGGCGTCCATGGCGGCGGCGGCGTTCGGGAAGGAAGGGGCGAGCGATGGGGAGGGGAGGAGGCGAAGCAGGAGCGTCCACGGGGGAGAGGGGCCTCCCTTGTAGGCGTCCGCGGCGTGCGGCGCGCGCTGTCGAGCGTAGGCGAGGGGGGGTCCGGGTGCGCGCGCGCGTGTGCGTTCGACAGCGAGGGCACGGGTGAGCAGTGAGGTAGGGGACGGCGCCAGGTGGGCTGGGCCGGCGCTGTAGTCAGCAGGCTAGAGTGCACAGTAGCTTTTAGGCCTTTTCCTATTTTTTCTTTTTCTGTTTCTTTTCTTTTCTGTTTTGCTAATTGCCTGGGCCCAAAATGAATTTTGTAAGAAGTGTGACCTAGTCCATAAATCACAATGCATTATATCCTAACACCACAAATTAGTTTGGGCAAAACATAATTTCATATTTAATTTAGTTTAAATAAAAGGTTATTAAATATTGTTTTTAGCCACTGTTTGAGGATGTTTGAGTTACATAATTAATTTATTAAATGTTGGTTACAATTTTAGAATAGTCTCTGGAATATTTGTTATTTATTGAACATTTTAGTTTCTGTGTTTGAACAACTTTCATTTTCCACTTTAATTTAATTTGAATCTTGACTTAGGAGTTGAAATGCAATATGATGCAAATGATGATTAGGCACTGTTAAACATGCTAACTTGCCATTATCAAAAGTGATCACTGTGGCTAATGACATGGGGTGTTACATGATGGTACAAATTCGCGAGTACTTCCTCCATTGCAGAGAACCGAGAAAGTGACTGTTTCGACCTCACGCATAACAGCGTCAACAAAAGAATGGCATAGCCCCAGCTTCTTCATTATTGCTTCCAAATAGGACCACTCAAGTCGATCATAAGCTTTCCTCATATCTAGCTTAACTGCACAATGTGCATTCTTCTTGCTTCTGTTTGTTTTCATGTAATGAAAGCACTCATAGGCCGATATAACATTGTTAGTAATGAGATGACCCGGCATAAAGGCCGATTGCTCTTTCGAGATTATTTCCGGGAGAATCTGCTTCAGTCGGTTAGCAAGTACTTTGGATGCAATTTTGAACACCACATTGCACAAACTAATAGGCCGAAACTGAGACAGAAAAGTGGGGTTTTGTACCTTGGGAATGATAACAATGAACGTCCGGTTGATCTCCTCAATGGAGTCTTCCACCTTCAGCACTCGGATAACAATATTTGTCACCTCATCGCCACAAAGATGCCAATATTTCTGGAAAAAATGTGCCAGGAAACCATCGGGCCCCGGTGCCTTCGTCGGGAACATTTGAAACAACGCAGTTTTAACTTCCTTCTCAGAGTACGGGCAACTGAGAATTTCATTCATAGCACTTGTCACCTTACAAGGAACATGTGACAAAACCTCCTCAATGCCTGTTACACCCTCTGATGTGTATAAGTCCTCATAAAAGGATGAGACCATCTGCTCAATTTGCTGCTGGTCCTCGCACACCGTGCCATCCGCATGAACTAACCTATGGATCCCATTTTTCTTCCGCCGAATGGATGCTTTTTGATGAAAAAAAGGGTATTCCTATCACCCTCAGCGAGCCACTGAATCCGTGCTCTTTGACGCCACATCACCTCCTCCCTAAACCGTAGCTCAATAATCCGTTGTTCAATTTTAAGCTCCTCATAAGATGGTCCAACTCTATCTTGTACTCCCCTTAATTCAATCAGCCTCTTCCTTAGAGTTCTCAATTCAGCTCGAACAGCCCCAAAGGTGCTCGTGCTCCTGTTAAGAATAGAGCTAGCCATCTCTTTCAACTTATCCTTCAGCTGACCAACTGAGCCCGCTCTGGACTTGCCCCATGCTTCATCGATCAGCCTCTGGAAGTCCTCGTGCCTTTCCCACATCAGCTCGTATCGGAAGGGCTTCATGTTCCCTATCCTCTGATTCTGAGCTTCCATTGTATTCATGAGTAAGATTGGAGAGTGGTCCGATTTAACCGCACTAAGATGACATACGACTGCGAGCGGATACAAAGCACTCCAGTCGGGCGTGGCTAGCGCACGGTCTAAACGTACCCGGCAGTGCTCCCCATTCTGAATTTTTCGCTCAAAGGTCCAGTCCAAACCCTTGTAGCCAAGATCGCTTAGTTGGCAGACATCCACCGCTTCTCTAAAGGCATTTATCTGACTCATATCTCGCTCATTTGGGCCAAACTGCTCTTCACGCCTCAACACCTCATTGAAATCGCCAATGCAAAGCCATGGAAGATCACTGTCTGCTTTTAAAAATCTCATCATGTCCCATGTTTTATACCTCATGCTCCTATTCGCATCGCCATACCAACAGGTCAATCTCCACGGATCCCTCCCTGCCTCCATCACTGTCATGTCTATATGATATTTTGAAAAATTTCTCAGTTTCAAGTCAAACGGCTTCTTCCAGAAAATGCAAAGCCCACCACTACGTCCACTGCTACCCACACCATATGCATCATCAAATCCCAATGTTCTCACCAGTCCTTCCGGGCGATACTTTGCGATTTGTATCTCCACAACACAGAGAATCGTCGGCGCACTCTCCCGCGCAAGGTCGCGCAGCTCATGAACTGTCGCGGGGTCGCCCAACCCACGACAGTTCCAGCATAAAATAGCCATTAGGCCCGGCCGTCCTCCACAAGGGAGGCCGCCGATTTTGCCAAGTCATTTTTGTCGTCCTGCTTTGTTGCACTCTGATTCTTTGACTCCAATGAAGAGGTCCGTTGCTTCTGTTTCTTCCTATCATGTGGCTTCACGTACTGGGGTGAAGGTGGTGGTATCCCTTTGCCTGACAGCTGAATGTAAATAACCAAGGGTAGCTGCACATTATCTCCACTAGCATTATCCATTGCAATCACTAAGCACTTGCCCAGAATTGAATCATTCTCAGTCATATCAATATCTAACAATTCGCCAGGATCAAAGGTGAAAATAAGAATAGGATATATCACTTGCAACTTGAACAACTGCCACTGCCTTCTCGCACGTCTGATGTCCGGCAACAACAGTTTACTATCCTGATAAGTGCTCCCATACATCCCATCAGCAAAGATGTTTTGGACTTCATACACAAATCAGGAAAAACTTTAACAAACTCGCATCCAAACCATGTACTGAGTCCTTCAAATTGCTGCACCCTTCATCAAACACCTTGACTTCAGTTAGGGGTTCGTCAACGCGTGCAGCAACTGATTCCCAATCGAAGGCAGCCGCTGAGTGATGGGATGCTGACCCCGGTGGCACAACACCAACGCACCCCTGCTGCAGGATTGCTCCTTGGCGACAACACCCGGATCACTGTCCGAGACGAAGCAACTAGCAAAGGGATTGGTCCATCAAGAGAAACAGGACCAAGACGAAGCAACTAGCAAAGGGATTGGTCCATCAAGAGAAACAGGACCAAGACGAAGCAACTACCAAAGGGATTGGGCCAAGAGGTTGCCCGTGCTGTGCAGGAGAACCGCTTTTCTTTTCTTTTTTTGGTTTAGATTAGATAGACGAAAAGGTAGAAGCCCAATTACAGGAGCAGAGTTTTTTTTTCTTTTCTTTTTGGTATAATAATCCGTTGCTTGGACGATTAAAAACACGCAGTGGCGCACTAGTCCGAAAAATCCGAACCGAGAGCTGTGGTATCGGAGACGGATGAAATGATGGGTACAATTAAATGTGATGGATATCGCAACAGTACAAGATGGCTTATCGTATGTGATATTCCTGCCAACCAAACCCTACTGTAGTGTGCGTGCACCATGCGTACGTAGTAGAGCAACACAGATCGCGTTAGCTGACCTCCCCATCTTTTAATTGTTTTTTCTACGCACGGAAATGGCTAACATCTATCTAAGCAGCACGTACGCATCTCCTCTTGATTGATGGAAATCTCCTCTTGATCATTGGGAGCTGCTGCTTCGGCCGCCTTCCTTTTCAGATCTCAGCTGCTTGTACCTGTGGAAGAACTCCTTGTTCTCCTTCTCCAACTCTTTCCACACTGCACACACGCACGCCCACTCAGCGTCAGCACAGATAAATGGCAGAAAATCGATGCAACCAATCAATCAAGTGGGCTGATCTCAGAGGACCGAGGCCGACCTGTGGAGGTAACTACCGGCTGAACGTCGGCGCGCTTGGACAGCGCCTCCATGCACTCCTCCATGCTCATGCCGAACGTCATGCACTTCTCTATCAGATGGTGCACCTGCAAAACGTACACAAATTAACACCTCAATTGATATGAACTGAAGGGAGGAGTAGATGAAGATATGAACTGAAGGGGATGGGAAGACGATTGTACATCATACCATGCGGATGTAGGAGGCGGGAGAGTCGTCTCCGAGGGCCATATTTCAGCCTCTTCCTCGATCGTAATACTTATTATGCTTGTGTATGGATGTGTGTGATGATGGCAAGGCGTGCAGCGTCGACGGAGGAGGGTCCTATTTATACATGCGCCATGGATGAGGACACCGGCGGCTGGATCGCTGGCTGCGACGGGTCATGGCTGGTGGCGGGCGGGGACGTTCACGTGGGCGCGGGCAGGCGATTGGACAGAGACACGACGATTTGCGGGGATGGGCGCCGACAGAGAGAGATCTCTAGTACTCCATCTGTAAAGAAATTTAGTCTCAAGGGTCCGGGCGTGGGAAGCGGCCAGGTGGACACGCGGAGCCGGCCTCGTGCCTTCACGTGCCGCCTGGCCCCGCCGGCCACGTCGCGACGGCCAGCTCATCCCCCCCTGGTCGATTCAGTGGGTGGCAGCAGTGCGGTATTGTAGACGTCCCGCTTGGTCGGGTTTGTTGCGCGATCAATTCCATGGCAGCCACAATTCTCTAAAAAACAAAATAAAAGAAACCCATGGCAGCCACGGGAGAGGAGCCAAAGGTGTACCGCATCAACATGCATCATGTGTGTGTGTGTGTGCCCTGTGCGACAGTATAGCCATGATTTTATATATTTTTTTTTACAGAAGAAAAGGGTCCCCCGAAGGACTAGACTAGATAGACTGCATTAGATATTGCACGCTACAGTATAGACATATTTTACACAAGGACCCTTGAAGAAAAAAAACACGCTACTGCGTCGTTTCTCAAAAATGACATGTAGGGTCTCACATTGAGCATCTCCGGTTTTGAAGGAAAAAAACTCTACCAAGTTATAGTTTCCAATTATTTTTGCCAAGGCCAAGGAGGCTCAGGAAGCCTTCTTACATTTGTACCTCATAGCACAGAATACAAAGAGAAAGAGATTCAATAGACTCAGCCCAGCCATCATCAGGCCGAATCTATCCAAATGCCCTTCATTCAAATTATCAGGTATCTACCCTTGGCTGCCTCCTCTGGCTGTGAATACTGGCACAAGGGAAAGGATAAATGAACTAAGGTAATTTCCAGCCGAGACGCTAACAAGGGAGAATGCCATACACAAGCTTCTCATGGCATCTGGAGATTCATCATAGAAAAATTCAGTTAGCCCAATGTTGGAGAACACCTCGGCGACGCCTAGCAGGAAGTACTGGGGCCCTTGCCACAGGATGCTCATCGGAACAGCCACCTTGCAGTGCACCAAACCTTCGGCCTGTGCAATCTGTAACCGATTACTCTCCACCAATGCTGCTGACACCATTGAGAACATGGAGGAAAATAAACCAATCCCTATTCGCTGCGGTGACGTAATGCCATTCGCTCTGCCGGTGAATCTTCTAATTACTGGAACAAGGACTCGCTCATAAATTGGAACCAGTATAATGACAGTAATTGTATCTACAGATTGGAAGGATGCAGCAGGTATTTCGAAAGACCCGATGTGTTTCTCCATTGCCATCCCTTGCTCTACAAATGTTGAAAACATTTGTTCCTGAACTGCAGCAAGCAATACCATTGCCGACCAAATTGGGAACATCCTGATCAGAATCTTTAACTCCTCTACCTGAGTGACAGTACAAATCTTCCATGTATTAAGTAGGCCAGGAGATTCACAGTCAGGTGGTGTCACAATCGCAGCTTTATGAAAAACATTACCACTTTGCCAACTAAAGAAATCTACCTCATCAGACTATATGAGGCTTCCCGGAATAGTACTTGAATAGAAGAGAAAGCTGATTTTTTGTATAAATTTCAGCACATCCATTTGTACCACCATGGAATTTTCATAGAAGTGTGCAAGCTTATTTTTCCTTTGTAGGAATTCAAATATAAGTTAAAATGTAGCTTAAAATATCATATTCTTAGACAATGGACTAATCAGCTATACTTGAACAGAAATTTAGACGAAAATGAATGCATAGATTCTAAACTTAACAGTTGAAAGCTCAGTATAGAGTATTACTCAAGTCCAGTTGTATGCTCCAATTTCCGGCTACCTTCGATTGCCGAACCTTGACCCAGAAACTCATAAAGAGCTGAGGAATCACATGGCAAAACTTTATCGAAGTTCCGAGTAGCTGCAACAACAACCTGCCATATTCTTGCAAGAGGGCTTCCTCCAGGTTTCTGAAATCTATACACAATGGAGCCCAAGAAAAAAATACCTGTACCTAAAGTGACAAATAGTGTAGAAATTGTAAAACCCCAGAGCCAACCTTCATGTTCTTGAACCCAGACAATAACAGTCCCCGCGATCAATGAACCAGCATTGATTGTGAAATATTGCCAATTGAAGAAAGAACTCTTTCTGGTTTTCTCCACTTCATCGGTGTCATCAAATTGATCGGCTCCAAAAGACGTGACGCAAGGGCTCTGTGCACCATACCCTAAACCAACCATGTACAACCCAACCAAGAATATGATGTACCGAGAAGAAACTGGATCTGCCCAAACAATCCAAGCATGAGGACCGGCTGAGATTAATGGAAGTGCTGCTGATAGAAGCAATATCATCATACCCTAAACAACAGAATGGGAAAAAAACAAGGTAAACAAACATGTTAAGAAAACTGAGTTCAGATGTTGAATGCACATGTTAAGGTAAACAAACATCTTTTGATCTCTTGTGATTATGCCTGTAGGTTGGTTGCTAGTTTTGTTGGGCTGTTTGGTTTTTATATCTTCTCTTTTCTTTTGTTTTGGTAAGTGCCACCTTTGTGGCTATGTTTTCTCGGGTGTTATAGCTTTGTGTTTTTTATGTTCTTCTTCCAATACAAAACGATGCACATTTAGATGCATGTTCGAGATAAAATAATGTGTTGAATGCGCATATCATATCATAACTATGTATAAGTGCATCTGAATACTTAACACCAGAAACCAGTGGCATTTGTATTGTTCATCCATCAGAACAGTCATGATATCATGTACTAAACTAAAGACTAAAGTTTTTATACTTTCAGCGTAGTAGGATCTCCTTTGACAGTGATTATTAAAGAAAAAGGGTACCCTTTGACTCTTTGTGGTTATTTTGAATCATAAATTGGCATGAGTGTTTTGTAGCGCTTACAATAATGAAAATTGTGCAGGCGATCAAAGCTGTCCGATACTTCCCCAGGTATGAATCAGCAACGAAGGCTCCAACCAGAGGTGCGAGATAGCTAGTACCTTGCCAAGTTGCAACATGTCTTGCAGCAGCCAAATTTGTTTCATGCAGGACTTTCGTGAGATAGCTGACTAGGTTTTTTCCAATTGAAGAATATGCCAGATAACAGCAGAATGAACAGACTGCAACAAAGTAGTTTGCTTTCTGTTAGATCTTGCACTGAGAATAGAATGCGACCATAAAATTCTAGTGTCAAATTCAACGAGTTCCGTTCAGTGTCTGAAGAGACAAAATATCTTCATAAATACTGTTGGGAATCTGGATGTATATCTAGTATATGAACGTTTGGGTGTGAAGTATAATTGTCACATTTCTATGGTCTTCCAATAGAAGGTTAATTATGCATGAGAATTGTGCTGACCTATGGTTAACGAGCAGGCCTTCCAGTTCCCTGTAAGTTTTCTGGAAGCAGGATGCCCACTGATGCAAACAGATCCATCACCTGTATATTCTGTGGTATTCTGCATTTCACAGTAAAGCAAAAGTAACCATAATGACAAATCTCGCCCATCTAATTTTGCAAAGATGTGGCAATAGAGAAATGTGCATTAAAGTAATATAATGACATTGACAGGCAAATTTAATATGAACAGAGGGAGGACTGTTAATAAATAAATAAATACAATTGTAATTACAAATGTTTTCATATTTTATTTTAAATTGCAACAACATAGTACTAAATTCTAAAACGCACCGGGAAATCGACTGAAAGCAGTATTTTTCACAGCATTTTGATGCTGTCAGAATAAACTGCATGCACACAAAGTATGACTAAGGAGAGTATATTTTCTTTAATTTTATTTATATTGAATAAGAATAGACTCATGGTTCAAGGAAAAAAGAAGAATAGACTCACTCGTTCTCTTCGAGATTTAACAGTCTTATACGTCATGCTTCACATAACTAAGCATGGAAATTGTTGGGCTGTTCAGAGGTACGCAAGACACTGTTGCCAGAACATCATACACTACTACATCAATAATCTAGATCAAGAATATTACCAAAATAATGGATGTTCTTATGAACTACAATGAAGAAAGCGAGCACAACGCCACAACGACGTCTCCAAGAAGAAAGCGGCGCCCGAAGGCGTAGCCGCCGCCCGCCTCGACCAACAGCCTATGACAGAGTTTTCACCTGCGTTGCCCCGCCCTCCGTCCGCCCAAGCATGAGACCGGCTGGACCACCAAACAATACATCGCCACCGCGCGCGCCCCCCGTCACGTCGGGCCGCCACATGGCCCGCCGCATCACCATAGCCGTCAACCTGGGACCGCCGCCCCAGCTCCCGGGCAGCACGCCGGGACACAGCCCAGCGGCTACCCACCCAAGCGCGCATGCCGTCCGCCGGCACCGAGCGTGCGACGTCGGCCACCGCAGCCACCGGATCTGGGCGCTAGGACCCAGATCCCCACCGCATCGGACCTCCGCATGGCCCTCCGCACCCTGGCTTCCCTCGTTGCGCCGACGAGGAGTGCCACCACCAGAACTGGCCCGGGGCCGCCGCCCGGCTTCCGCCGCCGCAGCCCACCAAGCAAGCACCGGACCTCCGCGCAGCCCGCGCGCATCCGCGCCGCACCTTGCCGGCGCTCTGGCCAGAGCGCCAGATCCGCGCCGGACACAGGCCACCACCGGGGAGGGAGCCCACCGGAGCAAGCCGCCGGATCCAAGACCGCCGTAGTTCATCGCCGACGGAGCGCACCTCGCGCCACCCCTTTACGCACAGCAGACTGCGCGCACCTCCGCGCCGCCGTGGACCATGGACCTCCACGCCGCCCCGCCCCGGGCCACCTAGCCGTGCCGCCCCGCGCCTCTGCTCGGCCGAGCACCGCCTTGCGAGAGGGAGAAGGAAAGGCCCCACCGCCGTCGACGCCGCGCGGGCTTTGCCCGGAGATGGCGGGGGGAGGAGTGGCGGCTTTCTGGCGGCTAGGGTTCGCTCCCGGGTCGCCGCGGGGAGGGAGAGGGAGAGGGAGAGAGAGAGCTCAAACCTCCTGTGATGAGTTGCCTCCGTCTAGAAGAGGACTCTTGTCAAATTGATCCGTGGAATCCATGGCTCTCTTCTGCTTCTTAAAAGTGAAGAACGAAACGAGGTTCATTTTTTTTTATTTTTTTTTTGAAAAGGAGGACATCCCCGGCCTCTGCATCGGAGAGATGCATGCGGCCACTTTATTAAAAAATACGAAACAAACAAAGTTTGGTCTACATAGTACAGCTTATAAAAGAAGGAGCAAATAAAAGAAGAGTACAAAACTCAAAGCCGTAGCCGGCGATGGAGAATCACTAAGGACCTATCCTATGCAGCGACCGCCATCAAACCGGTTGAAAAAAACCCGTGCTGCCATCTCCCATCGGTTGCACCCAGTAGCCAGCTGTTCCCTGGAGGCCGTAGGAGTGAGTAATGACCATGTACGGATCCATGTCGTGGCCCTGAATATAACCTGCAAGAAATTAACCATGGGTTTCCTGTTAAAAATCATATCATTCCTGCAGTTCCATATAGCCCAAAAAAGTGCGCATATTCCAATCCAAATATTAGCCGCAATATGAGTATTCACCCCATTTAGCCACGTTCCAAACAACGTTTCAATGCTATTTGGAGGAATAATATTAAAGGCTACATGAACAGACCGCCAAAGTAACTTCGCGAGAGGGCAATCAAGAAATAAGTGTTGTATTGTTTCATCATGAACACAAAAACAACAACGCGAGCTACCTACCCATCTCCGCCTTAATAAGTTATCTTTGGTAAAGATCACTTGTTTGTGAACAAACCACATAAATATCTTAATTCGTAAGGGAACCTTAATTTGCCAAATGTGCATCGATCGTGGGATTGGGCCAGAATTTATGAGATCTAAGTACATCGACTTAACCGTGAACATTCCGTTACTCGTTAGCTTCCAGCTGAAAGAGTCTCCCTGATCTGACAGGTGAACTTCCATTAACCTCCTGACTAAGTGTAGCCAAGAGGTCCAACGGTCCCCTACTAGAGACCTCCAGAACTGAATATTCAAAGGTACCGTCTGCATCACCGTTGCTACGTAATCTTCCTTACGTTGAGCAATATGATACAGGGAAGGATACTGGAGAGCTAGCGGTGTGTCACCTAACCACGTATCCTCCCAAAACCTTGTTGTTGTTCCGTCCCCAACAATAAACTTCACCCTATGGAAGAAGGTTTCTTTCACTCTCATGAGTCCTTTCCAAAATGGTGAGTCATTAGGTCTTACGGTAACTTGGGCTAGAGTTTTGGAGTGCAAGTACTTATTTGTGTAGGATTTGAGCCCACATTCCTTCGGAATGCAGCGATAATCTATAAAGCCATTTGCTCAACAAGCATTTATTTTTCACCTCGAGGTTCTCGATCCCAAGACCCCCCTGGTCTTTTGGTCGACAAATAATATCCCATCTTGCCAGGCGATATTTTGTCTTAACCTCGTCAGACTGCCAAAAGAATCGAGATCGATAGAAGTCTAGTCTCTTGCGTACCCCTTTGGGCACCTCGAAAAAAGACAGGAGGAACATCGGCATACTCATTAGTACCGAATTAATCAATACAAGCCTTCCTCCATAAGACATAAGCTTACCCTTCCAGCAGCTTAGTTTCTTCTCGAATCGATCCTCGATACACTTCCATTCTTTATTAGTCAATTTCCTATGGTGAATTGGAATACCAAGATAACTAAAAGGCAAAGATCCCAGTTCACAACCGAACAGGTTCTTGTAACTGTCTTGGTCTTCTTTGGCACTGCCAAAGCAGAACAATTCACTCTTGTTAAAATTGATCTTCAACCCCGACAATTGTTCAAATATGCATAATACGAGTTTCATATTTCTGGCTTTTGCGAGGTCGTGCTCCATGAATATAATTGTGTCATCCGCATATTGTAGAATGGAGACTCCCCCATCCACCAAATGGGGAACCAGTCCACCTACCAAGCCCTTTTCCTTGGCCCGACCTATGAGAATTGTCAACATGTCTGCCACAATATTGAACAGTATCGGAGACATCGGGTCTCCTTGTCTCAAGCCTTTATGCGTTTGAAAGTAATGACCAATATCATCATTCACCTTTATCCCTACACTACCTTTCTAGACAAAGGAATCCACCTGATTCCTCCACGTCTCATGAAAACCTTTCATGCGCATGGCTTGCTGCAGAAAGGGCCATTTGACCTTATTGTAGGCCTTTTCAAAGTCCACTTTGAATATAACTCCATCGAGTTTCTTCGAGTGGATTTCATGTAAGGTTTCGTGTAAGACAACTACCCCCTCTAGGATGTGTCTTCCAGGCATGAAGGCAGTCTGACTTGGTTGCACCACCGAATGGGCAACCTTTGTCAGCCTGTTGGTGGCCACTTTCATAAAGATCTTGAAACTCACATTCAATAGACAAATGGGCCTGAATTGCTCTATGCGGATGGCTTCTTCCTTTTTAGGCAGAAGAGTAATCGTGCCGAAGTTTAAATGAAACAGTTGTAGATGCCCATTGAATAGATCATGAAACATAGGCATAAGATCATCTTTCACAATATGCCAACATTTCTTATAGAATTTAGCCGGGAACCCATCTGGTCCCGGTGCCTTATTCGGTTTCATTTGAGCGATCGCCTCAAACACCTCCTTCTCAGTAAAAGGTGCAGAAAGGACCTCATTATCCCCTGACTGCAACTGAGGGATATCCTCCACCACACTCTCATCCAGAGTCACCACGTTATCTACCGGTGGTCTAAACAACTGCTTGTAGTAGTTGGATATGTAAAGCTTCAGATTCTCATGGCCTACAACTATTCCCTCATCTTGCTCAAGCTGAATAATCTTCTTTCTCCTATGCTTGCCGTTAGCAATCATATGAAAAAATTGGGTATTATCATCCCCTTGGACGACCTTAAGCACTTTAGCACGTAAGGCCCATTTCATTTCCTCTTCTCTAAGCAACGCACGCAATTTGGCCTCGGCCTCTGACTTGCATGCTTGGTCGGACTCGTCCAGCAGATTCGTTTCTGCCCGCAAATCGAGCGTCTGAATTAGCTGGAGAAGTCCCTCCTTCTCTTTTTTATAAATCCCACTCTCATTTCTGGCCCAACCCCTCAAGAATTGTCTCAGGTGTCTAATCTTATTCTGCCAGCATTCCATGCTGGATGTGCCCACAACTGGCCTAGCCCACTCTCTTGCCACCATCTCCATAAAATTTTCTTTTTCGAACCAACTGAGTTCAAACGAGAAAATGTTTTTATTGCCAATATGAGTTGCGTCTGTAGGGTAACGCAGCAGAAAACAAAAAATTTCCGACCTACGCACCAGCCCAGGACCACTATGGAGACTGCATACAAGGTTTGATCTTTTCGTTACCGACTCGTAGCGCAGCGGAAGTAGAGTCGATGACGATCGGCGGTGCAGATCCCCGCAGCTAGGATTTACAACCTCCCAACCGCGAGGATGTATACCCTCGTCTTCCCTTCGGACAGCCCTCCGGGAGGCGGTCGAACAGTCCCCCGGACGGTGTCGCGGACAGCCCTTCGGGAGGACCTTCGAAACTCGAACGGTCACTCGGACAGCCCTTCGGGAGGACTCACAGAACTTGGACCGTCACTTGGACAGCCCTTCGGGAGGCACTCACGAACAGCCCCTCGGGCACTAAGATCGAAACTATGACCTCTCTACAGAGTTGCACACATACGGTGTCATCTATCTGGCAGGGCTTCGCCGTCCAGAACTAGTTCCCACCGGAACCTAGACAGCTTTTCGGCTCTACGAAACTCTTTTCGTGGGAGGAAGAGAGAAGGCAGATCATTACATGGCACTTGTATGTGAGAAGGGATGAAGTTTGTGGGCAGCCCACTCTCCTCTATTTATAGGAAAGCCAAGGGGTAAAGTTGGCATTCACAAATACCAAAAGTACCCCCACTTTATGTCATTTACATAAAGAATAAAGCAAAAAGGAGTGCCATGTGGAGCTCCATGGAGCTCCACCCTCCATGGCCGGCCACCCCTTGGGGGGCCCCCCCAAGGGGGCTTCCTTAGTGCCCAAGGCTTCTAGAAGCCTTTTGGGAAATTTCCCAAAAGGTGCTTTCCATAAAAAATCCTAAAAAGCACTTTCACTATTCACGATGACATTTTTCAGCGTCCGTTCGAACTGAAAATATTTATGTGGGCTTAGAACATTTCCAGTACCCACTAAAATAATTTTCAACGCGTTCTGGAACAATTCCAGTTTAGTGATTTCATCTGTGAAAAGCATCTGAAGCGGTTTCGGCAGCTCCGGAACATTTCCGGTTTTCATCTCCGAAAATTCCAGAAGGTTTCCAGAATGATTCTGGCACCCTCCAAGAATTATCAGGCATGTCCCGAAACCAATTTAACTTTATGGTATCCTCTGAAACAACTTTTCAGTATCACCGGAACTCATCCGGTGACCTCTCTCGTCGGAACTTTTCCGCTGTCTCCGGAAAACTTTTTCCGAAAACTTTTTCCGAAAACTTTCTCTCAGACTCCCTGTCTAGTATTCAGCAGATAGATGACCCTTAAGCGTGTGACCCTATAGGTTCGGTGAAGTATAGACATGACCCGGAACCCCTTCCGATCAATGATCAACATCGGAGCCGTGGACACCCATATTGACCCCTATACCCACACGAATGAATATTCGAGTGAACCTCCAGTTACCGTGTGCTATTCCTGTTGCTTCGCGATATGTTACAAATACCCGAGGTGAGACATGATGGCATCCCCGTGGGTCAACAACTTGTCCACTATGCCAGTTACCTCGTTACCGGTATTTGTTCTCTTTTCTCGTTCCCGTGTTCCGGCATCCCCGTGATCAAATCACAAAGTGTCTGGCCAGACGATGATGGATACCGTAACACCGAGAGGGCCCAGAGATATCTCTCCATCGTCGGAGGAGCAAATCCCAATCTCGAGCTATCAAGTTACTTGACACACTTTTCCATGAACCCGTAAGCCGCCGTAATAGCCACCCATTTACGGATGACGTTTAACAAACCCCAAAGTTCATGAATCAAGCATGAAGAAACTCGATACTCTCATGGTCTGAGGAATCATGCAAACGTTAACCATCTCTGTGTTATTAACCATTAACTTGTGACGAAAGTATCCCATAGCATAACATCAATTCGGGTCGATTCAACACAAATGTTCTTCTAACATTGTGCCCTCAAAATTGCCGGCATAGTCATGCCCATGATCAGGAAAACAGAACCATCATGCAACACTTGAGCTAGTCTCAGAGGCCAGACTAGGAATACATTTTACCGTTTATTATTCCACACATGCATATGAGTCTTCCTCCGAGCCTCGTGGTTATTGTAGACTCGAGAACCATAGCAGTTATAGCATAGAATATAAACCTAATTATGAACAGGGAGATAATCAATAACATTTATTATTGCCTCTAGGGCATATCTCCTACACCGTCACCCGAGTCAACTAACAAGGGTGTGTGGTCGAAAACCGCCCTTTGCATCGCGTGCACCGATACCAGGGGGTATTTCTGTTCCCATTCCACACTCGCAAGTACCCTATCAAGCTTCTCGTAAGTAGGAGTAGGAAGAGAGTTTGCCCAGGTAAACTGTCTACCCGAGAGTTCTATCTCCCTGAGATTAAGACTCTCAATGATCATATTGAACATAAATGACCATCGTCCATCAAAATGATCATTGTTCTTTTCTTCCTTCCTCCTAATAATGTTAAAATCGCCACCCACCAAAAGTGGCAACCTTTCATCCCCACAGATCCGAACCAGATCCGCCAGGAAATCCGGTTTAAATTCTGGTTGGGCAGCGCCATATACTGCCACTAAGGCCCAACGGAACCCATCCAATTTGGACCTAACCCGAAACTTCACCGTATAATCTCCTCGTACTACATTTACAACCTCAAGAGTCTCGCACTTCACTCCCAAGAGAATCCCACCGGATCGCCCTCTTGGCGGGAGACAGTGCCAATTAAAATCAATGCCCGCTGTAAGCGAAACGAGGAACTGGGACGTGAAGTTGTCTCTACCGGTCTCAAGAAGTGCGATGAAGTCTAATTTATCTTCGATGGCCGTTTCAGCGAGGAATCTTTTCTTAGCCAAGTCTGCCAGACATCTGCTATTCCAAAAGATCCCTTTCATATTTCATCATGGATTTTTTTTCTTGAGTTTCACTCTCGCACTCCTACGGACTGCCGACGCTGGATAAATCTTCCTCTTCCAGGAACGTTTAGGTTTATCCAACACCAACACGTCCTCTCCATGCGTTATATTCTGCTGAACCCCGTCAGCTAAAGACGGGGGATCACTTGACTGTTCATTCTCTACCCCTTCTGCCTCTTCTTCGGCATCCGAAGACGGCAGCATTTCGTCACAAAAAGCCTCAAGTGAAGGGGCACCCAAATTATTAATGTCAGCATCGGACATAGGCTTAACCGCCGCTAACGCTCAAATCAAATCTGAAGCCCTCTCAGCCTCTAAGTCTAAAATATCATTAACTGATTTAACAATTTCTTCTCCATTAGACCCAAGAGATACTCCTATGTCATGGGCTCTACTAATGATCTCATGCTCAGAAAAATGCAGAATAGAACATTGCTTATTAACCGACATACCTGTCTGAGACTCGATGTCCCTAAGCTTGGCGGCCCTCATAGCACGACCAAGCTGAAAGTCATCGGCGTCTGGCTGGTCCTGAACCCGGCTACTGACACGCCTGCCCGAGAGCACCGGGTCCGGATGGCCGCCAAACGCGATCACCTCCTCCGTAGTCGGCGAAGGGGAGGAAGGCAACCTGGCGCCTTCAGGGCCTCCTCCCGTATCTCCCACCACCTGCCGAGGCGGTCCATGAGTCGTCGGTGAAGATCGTGCCGGGGAAGACCTCGCGAATGAGTCGAGGGCCACCTGCTCGTGACCCACCCGCGGCGAAGATCCCTCCAGAAGCCCGAGCATATGCGGAGGCACGGGGCTCCCCTGGGCCTCCAGCCCGGCAGCGCCCGCCAGCCCCTCGCCAACCCGGCTCGGCCCCGGGCTGCGAGCATGGCCCACCGGCCCGCTACAGACCTTCGTCGGGGTCTGAAGCTCGGGTCTCGGCGCTGGCGCGAGCCTCGACTGGGTCGCCTGCCCAGCCGCGTCCGTCGGCCCCTCGCCATCCCACCTCGGAGTCGGGGTACGGGCCAAACACTGCGGGCTCGAAACACCCCTCAGCTCCACTGCCGGGGACTCCTCAACGAGTAGGGAATCAATCGGGATGGGTGGCAACACATTCTCATCTGCATCTCCACTCTCAACTCGATCACCCCACAGTCGAGGGGGCGCGGAAGACGGCATCCCAAAGGACCCAAACCTCAGAGTGTGCACGGGTGCGGACGAAGTCGGTGCTAAACCATTCTCCGGCGCCTGCGGAGTGGGTTTTCTACCTGTCAAATTAGAACCCTCCCGTGATCCACCATCATCGTGCTTCTCCCTATTACCCGTATCGTCATCCTTATGAGACATGTCAACATCACCCCCTCCCAGGAGTGCCTCCTGAAACATCTCAGCATCCTCTAACTCAATATCCAGTTTGTACACCATGCCGGCATGCGTCCACCTGACCACATCCGGTATATGCTCAATAGCCAAAACGCTGACAAGTAACCTGGCCACCCCGTGAGCCCGGGTAAACTGCATATCAACACGCTCAGTCTTCCCAATTAGAGACCCCAGACTGCAGACCACCCTGGCATCATTGAGAGGCTTAGAAGGTGCCCCTGAAAATCGAACCCAGACCTAAGATAAAGGTGTGCCTTTTGGTTCTGTTTGCTTCCAAGCATCAAACTCAAGAAAACACTCTGTACCCGGCACGCGTGCTATACCAAACTTAAGGAGTTTCTTCAGCTCATCCGCTGACGAAAAATCAACCTTATATAAATTATCATCCAGCCGAATAAGCTCCCAATGAGAGTTCCCGGGAGCCAGCTCATTCAGCCTCTGCATGATCCGTGCTTTGGACAGGTATCCCTTCGTAACCTTGACCACTCCTGTTCATATCCTGAGAAAGCAAGAGGAAGAAGATAGCATGAAAAAGATGGGCATGCAGGTCGGATGTCTGAATCAACCTATGGCCCTACAATGATGCACCATGATAAGCAACAAAAACAAATGCTCATTCCAGCTGCTTCCGACGTCACTAACTCACTATCGAGTGTACACAAACATGCTACAGATCATGAGACATGTAAAATATGAGAAGATATGTGCACGAGCCCGGGTATAAACCTCCGTGCTCTGCTCGTTTGTATGTCGTAGTGGAGTTTGAGCTCTTGATAAAACGCTGTATGTGCAGCTTGGCGTCTGTCGCCGAAAACACCTGTGTACACCGTGCCCTCTCCTTCTTCCTCGGTTTGAGCCGGAGAGAGAGACGAGGGAGTGTGCGAGTTAGGGCTAGAACCAATGTTTTAAATAGCGGGCTATAGAAAATAGCGGCGGGCCTCCAAATCAGCTATAGCGGAGCTATAGCGGACTATAGCAGGCTATAGCGGGCTATTTGTGAAGATGACCATTTAACGGCACCCTGCTGAAAAGGCTATAGTGGACTATAGCGGAGCTATAGCCGGCTATTTAAAACTATGGCCAGAACCCAACACTTGCCAACTTCTCGGCCTCAAACCCCATTTCCGTTGTTAAAAGAAAAGTCGCAGTGGTTCTCACAAGTCCGATGACAAAACGGGACCAACGAACTACTCGGATACGCCCAGTACGCCGGCTTTCAAGAGAAAATTACACCATACTGCCCAGATTTCTTCCTAACAGATGAAGAAAAACAGCGTGCGCCATGCAGTTCTCCGCTGCACCACGGACAAATCCGAAGAACCTTCTCAAATCAACGAAGAAGAGCATGCAAATACTCGGAGAAGAAATGTAGAAATTTACCGAGTTTTCTGAGGGGATTGGGGAGTTGAGTTGCTCACCGGGAGAAACTGGATTGAACAGAGAGCCCGAGACCGGACTTCGGAGTCCGGAGAGACCCTAGGACGAGAAGCAGGGTGAAGAGACGCACCACGCAGCACTCCCCTGAAATTGAGATGGGCCATCTTGGAGCGGCAACAACTTTTGCTCCCGCCGCAGTCGGTCTCGTTGGTTAAATTTATGGTCAAAATTGAAGCACGGAAATAGAGGAAGCACTATATTTTGGAACGGAGGGAGTACTAGTAAACGTTCAAGGAAACAAGCCTGATAAAAGAGAACCCACTCCCTTTGCATTCTCTTCCAAGTTCATTTGCTTACTCATATTCATCCAGCTAGATGTAGCCCTGTATACCTACTCTTCTCTGTTTCAGTTCTTTATTATACCTCCATATATCAGCTTACAGATGTGAAAGTTTGTCTCCATTGCAACTGTTGACAGATAGATATACTCTTATACATGAACAAAAGCGAAAGCAAAATCACAGACTGGATTTAACAGTGTGATGTCCGTGCTTGGATTCTGATTTTTTCTCAGCTTTAATCATCCATATGACGTACTTGTCTGTGTAACACTTAGCTTCTCGTGTATGTTTTTTTTTTAATTATACGTTGCCATTGTATTCGAGCTCATTGGTTAGTAATTAGTCGGAAAAGGACATACTTCGAGAATCATAAAATGTAGCTTTATTCTGCTCTAAAAGATCCAGAGAGGATCTTAATCTGCACAAGCTTACTAGTTAGCTCAGGAACGGGAGCATAAACTTCAAAATGCCTGATTTTTTTGAAGTTTTTCTGTAATTTCTGCATAGTATTTTGTTACCAAGTCGAACAATCAGGACATACATAATCTCTTGTGTGTGTGTGTGTCTAAAGCAAATCAATCTTGCTCTTGCCAAGTGCTGCTTGTCTCTTGCTTTTGTCTGTAATATCTAGACAATCAAAGTGAAACAAACATGTTACCAAGTTAGATGTTGGTCTGCTCATATTATTTATTTTCTGCATATAGTGTTGGCTACCTGATACTTCTTCATTTAAACTGGACATAAATTCTACTGTGAAGATATGCTGCGTGCTTGTGTCATCTCATTTGGCAAGAAGTGGGAAGAATCTCTTCCGTTTGCTGAATTCTCCTACAACAACAGCTATCAAGCAAGCCTGAAAATGCCCCTTTCGAGGTATTGTATGGACGTAAGTGTCAAACCCCTCTGAATTGGTCAGAAACTGGGGAACGACCGCTCGTTGGTCCAGATATTATTCAACACGCCAAAGAGCAAGTCGGTATTGTTTGTGAAAACCTCGAGGTGGCTCAGGACCGCCAGAAGAGCAATTATGATCGTAAACACTGGGGATCAATCTATCAACCTGGTGAGCAAGCTTATCTGCGTGTCACTCCTATGAAGGGCACTCATTATTTCGGAATTAAGGGCAAGTTAGCTCCTTGCTACATTGGTCCTTTCTGCATTCTCGCCAGATGTGGTCAGGTGGCATATAAATTGGAGTTGCCACCGCAATTCTCTCATATCCACGACGTCTTCCACGTGTCGCAACTTCGCCGTTGCTTTAAGGATTCTCCACACCGAGCCGTGGATCATGAATTGCTCGAATTGCTAGATGATCTATCTTATAAAGAGCATCCGATCCGCATTCTCGATCAAGCTGAACGTCATACTCGTCAGAAGACTAACAAGTTCCTGAAAGTGCAGTGGTCAAATCATACTGAAGATGAAGCCACTTGGGAACGCGAGGATCGTCTTCGCGAGGAATACCCTGATCTGTTTTCTTCTACCTCCTGAATTCTCGGGATGAGAATTTCTTTTAGAGGAGGAGAATTTGTAACACCCCTATGTAAATGAGCAACAGTAATCCATCATGATGATGCTAAGCTACTGTGATTTGCAATGATAAATCATGTTGGAATCATATCTCATTTCAAATTCCTTTTGAATTCAAATTCAATTCTTAAATGAAAAATTAAGTTGCTCCAAAATTGCTGGAAAAATGTTCATTATTTAGCAAATAATCCAAAACAAATGATCTTCAGGAAAACAACATCACTATTAAGGTTAAATGAGCAGACGCATTTTAAACAGTACCAAAAGCAACAATTTAAATGCAAATCCATTTATGAAAAAATTCATTTGAACTCATCTAACGCCCAAACTTTTTGTGGCAGAGCAGAATATTGCTAAGTATTTTGTGGACCAATTTCACATTTTACAAAGTGCAATTTGGCAGCCCATCTATTTTTCTAAACCTTCTGTAAAAGAAAAACAGAGAAAATTAGAAAAAGGGAAGAGGGCCTTTGGCAGCCCGTCTTCTGCGGGCGGACGCTTACTGGGCCTTACCTGGCGCGGCCCAGCCGACCCACCTCCTATTTCCCCTACCCGCCCCGCCCCGCTGTCGGCATCCCCGCGTCCAGCGCGCACGGCGCCGCCCGCAGCTCGCCACCGTGACGGAGCAGGTGGGCTGGGGATAAAGGCGCCCCCGTCCACCTCCCCTGGATGCCCTCCTCCATTCATCTCCCTCCCCTCCTCGCGCTCGCTCGCCTCTCCCCTCTCTGTTCCGACGTTGCCGCCGCCGTGCCCGTTGTCGATCCGCGGCCACCGGCGTGCTCGTGCTCAGCAACCGTGCCAGGGAGGAGCGCCGTCCTCTACTACGTCGCCTACGCCTAGGAACGGAAGCCGAGGAGCCCTACCCCGAGCAAATCGAGCTCGCGTGCGTCCTCGGCCACCTCTTCTTCTCCGGCGAGCTTCGGCAACTCCGGCAGCTACTAAACCCCCACGTGCCTCTCTTGTGCCACAAAGTGAGCTCCTCTCTCTCTCCTTCCCCTTCGCTAGCGCGCTGCTGCCCCGTAACTAGCTGTCCTCGATGCCACGCGCTGCCGTCCGCCATTGCCGGCGAGCTGCGCAATGCAGAGCCAACCGAGCCCCTCCGCCTTGCCCATTGTGCTTCTGGCCTCGCGGTAGACCGCCTAGCCGCGTAGTTCGCCCGCCAGCGCCCTGTAACCGCGACTCCGCTCGGGTCCGAACGCGACCGCCGCCACGGCTCAACGCCGGTGGCCATGCCGGCCACCTCCGTCCGTTCCGGCATCGTAGATCGACGCGGGGTGAAGTAGCCATTCGAACGCAACCGAAAACGCGGGAAATGATCCACCGTGGATGATTTCCGAGACTTGCCGGCGTTCGGCCGCTGCGGAGAGCTCGCCGGAGCTCCTCCAGCGACCCCGCTGACCTGGCACGGCATGGGGCCCACCTAGAGTCACTGCCAGTGGGCCCCTGGCCACGTTTGACTTCGTTTACTTAGGTCAACGATACTGTTCACCGCTGACCCCCTATCAGGTGGGTCCCCCACGTCAGTAATTTAGTTAGTGGCTAATTACACCTAGTTAAATTAACCCACTGATTAGTTAGGTCACTGACAGGCCGGGCCCACTAGATAATTAACCTGTTAGTTTAAATTTAATTTCTGTTTACCTCTCTGTCAATGACATGTGGGACCCAGCTGTCAGGTTTGACCTGGAACAGCTGGGTTGACCACAGATATCGTGATGACATCATGCTGACGCAGTATTTCTTTTCTGTTAATTTAAATAATTTCAGAAAATGTTAAAACTTCGATAATTCGTAGTAATTAATTCGTAGCTTGGATAGGAAAACTTTCTACATGAAAGTTGCGCAGAAAAATCCCACGAATCTAACAGTGCTATCTGTTTTCATGCCGGGACCCTCTACATAGGAGAACCCGCAGCTTTTCATCTATTTCCGATAGATGAATAGTGCATACATACCGGTTAATAATTCCAACTCTAATCCTAAAATAACTAAAGAGACTTAGAGATGCTTTTAGGCAACCCTGCACTGCATTCTAGCATAACATGCTCTGTGTTGCATATGTTTGCCGTGTATTTATCTGTTTCTTCCCCCTCTTCTCTCCGGTAGATACCGGCACCGACGCAGCCCCGGAGACCGACTACACCGTTGACGATCCCTCCTTTGCCGCAGAGCTTCCAGGCAAGCAACTCCCTTGAGCATACCTATATCACCTATTCTTTCTCCCTCTTGCTTGCATTAGAATTTGCTACTGTTGTTCGAAATACCTATTCTTATGCATAGCCTGTTCTTGTAACTGCTGTTGATACTTACCTGCTATCCTAAAATGCTTAGTATAGGTTGGATAGTTTACCGGCTGAGACCTCTCATCCTTGTCCCAGTTGCCCCGCTTTACTACAGTGCCCCGATCTCAGTGATCGATGGGCTGAGACCTGCACATCACCGCACACCCCTAAGTTGCTCGACTCTGCAGAGCTATCATCGAGTGCCGAGGGTGATACCTCTTATCTCACTCCCGATGTCGTCTCTGTAGCACAGCTAGTCGGTAGTGGATATCGAGGGTGATTCCTCTTTCACCACCTCCTATGAAGCTTCTGTCGTGCAACCCTGCAAGTGTGAACCCTTCGAGGGTGATTCCTCCGAGTTCACCTTGACGGATACATCGAGTGGGAATCCAATGAGGGTGATTCCTAGGATTCCTACTCGATGTGTTGAACACACAGATACTTTGACTTTACTACTGTTACTGGATAAAGTCAGGTAGGCCCCGAGGGGTGCCCGCGAGTGATGTGGAGACGGGTTGACAGTGAGGGTACCCGCGAGATAACTACGAGGCACGGCCGAGCATTCCGAGCCCTTGTCGTAAGTCCTCGAGACGGGGCGACGGGGTCACATGATCGTGAGTCTCTGCTCGTTTCCGCGAGCTCCCAACACACTAATGGGTTAGGATATGTGATCTGAGTAGGCCTCTGGCCTTTTCGCACTAACCACCACGCGGGAATAAGTATGGGCACTCGGCGTCGTATGTATCAGCCGAAGTTCTTCAGATGTCAGCGGTTGAGCGGCACGCGCCGGGTTGGACTGGAACACTCGCTTGTGTATACAGGGGGCTAGGTCTGCTCCCGGCCGTCCTCGCAACGCGCAGGAGTGCAAAGGGCGATGGGCCCAAGACCCCTGACCGCTTAGGGTGTAGACCGGCATGCTGGCCTCTCTGTTGAGCCTAGGTAGGGCTACGACGTGTCGATCGGCCGAGGTCAGGCATGGACCGAGTAGGTGTGTCCGGCCAGAGTTAATCGAGCGTGTTGGGTAAGTTGGTGCACCCCTGCAGGGAAGTATATCTATTCGAATAGCCATGTCCACGGTAACAGGACGCTCGGAAAATATCCCGATCTACTACAACCAGAAATGGTTATGATAACTCCGGGATCGCTTTCTCGCAGGGAGTTGAGGAAGGATCTCTGGGCGTGGCTACTCGGTACTTGAAGCTACTACTATATTTATGTACTAATCTGCACTCTTCTAATGCTGCAAGACGCTGAAGATGCTAGTCTTCGATAGGCTAGGATTTCTCTCTCTTCTGGCATTTCTGCAGTCCAGTCCACATATACAGCCTTCTCTTGATAATGTTGCATACATAGAATAGATCTGATGTAAGTTTTGCTGAGTACTTTGGATGAGTACTCACGGTTGCTTTGCTTCCCTTTTCCCATACCCGATTGCTGCGACCAGATGGCGGATCCCAGGAGACAGCTGCCCCTGTCGACGACTACTACGACCACCCCGAGGGTGGTTACTACTACGAGCTTGCCGACGACCAGGAGTAGATTCGGAGGGTCCCAGGCAGGAGGCCTGCGCCTCTTCGATCTAGTGTCGATATGTTTGCCCTGCCTTGATAAGGCCTATCTGTTTATTTTAAGTCTGTACCCAGACTCTGATGCTTCCGCTGATGCTTGTATGACTCGAGCTTATGTATTCGAGCCCTCAAGGCCCCTAACTTGTAATATAAAGCTTGTATTTCTTTTATTTGTGTTTAGAGTTGTGTTGTGATATATTCCCGTGAGTCCTTAGTCTTGATCGTGTGCATTTGCGTGTATGATTAGTGCATGATTAAGTCGGGGCGTCACAGGCTCATCAAGAGTGCTTTGTTCCAAATGCATATGTGTAGGACTATAAGACCCGCTTACTCTTAGGCTAAGCATCTGCTAATGTTCTCTCATTTTATTTGTTCCATACGAAGAAAATCCTTTGGTTTTGGCTTAGTTGCGCGAAAGGGGGGACAAATAAAGATAGGGTGTGGCTAAATCTTAGTCGAATTTTTCTCTCATTTGCATTGCCATATTGTAGACCCAGCTGAATGACACCGAGAAAGAACGAGATGAAGACCGGCTAAGCTGAAGGCACAATATGATCTAGTGAAGTCTTCACAACATATGGTGGCCAATCTTTATTCTATGCAAGGCAAACCAGTGCCAGAGATGCCAGCGACGCCAGAGTGGAACATTGTGAGTTTTGTTCGAACTATTTCTATCACCATTTTCGGCACTACCATATGCATTCATCTTATTGCCACTGCCACTGATTGATAGTTTGCTACTTTGTTTGATGAAATTTTAGAATGAATCTGATTTATTTTTCTTGTGTTCTTGTAATGTAGATGAAGAAGGGTGGCAGAATATTTGCATTGTGGGAAAAACTTACTACTTACCAGATTTGATGAGCTAAACACTGAACTACTTACTTGCATGACAGCGTTCAGTCCACTTGATTTGTTTGCTTCTTATGCTTAAGAGAAGTTGGTTAGGCTTGCTAGAAAATTTTATGCTAAGGATTTCACAAATGATGAATTGTCAAGACTTCCATGGCAATTGAGCATGTACATTTCTCATGTGCGTATGTATAAAAGGTTTCAAAATCTGAAGAATCTATTGTGAGCTTTCAGTTATGATGGTTCAGGCAGAAAGCATGAACAATATTATATTGTTTTACAAACTTCTTAAGTTGGTGCTCATTCTTTCGATAGCCACTGCTAGTGTGGAATTAAGGGTATCTTTGTCAATAAAATATGTGAAGAATTACTTGGTTACATTTATCGAGAGAGAATTTTTCAAGCAAGTAACAGATGAGGATGTCTTTAATCTCTTTCAAAAAGGGGACCGTAGAGTGATATTGTAATTTCCTGTGCTATTTTGTAATCTTTATTACCTGTTAGAGATATTGCCACAATGATATTTTGCTACTATTATCGATGTATGCTCACTGACTCATTGAAGTTGCTAGCTTATTGCACATTTGTTGTCCTATCTAGTATATATTGTTAGAATATATGTTGTTGTAATCTCAACCTCTTCCCTTATCTTGTATTCTACTCAAACTCTTGTATATCTCCTTGTACGCCAAGGCAAGGGCTGCGGCCACATCAATATAAACATCCACACGGCTCCCTCAAGGGGGTAGGAACGCTTGATATCTTTCATGGTAATCAGAGCCACCTCTTCTCATACATCTAGCCACAAACCAAAACCCTAGAAACCACATACCATCATCTCCATGGCTTCCTCTGCCGGCGTCGCCCTCAACCTTGGATCGCCACCGTCTGAGAAGCTCGCAAGAGGAAACTTTATCGTCTGGAAGACGCAGGTCCTCCCAGCCCTGCGAGGTGTGCAGGTAACGGGGCTCCTGGACAACACCGACGCCGCTCCGCCCAGGATGGTGGAGATCACGAAGGCGGACAAGACCACGGCCCTAGAGCCGAACCCCATGTACGGACCCTGGATCGCCAAAGACTAGCAGGTTCTGTCATACCTTCTCAATTCCATGTCTCCAGAAATTCTTGCACAGGTCGTTGGGAAAGATTCCACCTTTGCGCTCTGGACGACGGTGACAAATCTCTTCGCCTCACAATCTCAGTCTCGGATTACTAATCTGAGAATCGCCATCACCAATACCAAGAAGGGCACCATGTCAAGCTCGGCGTATATGGCAAAGATGAAGAGTCTTGGGGATGAACTAGCTGCTGCTGGTCGTCTCGTCTCTGATCCGGAGATGGTGGACTACATCCTGGCAGGACTGGACCGTGACTACGACTCCGTGGTGGCGGCGATCGGCGCTATCAAAAACACCATCACCACCGACGATCTCTTTGCTCAAATCTCTGCCTTTGATCAAAGGATGGAGATGCTAGGCGACTTGTCTTCAGGCGGGTTCCACTCATCTGCTAACGCGGTCTACAGAGGCCGTGGCCAGTCCCGTGGCAGATCTCGTGGGCGAGGAGGAAGGGGCCGTGGCCGTGGTGATCGCGGTGACCGCCAGTCCTCTTCCTCCAATGGAGGCGGTGGCTTTAGAGGTCGCCCTCGACAGCAATAGCAACAGCAGGTTCGTGAGCAGCAACATGACTATCCTGAATGTCAGATATGCTACAAACACCATCCAGGAGGTGCACGAGTTTGCTGGTGGCGCTATGAAGAAAACGACCAAGAAGAAAAGGAGGCGCATGCAGTCTCCTATGGCGTGGACACCAACTGGTACGCCGACAGTGCAGCAACAAACCACATCACAGGTGAACTTGACAAGTTGACGATGCGGGAGAAGTACAATGGAGGCAACCAAATTCGCACGGCAAGCGGTTCTGGTATGGATATCACACACATTGGTAGCTCAATTGTTAAAAACCCCGTGAAAAATTTACACTTACCAATGTCTTGCATGTTCCTCAAACATCCAAAAATCTTGTTTCCGTTCATCGATTCACTCTTGATAACAATGTTCTTATTGAATTCTATCCTTATTTTTTCTTGGTTAAGGACTTGAGAACAAGGAGAATCATTCTTAGAGGACGGTGTGTGGGAGGCCTCTACCCACTCATATCATCATCATCATCTTCATGGTCCAATAAACAAGCAAATATTGTCACCAAGCTATCATCATCAAGGTGGCATAGTCGCTTGGGTCATCCATCTTCAGTCATAGTTAGATATGTTCTTAGCAAAAATAAACTCTCTTATGAGCCTAGTGTTGAGTCAGTTTGTGATCCGTGTCAACAAGCAAAAAGTCATCAATTACCTTACCCAATTTCTACTAGTGTGTCTACTGGCCCTCTACAACTTATCTTTTCAGATGTGTGGGGGCCAGCTCCCACTTCAGTTGGTAGATTTTCCTATTATGTAAGTTTCATTGATGACTATAGTAAATTTACTTGGATTTACCTATTGAAGAAACGATCTGATGTATTCCAAGTTTTTATCAATTTCCAAAATCTTGTTGAACGCAAACTGAACTCCAAAATCATTGCTATGCAAAGTGACTGGGGTGGTGAGTATGAAAAATTGAACTCTTTCTTCCAAAAGCTTGGCATATCACATCATGTCTCTTGTCCTCATGCTCACCAACAAAACGGATCCGCTGAAAGAAAGCACCGTCACATAGTTGATATGGGGCTTGCATTGCTAGCAAATGCTTCCATGCCACTTAAGTTTTGGGATGAAGCATTCTTAACTGCCACATATCTTATCAACTTGCTTCCAAGTAAAGTCATCAAATTTGAAACACCCATTACACGACTCCTTGGTGTCACACCCAACTACACATCTCTTCGTATTTTTGGTTGTGCCTGTTGGCCCAACCTTAGACCCTATAACACACGCAAACTCGCTTTCCGCTCAAAAAGGTGTGTCTTCTTAGGCTATAGCCCCATGCATAAAGGGGTCAAGTGCCTTGATGTTCCTACTGGTCGGGTATATATATCCAGAGATGTTGTATTTGATGAGTCCGTGTTTCGCTTTGCATCCCTTCATCCTAATGCCGGTGCACTTCTCCGCAAGGAAATTCTTCTTCTTCCTTCACATCTTCGGTCTTTTGATCATGGGGGCGACAATTGTACTAATCAATGTGATGATGTTCCTGCTGGTACTGGTTTTCCTCTTATGCCTGTGCAGGTCCTTGGAGAAAACGGTGCTCAAAATGATCAAAATCTCGAAAATATGGCTGAATTTGACCCAATATTGCATGCTGAGGAAGAAGACGAACCTGGCACAGATGACAAAGGAGATCTTGCGGCGCCTAGCACCCCTGCATGCGCGCAGTCCTCGGATCGCGCGAGCGCATCCTCCTGGGATCGCGCCCCTGTCGGCTCCAGTCCTGGATCCAGGGAGGGCCACTCCCGCGCAGCCTCGTCAGCATCAGGCGGGACCAGCGGCGGGGCCAGATCCCCCTCGCACCGCGCGCGCTCCCAGTTGAGGTCGGGCGGCGGATCTGCTGCGTCGGGTCGGACGGGCGACGCCCGTGTGCCTGCGGGAGGGGCAGTCACACCAGCAGCCACAGGATCCCCTGTGCACATGGCGACAAACCTGCCCACTGCATCAGCAGATTCTCCTGGATCTTCTGTGGCGAGTATACCAGCGGTCCAGCCAGAGGTTTCTTCACGTGTTATGACCCGGCTAAAGAAAGGTATACGAAATCCTAAAATTAGGAAAGATGGGACTATACCATATGGAATGTTGTGTATTTCAGGAGAACCAACATCGTTGAACAGCGCACTTGATGATCTTAAATGGAAGAAGGCAATGGATGAGGAGTATTCTGCACTCATGAGGAACAAAACTTGGCATCTTGTACCAAATCAGAGAGGTAAAAATATCATTGATTGCAAATGGGTGTATAGAATTAAAAAGAAAGTAGATGGCTCCATTGACAGGTATAAGGCGCGTCTAGTTGCAAAGGGCTTTAAGCAACGTTATGGCATTGACTGTGAGGACACCTTTAGTCCCATTGTGAAAGCTGCAACTATCAGACTTGTGTTAGCTATTGCTGTATCCAGAGGATGGAGCCTAAGGCAGCTAGATGTACAGAACGCGTTTCTGCATGGTGTTCTGGAAGAGGAAGTGTTTATGAGACAGCCACCTGGGTATGAGAGTAAGAAATTGCCACATTATGTTTGCAAGCTTGATAAAGCACTCTATGGTCTAAAGCAAGCACCCAGAGCATGGTATTCCAGATTGAGCTCACAGTTGAAATATCTTGGCTTTATTGCCTCCAAGGCTGACACATCCTTGTTTATTTATAACAAGGCAGGAGTAGTCATTTTTGTGCTTATATATGTTGATGATATCATAGTTGCAAGTTCCTCACAAAATGCTACTAATGCTCTTCTGCATGATTTGAGCTCAGAGTTTGCCTTGAAGGATCTAGGTGATTTGCATTTCTTCCTAGGTATTGAAGTCAAGAAAACTCAAGATGGTATTGTGTTAAATCAGGAAAAAAATATTATTGAGCTTCTGTCTCGCATGGGGATGAAAAATTGTAAGCCAATGCCTACACCTTTATCCTCCTCAGAAAACCTCTCGGCATATGAGGGTGAGCCACTTCAAGAGGAGGAGAGCACAAGGTATAGGAGTACTGTGGGAGCACTACAATATCTAACTCTCACACGTCCAGATATCTCATTTGCTGTCAACAAGGTTTGTCAATATCTCCATGCACCTACTTCTGCACATTGGTCAGCTGTCAAGAGGATTGTAAGATATGTGAAACATACTATGGGAACAGGACTTCATTTCAAACGGTCTAATTCCTCTCTTGTGAGTGCATTCTCTGATGCTGACTGGGCAGGATGTAGTGATGACAGAAGGTCAACTGGAGGTTTTGCATTATTCTTTGGGTCTAATCTTATTTCCTGGAGTGCTAGAAAGCAAGCTACTGTATCGCGGTCAAGCACAGAAGCTGAATACAAGTCTTTGGCAAATGCAACTGCTGAAATCATTTGGGTTGAATCACTTCTTGAGGAATTGGGGATCAGGAAAAATCGTATCTCATGTTTATGGTGTGATAACTTGGGAGCAACATATCTGTCTGCAAATCCAGTGTTTCATGCCAGGACAAAGCATATTGAAATTGATTTTCACTTTGTGCGAGAAAGAGTTGCAGCAAAGAAACTTGAGATACGGTTTATTCCCTCTAAGGATCAAGTGGCCGATGGTTTTACAAAGGCATTACCAGCAAGACCATTTGAAGAATTCAAGAGTAATCTTAACTTAGGATAGTTGAGATTAAGAGAGGGTGTTAGAATATATGTCGTTGTAATCTCAACCTCTTCCCTTATCTTGTATTCTACTCAAACTCTTGTATATCTCCTTGTACGCCAAGGCAAGGGCTGCGGCCACATCAATATAAACATCCACGCGGCTCACTCAAGGGGGTAGGAACGCTTGATATCTTTCATATATTTCTATTGCATTGCAAAAAAAAATAAAAAATCAATGAATACCAAGGAGCCAATTCCTGGCTCCGCCGCTGCTCCGGACTGCTTAGTCTCGCTGCCCAGGTCGGCGAGCATGCTCCATCCACCACCATGAACACCAGCTACATTGACCCATCTGCTCGCCGTGCGCCATGGCCTGTAGAAAATGACGCGCATGTTGGCTTGGACTCAGCTTTACTTTTACGGAGACGATCCGCCAAGTTGTCGCGTACTTTCTGGCGAGAGCGACCTGCAGAACCTTGCTCGGTTTGCTTCCTGATGCGATGTCGCCACAACTAATCTCCACATACAAAAGCTAGCTTGTGCAACCTGATCAATCCACCTGCAATAACACATGCGAAATACCACACACCGGAATCGATCTACGGCCAAAATCTCATAACGATCTGTTTATGTGCGCTGTACATACGTGTCTCTGGGCAAGAAATCTATCCGCTAGCTGGTAGCTGTTGTGTACTTGCGTATCCTGCCACGTCCGGTCAGCTCGGAAAGTAATCGAGTTAGCTTCCGTAGGTGCGTGATACCCGGAAAGAACTCGGCCTGTCAGATCGGCTAGGTCAGGCTGTGCCAACAGCAGGATGGAGTCCACGGCTCTCTACTCTTTGTAACCCTTCTTCTCTGTTTAAATGACGTCGTCCTTGTGACAAAAGGGAATTGACTTGCTCTGTAATTCTTTGTCATCAACCGAAGACGTCCTGGAGAGCTGGTAGTTTGCTGACAGGAAGAGCTGGGGTTGTGCGGGAGAAAGAAAAGCCACGGATCAAAGGAGAGGTGCGTCGTGGCGGTGGCATGTGGTGGAAGGAGATCGAGGAGAGGTGACCTGTTAGTCTTGGTGGTGGTGATCGATTTTTTCTTTATATCTATCAAGATGAGAGGTGGAAAAATGTACAAATGGTTTTATAATGTGTTGGGTCTGATGGGCCAAGTCTTCTGCTACGTGAAATTCCACATTAATGAAATCCAACGGTTATGATTTGATAAGAATTCATATTAATGGTCAGATCTTTCTGATTAATGTGGGCTTTTCCAGCTAATCTCTCTCTTTTCTTCCGTATTGTGCTTTTAGTATATAATAGATAATGTCCCAAACGGGCCGATCGGATACAAGGTCCTGAGTAAAGTAGCTTACAAAAACCACAGACAAAAACAAGCAAACAAGAAAAAAAGAAAGCCTCATAGCCCGAAAAAGCCAGTGTCTTCAACTGCCGGAGCGCTTGTTGACTAAGCGATGCAATGCAAAGAGGTGGGAGTAGGCACCGCTAGACGTATAGGCCTTCATCTTCTTCGAAAAATAATGGACCTCGTTGTGGTACCATCCGTCCGTCACCGAAGAGAGCTCCCCAACCCCTCGCCCTGGTTTGAAGGACACCGACCCATCGGACGTCAGGAAGCTCATCCTAGAGATCGAATGGCAACCCGAAAATAGACCACTAAGAAAGAAGAGATTCCGAGCATGACCACTAACGTGAGCCACACCATGATGTGAGCAACACCACCGCCGTCCACGAACCACACCCACGATGAAGGTTTTCAACCGGAGCCAAAGGTGGAGTGGCACGGACCCATGGTGATACCTTCAAGGATGGGAGTGGCCCATGAGAGTGTCGCTGTCAACGGCACCGACACGGACACCAGCGGGCCTGGCTTTCGCTCGGGTACCGACGACCTACCACCCGGGGTCCTACCAGCTACCACACCTCATACGCAACCAGATGTGTAACATCACAAAAAATTCCAGTTTTCGAATGTAAAATAAAAGTAATTATTTAAATCAATATTGTTGGTTTTCCCTTGATTTGGTTGAATTTTCCTGAAGGAAATAAAACTTTTATGGGCTAGTTTAATTTTTTCATAAAAGAGTGGATTAACATGAGTATCCAAAATATAAATCTTGGTGGTAATAAGTTTATATAAATGAAAATTATTTATATTGCATTTTATTTAAATTTATTTGAATTTTTAGGTATTTAATAAACCCTAAAAGTACTTTTTAGGGACTTATTAATTGCAAAATAAAATGAATTTACCAAATTATTAATGGGTGGAAATTGTCTTTCCTAAGCCTAATATACTTATTTTTATTTATATGATTATTTTGAGAATTTTTGCAGTTGAAATGGTATGATTTCTAAATAGAATACACTTTTAGAAAACATATAACCTATTTTCAGCTGAATCCTGGCCTTCGGCCCATTTCTACCGGGCCCAGATGAGGCTTCTGGCCCGTCCCGGATGAAAACCCGCTTTCTAGCGGAGAAAATTTATTCTTGTGAATACGCTTTTACTTAGAACCACCAAAGGGGTACGTTCAAATCTTGGCTGGTCAATCTTTTCTGACATCTGAGATGGCGCTACATTGCCTTGGCATCTCTCCTCTCTTCTCCCTGCTCTCTCCCTCTCTGATGGATGGGATCTGGTAGTCAACCTGGACCTCCGGCCTCCCCGGTCGAAACGGCTGCCACCCCGTTCGGAAACTGCCACCACTGGCTCATCTCTATATATTCCCCCTCCCCCGGAGGCCCTCTCCTATCTCGCACCATTCCCCGCTTTCCTCCCTTTATCTCCTGAGCTTGGGGGCTCATTTTCTCATTCGTCACCTCAAGCTCCAGCGAGCAATTGCCGCAGGAGAAGATGGCAATCGCCACCGTAGGCCACCGCATCATCTTTACCGTCGTGTCGCCGGTCTCCGCCATGTCATGTTAGCCAAGGGAGAGTACCAGAGCGCCCCGCCGAAGAAGGACCGAAAGCCGTCGCCGCCTTCTCCTCCATCTCTGGCGACCCCGCACCTCGCTGATGAGCTCCGCCTCCTCCTCGCCTGCCTTGGTGAGCAACACCAGTCGCCAACGAGATTCTAGTAAAGCCAAGCCACCCGCCCCGACGTGGCGCCACATCAGTAGCACGTGACGCTACACCATTCGTCGTTGACTGGTCATTGTTGACCAGTCAATACCCAGTCAGCGGCCACGTCAGACCTAGCCACGGAAGAAAAGCTCTGCCACAGTACCCCCACCCCAAAACCTCTGCCATGGCAGCCATTTCAACCAGTTTCCGGTCGCGGAAGGAGAAGCCTAAAAAACCTGCCATGGCAGCAATTTTAGCTTGTTTTCAAAATCTTTCAAAGCCCATTTGAAACAACTCCAAATCAAATAATTGTCTTGCACAAAAAATTGCACTATTTGTTAGACACCCATTTTCAAAACTTCAAATATATTTTAAGGATTTCAATTCAAACTTCAGGAGGCCATATCTTTTCAACCGTACGTCCAAATGAACCCATTCCTTTGCCCTAGGTGTTAGAATCTTATACAACTTAGTATTAGCTATATTAAGTAAAGTTTTAGCATTTTACCTCTATTCATTGAATTTTTATTCATATTGGTCTTTTGAAATTTGTGTTTATTTGAATTTATGGAATCGTATATATTATGACGAATGTGAGGCCGAGTTTTACGAAGAGCAAGAGAAATTCCCAACTGATCAAGGCAAGCTATACCTTTGACCATGCTGCACCAATATTTTTAAAGTATTTACTTTGATTTATGAACTGTTATGCATGCCTTGATTTTATATTCAAGTACTTTGCCTTTGCGTATTAAAACTATTTCCGACCTAAGTACTCATGTTGTATAGCCTTTGGTATCCATTGGACTCATCGTTTATCACCCTAGAAAAAATGTGCTAGGATAATCTAGCAATTTTGATTTAATGTACCGTAACTGCTTAGCCATGCCGTAGCTGTAAAATGTTTACACGTTGGGGGGAACAAAAATGAAAAATGTCTAAGATTCAATAGTACTTGTACGATGAGTGATTCATCATTGAACCAAAAGGTGGTTTTCAAAATTAAGAATAAAAATGATTTTCCCCTAGGTAGAGTGGAGCGATGGGATAGTGCTAGATGGGCATCGGGAGTGTGGACTGTCGCCTAGGTTTCAAAAAGGTCAAGCATGAGTCTCGACCTACCCAATTACACAAAGTACAACCACAAGCTAATATGGGCTCTAGCTTGGTCGAGTAATTAGCTTTTGTATTGCCATCTGGTTATGTGTTTTATGGGGGGGGGGGGGGGGGAGAGTGCAATAAGTTAACGAGGTAACTTTGCAAAGACCTCGTCATGATCTCTTCCGGGCTGCACACCGGAGTGTAGTGATAGAAAGGATTGGTCATGCATGTCATGTGGATAAAGATATACAATCTCTACAGAGTGTTAAAAACTAATCGATTAGCCGTGCCCATAGACATGGGTGAGACTGTGTAACGGACTTATGGTCGACCTTGTTTTGGTCTTGTTTCCAAAAGCGGAAGTGATTTGCAAGCAAAGTTTTGGGAAAACCCTATGCTCGTGCCTAGTATCGATCACAAGTGGTTATGGGCAACAAGGGAGTGATTTCTGTGCTAGGCTAGGTTCGAGTGGTTCCTTCTTGCCCTTATTCTTTACCTAATAATAAAACGTCTATTGTTTCTGGTCGTACGTCATCGGCATTTTTGCAGAAAAGTTCCTGCTGTTTTAGTTATTCAACCTGCAGTCCTTTTTTTAGTGGACATCTGAGAAAATGTTTTGATTTTACAAAAAAGGCCCTGCATTTTTTAGTATTCAACCCGCGGTCACGGCCTACTTCAGAAACTGCAGAGTTTACGTTCGATTTTTTTGTCCCACCTCGATCCCTTAAACTGATTCTCATCAATTAATATACAATTGCAGATTATCCGTAATATCAAGCAACCTCCTCAAAAATTAACAAACAGACTGCCAATACATGGAAGAGGACATAGAGGAGCGACGAGGGATCCGCGGGCGAGGCAATGAATTAATAATCCAGAAACAAATCCTGACCATGATGTACAGAAAATTCTCAGACGCTGTCCCGGTTCTTGCCTGGAGTCCTCGAGGAGGAGGAGGGTTCCGACGGCGGTCGGTTGACGCGGGCTTGACAGGGACAGGATCCGGCGGCGGCAGCGGCACTCCGGATCTTGTGGTCTGGAACAGAGGGTGCCAGCGACTTGGCTTCACATCGGCTTGCATGCATATGCACTCGATAGAATTAGAACGAGATGGGGAAATGAGAGAGACACACAAAGAGGAGGGGAGGGGGACGGGATCCAGCGGCGGCGCTCGCTCCGGTGGAACGGGGGGCGCCAGCAACTTTGGTGGAGGCTTCACATCTGGGCCCGCGTCACACGATTGGCAGATCCGGCGGCCGGCGCTCGCTCCGGTGGAACGGTGACCGCCAGCAACTTTGGTGGAGGCTTCACATCTGGGCAACCTGGGAACGAACCTCGCCGGACAGCCGGCTCACAGCGCGGCTAATCCCGCTGGCTGCTCGGTGTGCGAAAGAGAGATGAAGCGAGAGAAGGGAGATGGATGCAAATGCATCTCGGTGGAGATGAATGGAATGCGAAGATAGCTAGCGGTGTTACGTGCCGGTCGCTAGGTCCCAACATTGTTTTTGTCAGCCGGTTATAATATTTCTTGCGTTTGGACTTAATAGTGTAAAAAAATATTGGGAATGAAATATAATCTTCCAAATCAAACAAACCTTCCATTAAAAAAACTACATATTCAAAATCATTAGAATTCAAATCTTTTGATAATTTTCGTTATGCCAAGCTATGCAGTCCTCCATGTCCGACCTTGGAATGCGGATTTTACCAATCTCTTCCGCATCAAAGTCATGAAAAATCTGTCTAATGAGCTGCATGTTCCATTCTTTTCTGTCCTGGTGCATCAACTGATTAACCCATCGAAGTCTCGATCTCCTGATAAAAGTGGCGGATTTTAGGCCTTCCTTCCGAGGTAACCACTGGTCCCTCTGGATTTGGATGCTTTTTTCCTTTGCCTACCCTCCAAATAATTCCTTTCTTGAGCAGTTCCAGCCTTGCTTCAATCCCTCTCCACACCGGTGATGCATCCTTGGCAAAGACCGTATCAATCAGATTGCCATGGGGGTAATACTTGGATTTAATCACCCTAGCACAAAGGCTCTCCTGGTATTGTATTAGTCTCCAACTCTGTTTGGCTAGGAGTGCTAGGTTGAAAAGGTGCATGTCTCTGAATCCAATGCCTTCCGCCCGTTTTGGTCGTATCATCCATTCCCAGGACATCCAGTGCACCTTCCGGTGGCCTTCCTCGTCTCCCCACCAAAAGTCCCGAATCATTTTCTCATATTTCTCACAGAATCCTTTAGAGAAAAGGAATACACCCATTGTGTAGCATGGGAGGGCCTGAACCATTGACTTGACATGCACTTCTTTTGCAGCATATGACATGAACTTTTCTGAGACATCATTACATCTCTTCCCGAATTTATCCATAACAGATTGGAAGTTCTCGTCCTTCATTCTACCTTCTGGAGTGGGGAGTCCTAGGTATTTGCTCTCAAAGGATTCTGTCACAACTCCTAGGACTCTCTTTATCTCATCTCTGATGTTCGCTGGGCATTGATCACTAAATAAGAGGGAGCACTTGCTGTCACTTAATAGCTGCCCTGTGCACTTCTGGAACGTGAACATCACCTTCTTCATCGTTTCAGCTTGATCCACCGTAGCCTTGAAGAAAATCAGGCTATCATCCGCAAAAAGGAGATTAGATATGCCAGGGCTATTTCTTGCTATTTTGATTGGTGTTAGTCTTGCCTCCTCTATCTCCTTATTCATGAGCATGATCAGGCCATCCGCCACAAACAGGAAAAGGTAAGGGCTGAGGGGATCTCCTTGCCGCAAGCCTCGTGAGGGAATGAAGGGATCCAGAAGCTCTCCATTAAAACGTACCGAATATCTCACTGACCGCACACACATCATGACCCACGAAATCCATTTTTGGCTGAAACCAGACTTCGCTAGCGCTCCTTCGAGGAAGTTCCAGTCCACCCTATCGTACGCCTTTGCCAAATCCAATTTATATGCACAATGGGTGTTGTGGCTGTTTCTGCTGTGTTGAATTTTGTGGAAGCATTCAAACGCGATGGTGGCGTTATCTGTGATCATGCGCCCCGGGATGATGGCACTCTGGGTTTCAGAAATTATCTCATCCAGGAAAGGCCGGAGTCGGTTCACCAGACATTTTGAAATTACCTTGTAAATGACGTTGCAAAGGCTGATGGGTCGATAATCTCTCAGTGACTGCGGGTTATTGCCTTTAGGGATGAGCACTATCACTGGATCATTTATTCCTTCTGGCAAAACCCTGTCTTCGAAGAAGCTTAAGACTCCCTTTATCACATCCTCTTTCATCACCCCCCAATTCCGCTGGAAAAAACGTGCCAGAAAACCATCAGGCCCGGGCGCCTTAAGTGGCCCGATCTGAAACAGGGAGTTACTGATTTCCTCTGGTGAGAAGGGTTTCGTCAATGCACTGTTCATGTCCTCAGTGATGCTTCGTTTGATTAGATTTAACAGCTCACCAGGGTCCACACTGTCCTCTCTTTTATACAGTTCTTTAAAGAAGTCCCTAGTTAACACATGCAAGCCTTCTCTATCCTCAACCCACGAACCCTCTCTGTTCTTCAGTTTTGTTATTTCATTCTTCTTCCTCCAGGTTGCTTTCCATTGGAACCACTTGGTATTTCTATCACCTTCTCGCAAGTACGTGGCTCTTGACCTCTGCCTCCACATTAATTCCTCCCTCAACAGCAGTTCGTCAAGCTCAGCCGACAGCCTCTTGATTTCTCGCTGATTTGCTGCTGAAAAAGGGTAGTTCCACAGAACGCTTAGTCTCCTCCTAATCTCTGTCGTTTTCTTGATAATGGAGCCAAAATCTCTGTCAGCCCATCCCTTTAGAACTTGCTGCATATTATTCAGTTTACTACACACATCATTCAGGTTACTGGCTGGGTCTGTCCGCCCCTACCCCTCCGCGATCGTTGGTGACAGGGACGCTGCGCGCTCCCACATATGCTCATATCGGAAAGGTCGCTGTCCCTTGCACCCTTTTTGCCTCCATACTTTGCACGTTCCCACGCGCAGTAGCACCGGCAGATGATCAGAACGAGATGAACAGATGTGTTCGATATTTGCTTCTCTAAAGTGATCTGACCAACTCGGGGACGCCACCCCTCTGTCCAGCCTCGCCTTCACGTTGCTATGGCCATCATGTTTGTTATTGTATGTCCAAACTGGTCCCTTAAATCCAAGATCAAAGAGGTTGCAATCCGACAAGACTCTTCTAAAACTTTCCATGTTTCTCTCCGACCTCCTCGAGGCCGATATATGCTCAGATTGCCACATTGTCTCGTTGAAGTCACCTATCATCTTCCTTGGAGCATTGGAGTTGGGTTTTATTCTTCGCAACAGCTCCCACATGTTATGTCTTAGATGAGCTTTCAGTTCACCGTAGACAAAAGTACCCCGCCACTGCATTTCATTAGGACTCAAGCGAATTAACACATCGATGTACCTCGGGCCAACGGCAATCTTTATTACTTCCACACTTTCATCATAGAAGAGCGCGATGCCAGCACTTTTTCCAATGCCGGGCTGCGCAATACAGTGTTTGAGGCCTAGCCTCCATCTCAACTTATTAACATACGAAGTGCTTTGCCGAGTTTCAGAGAGGAACACAAGCTTGGGCCTGTAGGTATGCACAAGGCATACAAGTTCCTGAACTGTCCGGGGCTGCCCAAGGCCCCGGCAGTTCCAACTTAGGACCGTCATGGCTCCTGACGGGCGCCGCCATTAGCACCCGTCAGTTTGCCGGTAGCCCCTGGACCGGTCGCTTCCGTGCCGCCTGAACCTTCCATGCCATTGCCATCTCCCTCTGTACCAGTTCCGCTCTTCTTATTCTTGTCATCCACCTTCAGGTTGGTGTCTGCCTCCCCATCTTTCCCATTGCCTGAACCTCTATCCCCCCTCTTCCCAAGCACTGATCCCTGTCCTCCGCTAGCCTTCCCCCCTGGGTTCCGTTTCACCTGCAGTATCTCAGCGTCCTTTGCTTTACCTGTCGGTCCACCACCTTTAGCTTCATGCACTGTTGGATCATTCTTGTTTGCCTTCAACCCCATTTTTTCCTTATGGCTGCTCTGGTCATCACCCTCGGCCGCAGTCCTTGGCTTCAGGCCAACAGTTTCAGTGGCCGGTGTCACAGCTGGATCAGCGACAGTATAAACTGCTGCATCCTTCTCACCTTCAGCGCTCTGATCTCTGAATTTTCCTGGGCCACTGCCATATTTGAGTTGGAGTCCCCATTGGGTGCCACCGCCATATTTGAGTTGGAGTCCCCGTTGAACATCTGCACCTTCTCACTGCTAGCATGCTGAGCAGCAGAATTCAGCTTGTTGTTCAGGTCATTGGGTGCTACCTTTTTGGCAGGCAGGGTCTCCTCCCTGGGCTGGATGTACAAAGGAGTCGGGCCAAACCCAGGAGGGAAATCAATTCCATCCACCGCCTCCATATGTTCATCTGTTCCTGCATGTTTGGTGACCACCGCAAGGGGCTTGAGATCATTGTTTGAGCCGGCGCCTTCCAGCCCCTGCTGCACAGACTTGCTTTTGGCATCGCTCCCTCCAGTGCCTAGCTTGATGGCACTCACCGCGGCGATCGCCGCTTGCACCAGGGGGTCAGCAAGGATCACCTCTGGAATCTCTCCATACCTCTCTGCAGCAAGAGCAGCTGGTGCAGTCATAGCTTCCCCAGGGTTTTCTGACTCGAAGTGGAGAAAGCGACGAGCACTGCCCGCATCCGGTACAGCATAGCTATCCCTACTGAAGTTGCTTTTGAAGGGGAAGGCGCGCATTGCTGCCGGAAACCTCATCTCTTGGAGGTCAACCGGCAGCTTACAATCGCGCTGGCCATGTCCAAGATGGCCATAGTAGCTACAAAACCGAGGGACCCTCTCATACTTAACATCTAGGAAGTACACTTCATTTTCAGCAAAATCATGAGACTCTAGGCGGGGACAGAGACGTTCATCAACATCATGGCTGATCCTAATCCTGAGATAGTCTCCCCAAATCTTACCATCTCTGTCCGTGTGGACCTCCAGGACTTCTCCCAGCTGAGCTCCAATCTCACGAGCCACCGGTTCCGACAACATGATCGGCGGAGCATCGTAGATGCGGACTCAGATCGGCATGTGGGCGATGGTGACGTCGCCGGGCCTTGCACCGCCGTCCAGGGCAGTCATCAGCAAGGCGTCGCCGCGATGGGTCCACGGCCCGTTCCTGAGGATGAATCTGAGGTCCCCTTCCCGCTCGAACTCGATGAGGAAGCGGTTGTTCTTGAGGGGTTTATGGGAGATCTTCCCCTTCAAACACCACTTGCTCTTCAGCTCCTGCAACGGTGAAGAGCTGCACAGAGAAGAACAGCCCAACGGCTATCCATCTCTTGCGCATGGCAGCCCTCTCCTTGGAGAGATTCAGTTTCACCACACTGGGAGGCTTCTTCTCCATCAAGACCGGGAAGACGGGCGCCACCACACCCGGCCTTGGCCTCTGGATCGCCGGACCAACCAGACCCGCGGGAGTGCGGTACATGTCTCCGCTCTCCCGTGAGGAGTCACCACGAAGCATCGGCCTCGATCCCAGGCCACTCTTGCCGCCAGCCTCAACCCTAGCGACCTCGGCCATTGGCGCCTTGTCCTTGCGAGGGCTCTTGTCTGTGTTCTTTCTCTTGCGATACGAGGAGGACCTGCTAAAAGCTGCCCAAGATCATCCCTCGGTTTCAGAGAACGAGGGGAAGACACTGATTGGTCAGGAACCTAGTATTCCCGCCCAGACTCATATGCAGTGGACAGCACCAGGTCGAGGCACGGCAAAACTGAATTCCGACGCGTCATTCTACTCCCTCCGTTCGGAATTACTTGTCTCGGAAATGAATGTATCTAGAACTAAAATACGTTTAGATACATCCATTTCTGCGACAAGTAATTCCGAACGGAGGGAGTACCTGACAGCGGGAGGAGCTGGGTTGGTGCTGTTGCCAGAGACCATAATGGCCAGGTTATTCTGTCGGTGGGCGGACAAGTAGCGAACTTAAACATTCGCATCACACAAGTGCTCTTTCGCCGGAAGGAATTGCAACAAGCTGGCTCACGAGCTCGCGACTACGGCCAGGCGAGCAGGCGACTTTTTCATGATTGACAGCGTGCCTGCTAGTCTCATTCCCCTGATGTGGGCGGAGTGTAAAACCCCCCTTGAGTAATCTTTTACTCTTGTTTCTCAAAAATAAATAAATAATCTTTTGATAATTTGATAAAATACTTTAAATGAATCATTAAACTATCGAAGAGTATGTAAGGGCATCTCCAACGCCGACCCTCAAAACACCCGCAACCGTCCGGACCTCATGATCCAGACGTGTTTTGCCATCCAACGTGGGTCTGTATCGGTCCGCCGACCGGTCCGGACTTACTTTCTCCCGCAATCCGAAACAAACTGGGGGCTTTGCGGGCGTCCGAACCGCTGCCACGCTTGATTCTATCTGCCATGGCCCACCCAAAAACCCCTCCCTTGCCCACGTCCCTCCCACCTGAAGTGGTCAGCGTCGCTCCAAAGCACCGATGCTGCATTTATGCCGGCTCAGAGCGACGCGACTTGTCACTGGCACTCTGGCATTGAAGCGGCGCCGGCCGAGAGCGCCGCCCGCGCCGTTCACCAGTGCACGCGACAACTCCACGTTCAAATGACAGGTCATCATTATGCCTTCCTACATTAAACATGCGTGGTTGCCGAAGAATCTACTCCAGCGCCACACGTCCGTTCGTCTACTGCCTGCCATTAACCACCTCGTCGCTTGCCCTGCCATCCACCGACTATTTAAACTCTAGCCCCGACCATAGCCGCATCCATCCTCCTCCTCGCCACACCACGACCGTCATGGCCTCCTTGAGCTCCAAAGCCATTTGGGACAACCTCTCGTTTGACCAGAAGACGGAGATGCCGCCATTGCTGCCGGCTGGCAGGCCGGCAGGCAGACGGAGGCCGGCGCTGCGAACATCCCAATGGAAGACGCGGACGATGACGGGTCGACGCCACCCTCCTCACCGGTCCATGCCGGCATGCCCGTGCTCACTACACTGAAATGGTGTTGGCCGAGCGGGAGGCCTTGTTCCGATAGGCGCAAGCCGACCAGGAGTACAACCTCTGCCTCCTCAACGAGCACCGGTGCGCGGTGGAGCAACTCGCCACCGGCACGGCGATAGTGCCGGACGTGGACCAGGCGGAGGAGGAGGCGCTGGTCGACTCCTATCGCACCGCCTGCTCCGCCGTGACCGTTGGCGGTACCGCCAGCGTCAGGAGGAGATAGAAGCGGCCTTCAAGGAGATTGGCGAGGCGGACGACGAAGTCTGCGGCAAGAGCGAGGACGAGGAAGACGTTGCTAGCTCCGCCACGCCCGCGCCTCGCCGCCATGACCACGAAGCCGACACGTCCAAGGGCGCCGCCGGCAGCAAGGAAGATTAGATCATGGGAGTTCGCCGGCGCTCGGACCCCAGGAAGGCCACCGCCCTTTCGCTCCCGCTGAAGCCAAGCTTGGCGGGCTCAAAATCGTCGGCCGATTAGCTGCTTGCAAGCTATGGAGGCGGAGGCTACGAAGGCGGAGCTGGAGTTTCAGTTCCCAGGGCTCATGGCCGGCCGGAAATGGGCGAACGGGTCTTGGCGGTCATTTAGACTAGGTTTAGAGTACGATTTAGTTCAAATATGTCGAAATGTAATTAGTTTGCTCCGGTCTATATGAAAAGCATCCAGTTTTATCTAAAAAATTATTCAAATATGAATGAATATCGTCCGGTTTTTTTAAATATCCATCAAATTTGTTCACTCTTGTTAAATTTCTTCCCAAATGCAACCGGACATATGCGGATAGCTTTGGATCGATGGTCGTCTCCCGCACCAGTGTCTGTGGACTGCCCTCCTCCCTCCCCGGCGGCAAGCGGACGGATGTGGTGTCCGTTTTGCGGGTCAACGTTGGACATGCCCTAACAATCACATTGTATGTTTCTCCCGCTAAAAGACTATTCGATGCACCTATAAGAATCAGATTGTATGTTTCTCCCGCTAAAAGACTATTCCATGCATCACTACTTTTTCATTCGATAGAAGTGCGGAGCTTAAGCATGCGCCAATGAAGGACGTTAGGGTGGCTTCTCACATGAACACTTTATGATCCAAATAAGTGGAGCGTAGTGGCACGTGAAGCAGGTTTTTTTCAATTTTTTCGCCCGTTGCAACGCACCGGCATATGTACTAGTAGTAGAAAAATCAAATACTTTCAAATCTAGCACATATTAACCTTTGAGAATCTACCATTAGTATTTTAAATATAAAACTTTCTTTATGCTTGAACTTACACCCCTAACCCACCGTATTGACACAATCATAAGCATGAACCATGCGTATCTGTTAATCTCACGGTGTAACCTGCGAGTACATTCAACGTACTCATCTATTACTTATCATGTATGTAGAGGAGATCTACCATGACGATGAGGGAACGCACTAGGACCACGAGCACCAGTTGATTGCCTATGGCATATCGACGGGGAACCACTTTTATTTACGTTTCTGCTGCTACTCTGCCTTCGGGCCATGGACGTAATAAGTGAATAATGTTATTATTATGTATGCGATGAATGATGTGACCATGATATTTCCTGCGACTAGTACAATGGATACACAGTAGATCCGGATCGCTCGGGTCTGGGTCGCCACAAGATATTCCCACCACAGCCCGCCGATCCAGTCGCCGCTACAGCCCAGGCACCTAGGAGCAAGACCGACAGTGCAGCCAACCTGTTAGGAATAAGCCGTGTCTGTCACGGCGGCGACCACGTCGGGTGCGTGTGCGTGCGCGCACCGGACGCGTCGGGTGCAGCCTGAGCTGCATCGGGTCCGTGGCGGGAGTGCATGGGTGTGTGTGTGTGTGACTGCACGTGTATGTGCGCGTGTGTGTGGGTTGGTTAGACGGACGCGCGGGGTGTGGCCGCGCCGGGCGCTGGAACCAGTCGCGTCCCGTTGGCGTGCGTGCGCGACGGGCGCGGGAGCTGAGGAGCGCGGGGCGGGCGTTGCGTGGGCACTGCGTCTAGTTGCATGCATGGCTGAGTTAGTTAGCTCGTGTGAGTAGTGCTGTTAGTGGTGGCCGAGTGCAGCGGCAAGCCAAGTCAGTGCGTGGGTGCTTGCGTGTGGTAGCTAGCCTGGTGTGTGTAGCTTGGGTATAAAAGGCCCTTCGTGTACTCGTTGTAGTCTGGTGTGCTGAGTTCGTGCTCAGGAAAGAAAACAAGCGGCCGTTCGTGCGGCCGGTGGCGTACGTGTGCCGGGTAAAGCTCGCTGTGTGCGTCTTGTTCTTCCACCTTATTTCTTCTACATACGTGCGTGAGAGAGAGAGAAAGCTACGGTGAGAGGCAAGGCGAGGCTTCGGCAACAACAATAGGTATACAGAGCTTCGGTTCGGGCGATCACCGGCGACCATGGCGCTCGTCCCACACGGCGGCGGCGCGGGCGGATCGGTGTCGATGGCGATGCCGATGCTCACGCCGGACAACTACACGGTGCGGGTGATCAAGGCGCAGGCGATCCTCGACGTCCACACTGTGTGGGAGGCGGTGGCGCCGGGCGACGCGGCGGTGAACGCCAAGAAGTGCAAGATGGCGCGCGCGTTGATCCTCGGAGCGCTGCCGGAGGACGTGTTGCTGCAGGTGGCGACGAAGCTCACCGCCAGGGAGGTATGGGACTCCCTGAAGGTGAGGTTCGTCAGCGCCGATCGGGTGCGCGCGGCGAGGCGGGCGACGCTGCGCGGGGAGCTCGATCGCATGAAGATGGCGGACGGCGAGGCGCTGGATGCGTACGCCGGGAGGCTGGCGGGGATGACGGCGCGGTTCGCGAACCTCGGGGAAACTTTCGGCGACGCGGTGCTGGTGAAAAAGCTTCTGGACACCGTCCCCGATCGGCTGTTCCCCGTCGTCGCCGGCATCGAGCAATTCTACAACCTCGACGAGATGACGTTCGACGAGGCGCTTGGGCGGCTGCGTGCGTTTGATGAGCGGGTTCGGCGCCGTGGACAAGACGGCGGCGAGCGTGGCGGCGATCAGCTGATGCTCACCATGGCGCAGTGGCGGGCACGGGAGCGGCAGCAGGGAGGAGCGTGCGACGACGACGACGGGCGGAGCGTGGCGTCGGGTAACGGCGGCAACCGACGCGGGCGCTGCTACAAGTGCGGCGAGCACGGGCATTTCAAGCGCGACAGCCCCCAGCTGCGGAGGGAGCCGGCGGCGGAGCGCGCGCTCATGGCGGACGCCGGCGTTGAAGACGGCGGACTCCTCTGAGCCACGGCTTAGGGGGGTGAATGTTAGGAATAAGCCGTGTCCGTCACGGCGGCGACCACGTCGGGTGCGTGTGCGTGCGCGCACTGGACGCGTCGGGTGCAGCCTGAGCTGCATCGGGTCCGTCGCGGGAGTGCACGGGTGTGTGTGTGACTGCTAGTGTATGTGCGTGTGTGTGTGGGTTGGTTAGACGGACGCGCGGGGTGTGGCCGCGCCTGGCGCTGGAACCAATCATGCCCCGTTGGCGTGCGTGCTCAGAAAAGAAAACAAGCGGCCGTTCGTGCGGCCGGCGGCGTACGTGCGCCGGGTAAAGCTCGCTGTGTGCGTCTTGTTCTTCCACCTTCTTTCTTCTACATACGTGCGCGAGAGAGAGAGAAAGCTACGGTGAGAGGCAAGGCGAGGCTTCGGCAACAAAACAACCGAAGTGCTGGCCACCAGACCAGAGTCCGTGGAGAGGTGAGGTCGAAGGGGACCGATGTAGACAATGCGAAGATCTGGGCAGGAGCGGCCACGACAATGACTCCCGCATCACAAACGTCTCCAACACAAGTCACCTCTCCGCCCTCATGACCGAGAAAGTTGACGAGCACACGCACGACGGCACCCGCTGCTAGGGCGCCACCCCGCTCACCACTTGGAGTTGCCGTGCCCACCACCTAGAGCCGCCCCAAACAAGGTTTAGCAACGTTTGGCCCTCCCAATTTGATTTTCCTGGCTCCGCCACTGGTGACGACCCGCAGTTGCGCAGCCGGCCAACCTGGCTACAGCACCATCGCTCCTCCACCACCTGCTCTCCGGCCTCTCAGGTGACAGCCCGCGCAAAAACGATTACAGTGCTGCTTACATCCATGTGGACCGGCGAGGGACACGCGCATATGTCCAACAAAGGATGACGAGCACCGAGATCGGAGGCCGCCGGCCATGACCGTGGACCGACCCCCGTGGTCAGATCCGGTGGTGAGACGGCTCGGTCGAGCCCGGCCGTGCCAGCGCGGGGTTGCAACCCCAGCCCGCTGCATCGACAACGGCCTACGATGGCATCCATGGCTGCATTGCCCCGAGCGCTTGACCGCGAGAGGTGACGACGCTTCCATGTCCTGGACCAGTCCTCCAACACCGTAGAGAGCCCAGAGTTGTGTTGTGCGAGTCGCTCCGCTCGGGAACAAAGCAGTGAGAGAGGAGGGAAGGGATGGGGAGAGAGGAGGCAGGGGAATCCGTGCCGTCGCCGTGGGTCGGCGGCGGTGGTGAGGCTGGGGACGCGGAGAAGGCTGGCAGTGGTGGAAAACTTAGTCACCCCCCTGTCGCCTAGGTGAGGACGACGCGGGGGTCACGTGGTTTCCGATTAGAGGAAGCTTTGATCTTGAGGGATAATTAGATGATATTTCTTTGTCATGTTTAGTTTTGTTTATTTATCAATTCTCTCTGATCTTGATCTGGAGGGATAATTAGATGATATTTCCTTGTCATATTATTTTTGTTTATTAATCCTCTCTGATCTGCTATGCTAATGCCATTTAGCCACATATGTGCATAGCCGACTAACTTTATGCTAACATTACGTTTCCCTGAGAGGATTCATGTTACACTACACGCACGTGTCGCTTATAATGCGACGGCCTAGTTCCTTAATTCTATGCGATAGACACGGAGAGGAAACCGTCGGGTTTATTGTCCACTACGTCCACAACCCGGACAACGCTGACGGCACAGTGTCTGCCGGCCCGGAAGTCGCCGGCGAGGTGGCGTGGTGCACCGATGGCCTGGGGACAAGGTTGTAGGACTGGATTCGCTCCACTTTCAGCACCCGCACCGCGCCATCGATGGCCAGCTCATTGCCCATGCTCGCAACCACCGTCTTGCCCCTGGCGCCACCACGGAACATTCTCGAACTCCCCCCTTCTGTTCATGTGGATATATATATATATATATATATATAATTTGCTGGATTTAGATCGATCTCTAGAGATAAGAGTGTGTGTTTCTTTGAGCTTGGTTGGGTCGTCATTTATAGGCTCCATCCGAGCTAAGAGGGGTGTTCTTGTGGGACCCTGCAGATGCTTAATTCTACAATGTTGTGAGTTAGGGCTATCGTTCGATCATGATCAGCGTCTTTAATTTGGATTGAAAAGAATGGGTGTCATGTTTGTACTGATTATCCCGTCGAAGGGCCATTTGGCCGAACTTTATTAGATAGAAAGGAGAGTTTTACAAACGGGTAAGCAGTCTAGGCGAACTAGGACTGGGCACCCAAGGCAAAAGCCCGACAAACAGAAGCGGGGCAAAAGGAAGAAAAACTTACACACAGTTTCTTCAGGACACCGAATCGGAGATGCAGCCGGTTGCCCTCTAAACTGCCATGTCCTCCCTGACCAGGTCCAAAACCCGGTCCGCGCTGCTGGCGACCTGATAAAAAATTCTGGAATTTCGTTCTTTCCGGACCCTCCAGTGCATCAGGATAGCTACGGTGTCGAAGTTGCGGCGCATCGGCTTGGGAGTCCCCTGCCTAGCATTGAGCCACCATTTTTGGTCATGCTAAAACTGTCATCCCGCATGACAAAGCTCTCTCTAGTCCACTTCTTGAATAGCCGCCAAATGTGCTGTGTAAACCGGCAGTGGACGAATAAGTGAGTGCAATCCTCTGGCTCCGCGAGGCAGAGAGGGCAGCAGGGGTTGGAAGGCCATCCTCGACGCTGGAGATTGTCCGCCGTGAGGCACCTGCGATGAACTGCCAACCACATGAAGAACTTGCATCTTGGCGGTGTTGGGTTCAACCCAGTCTCCCAGCAAGGGCAGCCCCGGGAAGGAGAGTCTCCCGGCAAGGGCGGTCCCGGGAACGAGTATCCCGGGAAGGCAGCCCGCGTCAGGCACTACGTGCGCCACACGTGGGGTGGCCCCTTGTAAGACCCCATGTTCAGCGCACATGGGGTGGCTCATTTCACACGTCTTGGCCAAGAAAGTCTTGATGCAAGACGTGCGTAGCAGTAGGAATGGTGACACTCTCTACTGTGCAGAGAGAGTAGTCAAGTCTAGGAGTAGTTAGTAGTTTTTCTATTGCTCTGTACCTACTATAAAAGATCAATGGAACACTCACTGTGTGAGTAGCGAAAAGGGAGGAAGCCTCCTAGAAAAATATCTTACACATCGCTCCTCCTCCTCCTCCTCTTCCATTACTCGGACACAGAGGTTCTTCTGACGAGCTCATTCCGGCGACCGGCAAAAAAATTGGGTTGGGCTAACAATTGGCATCAGAGCTCCAGGTTGCCATGCCGAAGCATATGCCTAAGGACGGCATCGCCGGCAATGACTCCAAGTCCGCCGAGCAGATCTCGGCTGAGGAGGCGCGTGCGGCCGATGCGCTCGCGCTGCGAGGCAGGCTAGGAGGCAAGTTGGGTGCGCCACGCTCCGTGCGCGACGTGGGTATGTCCAGCACCTCCTTCCCTCTCCTCATGCAGACCAACTATCCCAGTTGGTCGCTCCTAATGAAGGTCATCATGGAGGCGCGACATATGTGGAAAGCCGTGGAAACCGGCGATGTCGAGTACGCAGAGGACCGGCTGGCGATGGAGAAAATCTTGTGCTCCATCCCACCGGAGATGGTGCCCACCCTTGGTGCCAAGACGACGGCCAAGGAAGCGTGGGGCACCGTCAAGGTTCTGCGCATCGGCGCAGAGCGCGTACGAGAGTCAGAGGCTCAGACCTTGCGCCTCCAGTATGAGGAGATCCGGTTCAAGGCCAGTGAACAAATCGACGACTTTGCCATGCGGCTGCAGGGTCTCGTCAATGAGCTCGCAATGCTCAGAGACCGCCATCGACGACAAGAGGGCGGTCCTCAAGCTCCTCCACGTCGTCCCCAGGCAGTACAAGCAGGTGGCCTGGTCCATCGGGAGCCTGGTGGATCTCTCCACCATGACAATCGAGGAATTGGTAGGCCTGGTCAAGGTCATTGAAGAGCGTGGTGACAAAGCAGACGAACGCGCAGGTGGCCAACTACTGCTCACCCAAGAGCAGTGGAATGCGTGCTGTCAGCAGCGCGGCCACGACGGTTCTTCTGGCAGTGGGGGAGGCGCCTCCACGGGAAGCAGAGGCCGCGCCTAGAGCGGAGGCGGCAACCGCGGCCGTGAGCTAGGTTAGTCCCAACAACAGGGAGGGCCTGGGTGAAGTTCTGGCAGCAGTGGCAAGTGTCACTACTGCAGCAAGCCGGGTCACTAGACCCGGGATTGCCGCACAAGGATAGCCGACGAGGCAGCTGCGGCAATGGCAAACCTCGTCCAGGCTGACATGGATGGTGGGCTGGCAATAATGCTTGCAAGGGTCGAGCCCGTGCAGTAGAGCCCAGCGTCTCTCGCGACCATGGCCCCGACATCCACACATTCCGTGCAAGAGGCACGGAGCCCGTTCACGGAACCCATCCCTTCAGTGACAGCCCACACCACGACAACGACGTTCTCGGGTCCCGTCGACTGGGAGGCGATGAACAGCCGGGTGTGGGGGAGGCACACCCCCGGGAACCACGTCCACTGCGATGATGGTGAAGACCATGCAAGCTAGCCTGGCAACGGTGTCCCCGACAACCTCAGGACCCGACAAGCCCGTGCAAGTTGGCAAGGCAACGGCGCATCTGGCGGATCATGCTCCGACCATGATGCTGGCTACCATCGAGTCCATGCAGGAGCGCACGGGGACTCAGGTCACCCACACCCCGACAACGAGCTGTTCAGGGTCTACTGCGTTGGCGGGAGATGGCTCCCCGACAATGACATGTGCGTGCGGCTTCGTCTTCCTCAACGCAGAGAGAGCCGTGACCACACCCACGCTTGCATGCAGCAAGCACAATGAGGGTTGGTTCCTCCACACCGGTGCCATGAACCACGTGACTGGTTCGGTCGAAGCGTTCGCACAGCTGGATGCTCAATCACCGGGAAGGAACGGTTCACGGACGGATCCGTGGTTGATATCCACGGGCGCGGAACCGTCGTCTTCGCCGACAAAGGTGGTGATCACAGGGCGTTCACGGATGTCTACTTCATCCCAGCACTCAAGAGCAGTGTCGTAAGCGTCGGACAGCTCGACGAGGGCTGGTTCGACATCGGCAACCGCCGCGGTGTGCTCTTCGTACGCGATCAGCAAAGGCGAATACTCATCGAGGTAACTCGCTCACCGAATCGCCTCTACAAGTTCCTCTTCTGACCCGTGCATCCTGCATGCCTTGCCGTGGGTCATGTCTCTGACGCTTGGCGTTGGCATGCCCGGCCAGGACACTAGCCCTTCGACGGGCTGTGGAAGATGGCGCGCGGCGATCTCATTCATGGGCTGCCTCACATCGAGCACGCCAACGAGCTTTGCGATGCATGTCTAGCCGGGAAGCAGCGGCGCCTGCCCTTTCCCGAGAAGGCAAGTTACCGGCCATAGAAACCCCCGAACTGGTTCACGGGGACCTCTGCGGCCCAATCTCCTTGGTAACGCCATGAGGGCGTCGCTACAGCCTGCTGCTTGTCGCCGACTACAGCAGGTTAATGTGGGTGCTGCTCCTCACCTCCAAGGATGAGGCGGAGCGAGCCATCGTCAAGCAGCAAGTGGCAGCAGAGGTCGAGTGGGGCCACAAGCTGCGGGTGCGGCGCATGGACCGTGGCGGCGAGTTCACTCCGGCCACGTTCTACAAGCACTGCGACGACAAAGGGGTGCAGCGTCATATCACGGCCCCCTACTCGCCGCAGCAGAACTGTATCGTTGAGCGGAGGAACCAGACAGTGATCAGGATGGCATGCTGCATGCTCAAGGCAAAGCAGGTACCGAGCACTTACTGGGGGGAGGCCATGCTCATGGCCATCTTTATCCTCAACCGCTCCTTCACGAGGAGCGTCGATGGCAAGATGCCCTACGAGGCATGGCATGGGAGGAAGCCCGACGTACGCTTCCTCCGCACCTTTGGCTGCATGGGGCACGTCAAGATGGTGTGCCCACAGCAGAAGAAGCTCGACGACAGGAGCACCCCAATGGTGTTCATGGGCTACAAGACGGGCTCCAAGGCATACAAGATGTACGACCGTGTCGTGAAGCGTGCACACATCTGCCGCGATGTCAACTTTGACGAAGACACGTGATGGACTTGGGAGGCACTGGGGGAGGCCCCAGCAAGCAGCTCCTTCACCGTGGAGTACACAGTGTACTCCATAGCCCCGGAAGCAAGACCCCGGGAAGTGCAACCCCGTGAAGCATGGTAGGTGTGGACCCGGGAAGTGCAATCCCACGAACAACGTCCCCAGGTACAGCATCCCCGGACACCCCGCCAACAAGCGAGGTGGTTCTCGGGAGGTAGTTCGCAACCCCGCCAACGGCAAGGTTGGACCTGTTCGATGCTGACGACAGCGTTGGCGCCCCCACACAGGTTTTGATGCTTGGGGGATCTTCTCGGCGAGCCTGCAGCAACGCCACAGTAGCCCGAGAATGAGGACGTTGATGATGACGACGTCCTGCATCTGTTGGCCGGCGAGGAGCCGACCACGTTCGTGGAGGCCGAGCAAGAGGATTGCTGGTGTCGCGCGATGCTGGACGACCTAGCGTCGATCAACGACAACGCCACTTGGACACTCACCACACTGCCTGCAGGGCATCGAGCCATTGGGCTCAAGTGGGTGTTCAAGGTGAAGAAGGACGAGCATGACGCCATTGTCAAGCACAAGGTGTGTCTCATCGCAAAAGGTTACGTGCAGCGCGAAGGGGTGGATTTCGAGGAAGTGTTCACTCCGGTGGGAAGGCTGGAGTCCGTGCGGCTCATCCTTGCCGTGGCTGCTCACCGCGGGTGGGAGGTACACCACATGGAGGTCAAGATGGCATTCCTTAATGGCGACCTTAATGAGGAGGTGTACGTCTCCCAGCCACCAGGGTTCATTGCCGGGAACCACGAGCAGGGCGTGTAACGGCTACACAAGACCTTGTACAGTCTCCGGCAAGCCCCTAGGGCGTGGAACGCCAAGCTCGGTGCAAGCCTCGCATCCCTTGGGTTCTCACACTGCTCATCGTCGGCATCTATGTTGATGACCTGATCATCGCCGGGGCAGAGCCCAAAGAGGTTCAACGCTTCAAGGGAGAGATGCATCATCTCTTCAGCATGAACGACCTCGGGCTGCTCCGGTACTATCTCGAGCTGTGGGTGAACCAGGAGCATGGTCACATCACGATCACGCAGGCGGCCTACGCCGCCAAGATGCTCGAGCGAGCAGGCATGGAGGAATGTCATGTTGTGCACGCTCCAATGGAGGCACGGCTGAATCTTAGCAAAGATAGCCCCGAGAAGGCGGTGGATGCTACGTTCTACCGCAGCATCATCGAGAGCCTCAGGTACCTCATGCACACCCGACTAGACATCTCATTCGTTGTCGGGTACCTGAGTAGGTTCATGGAAGCCCCGGCAAGCGATCACTTCCCTGTCGTCAAGCACCTACTCCAGTACATCGCGAGTATGCTCAAGCATAGATGCATGTATCATCGTGGCAACGGCGAGAGTTTGGTCGGCTACAGCGACTCTGACCACGCCGGTGACGTGGACTACCGAAAAAGCACCTCGGGCATGTTGTTCCTTCTCGGGAGCTGTCCCGTCAGCTGGCAATTGGTGAGGCAGAAGGTTGTCCCCGCATCTTCGTGCGAGGTGGAGTACATCACGGCAGCGACAATAGCTTGTCAAGGTGTTTGGCTTGCTCGCCTCCTCGGCGAGATGCTGAACCAAGACAACGCCCTTGCAATCTTCCTCATCGACAACAAGTCGGCGATCTCTCTCTACAAGAATCTAGTGATGCATGACCATAGCAAGCACATTGATCTCCGCTCTCACTTCATATGTGACTGCGTCGAGAAAGGCACGGTGAATGTGGAGTTCATCAGGACTGGTGAGCAGAAGGCCGACATCCTGACAAAGGCTCTTGGCCACGTCCGATTCCAAGAACTGTGCGACAAGATCGGGATCGTCGATGTCCAACCCCGGCGACAGGGTTGAGGGGGAGAATGTTGGGTTCAACCCAGTCTCCCAGCAAGCGCAGCCCAGGGAAGGAGAGTCTCCCGGCAAGGGCAGTCCTGGGAAGGAGTATCTCGGGAAGGCAGCCCATGTCAGGCCCACATGCGCCGCACGTGGGGTGGCTCGTTTCACACGTCTTGGCCCAAAAAGTCTTGATGAATGACGTGCGTAGCAGTAGGAATAGTGACATTCTCTGATGTGTCAGAGAGACTAGTCAAGCTAGGAGTAGATAGTAGTTTTTCTATTGCTCTGTACCTACTATAAAAGATCAATGGAATGCTCCTCCTCCTCCTCCTCCTTCTCCATTACTCGGACACCGAGGTTCTTCCGACGAGCTCATTCTAGTGGCTGGCAGAAAGATTGGGTTGGGCTAACAGGCGGCGCTTTGGACTTCTAGATTGTCTTGTTACTTGCAAAGCTCACGCTAATCATGAAGAACATTCTGTATGCGCTACTGACGGAGAATTGTCTATCTGCAGTTAGCCGCCACATCGGATGATCACGAGGATCGGATGACAAATTAGTAGCATGGGCGATGTCCCATACCTTCAGGTACTGTGCCATGGCCTGCATCAAGATCCCTCCATTGAAATCTCTGATCCAAGAGTGGTTGTGCAGTGCATCTTGGACTTGGACAGACCGGCCTGCATCTTTGACAAAAAAGAATAGCGCCGGCACCACGGTCGCAATCGAGTGCCCATCAAGATGCCAGTTGTCCGTCCAGAATTTGCCATCATTTCCGTTCCCTGGCACAATCGCACAAGCTGCATTAAACATAGAGGAAACCTCCTTTTCCATGTTGTCCTGTAGTTGACGCCATGGCCTTTCCTCCTCGTCCCAGTTTCTCCACGGCCATCGACATTGCAGCGTGAAACTGAACCATCTGAGATTAATAATGCCAAGGCCACCAAGTGGTCACCGTTAATCTCCTCTTCCTTCCAGACAAAGCGCCTGGACCTTCTTTCGAATCTTGATCGCCCAAATTGGCAGGGGAAGCACTGCCATGAAGTATATCTGTAACGCCATGAGAACCGAGCGCGTGAGCGTCAGGCGCCCCGTGGGCGCTAGCATCTTTGCTTTCTATCCCTTCATCTTGCTTGAATATTTATCTACGAGCGGCAAAATATCTTGTCTTTTAAGTCTGTAAATCGAGAGGGGTAGTCCCAGATATTTGAAGGGAAAAGGCTGTTGTTGACTCTGGAAGTGTTCGGCCACTGCAGCAGCCTGTTTCTCATCACATCGAATACAGGTGACAGAACTTTTCTGAAAATTAATCCGGAGCCCCGACGCTTCACCAAACAGCTCGAGAATACCGGATATCACCTGAAGGTCGTCATTTGTAGGACTGAAGAAAGTATCGCATCATCTGCAAAGATGGAGGCCCTAGGGGTCCTTCTGTCAAACCCAATGCCCGAGAGCAAATACCTCTGCGTAGACCATTCCATCATGGCTTGGATCGACTCCATAGCTAGAATGAAGAGTGCCGGGGAGAATGGGTCACCCTGCCTGACACCGCAACCGAGAGAGAATGGCTCACTAGTTGCCCCATTGATAAGAACCGAGGTTGATGCAGTACTGAGTAGCCCACAAATCCAGGATATCCACCTCCTTCCAAAACCTCTCCTCTGAAGAACTTCAAGCAAGAAATCCCAAGAAAGCGTGTCAAAAGCCTTGGAGATGTCAATTTTCATAAGCACTGACGAGGTCTTTTTGTGATGTAGTTGCCTTGCCGAGTTGCGCACACACTTGAAATTTTCATGGATGCTCCTCTTACTCACGAATGCACTTTGGGCTTGTGAAATGATCTGAGACAGCAGTGGAGTCAGACAAATAGCCAACACCTTTGCAAAGATTTTAGCCGCGCTAAGGATCAAATTGATTGGTCTGAATCACTCTAGGCTCAACTACAGAGAGCCTTCATTCTTGGGCAGCAAGGTTAGAATGGAGGAATTTAGAGTGCCAAAAGAGTTGAAGAATCCCCCATGCAAAACCTTCATTACTGCCATGAAATCTTTGGCTATGATGTCCCAACATAACTTGTAAAACAGGCCCGAAAATCTATCAGGACCAGGCGCTTGATCAGATGGCATGTCCTACACTACCTGTTTGACCTCCTCAGCTGTGAAAGGCACCTCCAAACCCTGTGCCAGTGCCGACGTGATCTTCTTCAAACCCAACTCCTCCAGGTTGATCAGGTTGTGATAAGCCACCGGTGTGCCCATCAGCCCTCTGAAGAAGTCTTGAGCGAGCTTAAGCTTGTCTTCCAGTTGTGACACCGTACGTGCCCCATCCTTGAGGTAGGGGATCAAGTGCTTCCTATGTCGCCCATTAGCTTTCATGTGAAACTATTTGGAGTTCGCATCGCCTTCCAGAGACGCAAGGGCCAAACATTAACCTTTGAGGAACGCCTTTGACGGGGCTATGATCCGGGGGTGGTCCATCGTGGGGCATCGAGCAGGAGGCCAGGCCTGGGCCCATGTGGCCCAGCAAAGGTGCGAACCGACCTACAAGCATCTTGCTCTCCAAGTCAGGAAGGGCGGCCTAGGTCACATCCTCCTCCTGTAAACCCTAAACTCCATCGCCTATATAAGGGGAGTTTGGGGAGGACTCACGGCATCTAACCCTAGAGGAGACAACTCTTGGTAGTAGCTTAGTCCATACCATTGTATTCCCTCGCACGAGGCATCCCATCACCATGAATAACAAGAAGAAGCAGGATGTAGGGTATTACTCTCCGGAGGCTCGAACCTGGGTAACTTATGCCTGCAGGCTCCGTCCCCGTACTTCTGATCCCATCAGGAACCCTACCGAGAGATCTGACGGTATTTTACAACGTCAGTTGGCGTGCCAAGCATGGGCGACACTGGTTAGAGATCTAATCCGGGGCAGAGATCTAGATGAGCCCGGCAGGTTCATGCCGGGCCAAACCTTCACCTTCGGCTCTTTAGAGCTGGCGGTCGATGGCTTGGGGCGGCACTTCGACGTCTCGCCCCCGTTGTTCATTGACTACATGCATTTTGGGACGATCGAATTCGTCTTCAACGAACAAGGAGAAACCATGGTGGGCTTTCCGGGCTCGAACCGTATTGCAAGGAGATATGTGCGACTGCCACTCGCTAAGAGAAAGACGGGCCTTCTTCAACCCACCAGCCGTCCCACATGTCCACGGTAATCATGATCTTCCCGGTGACAGAAACGCGCCGGAACCAGAAGCTCATGCTCCGCGCGATCTACATAACAGAGCCAGCAACCAGCAAGCTCCATGCATGGTCGGACGAAACAGTGACGTTCAGTGTCAATGAACACACTGAAAACATCCCCCACCCAGGCAGACATGCCCTGGTGGTAGATCCAATCGTCAAGGGCTGCCGCCTCCCATGCGTCCTGATGGACGGTGGCAGTGGTCTTAACATAATTTCCCTGGCACTGTCGACAAGATGGGGATCTCCCTATCCGCCCGACAAAAGTCGGACGCAGGCTTTCACGGTTTTGTGCAAGATCATCTCGTTCGTCACCTAGGATGGATTGAACTCGAGGTTGTCTTTGGAGATGAAGATAACTTCCGAATTGAACGACTTTAGTTTGAGGTCGCCCCTTTCCCAGCGGCTACAATGCAATTTTTGGTAGACCAGCATATGTGAAGTTTATGGCAGTACCATTATACGCATACCTACAGCTGAAGATGCCAGGACCAAATGGCACCATCACGTCATGTGGGAGTCCCGAAAGAGCGATCAAAGTGGAAGTTGCGAGCGTAGAGCTTGCAGAGGCTGCCTAGGCCTCGGTAGAGCTCGAACGGATAAAGCAAAGTATGGACACCTCAATGATGGATCTCCCAGAAAAACCAAGGCCAGGCCCGGTCTCCCAACCAGCCAAAGATACGGAAAAAAATTCCAGGTGCACCCTGAGGATCCTAAGAAAACAGTGACAATCGGAGGAGACCTCTCAGACGAGCAGGAGCAGACCTCCTAGCTTTCCTCCTAGCCAATTGGAACATATTCACCTTGAAGCCTGCCGACATGCCTGGGGTGCGGTCGAAAAAGCAGAGCATTGCCTAAACATTAACAAGGATGCACGGCCAGTCAAACAGGGCTTACGCCACTTCACCACAGAGAAGCGACATGCCATAGGACAAGAAATAGCCTGGGTCTTGTCTGCCGGGTTCATCAGAGAGGTTGCACACCCAGAGTGGCTGGCTAACCCAGTCATGGTACGCAAGAAAAACATGTCCTGGCGCATGTGCGTTGATTATACCGACCTCAATAAAGCTTGTCCCAAGGACCCATTCCCCCTTCCATGGATTGATCAGATCATTGATTCTACCACATGCTGTGAGCGGTTATGCTTCCTCGGTACATACTCGAGGTATCATTAGATACACATGAAGGAATCAGATCAAGAGAAGACCTCTTTTATCACACCTTATGGGTCCTTCTGTTACATCACAATGCCCTTTGGGCTCAAAATCGCTGGTGCAACGTATCAACAGACAATGCAGAAGTGTTTCCATAAGCAAATTGGGATCAACACAGAGGCCTACATCGACGACATCGTGGTCAAGTCTATCAAGGAGTCCAACCTTCTAGCCAACCTCCAACAAACATTCGATAACCTCCGCAACATCAGCATGAAGTTGAACACCAAAAAATGCGTCTTCGGGGTCCCCGTAGGACAACTTTTGGGATCCATAGTGTCCCAGCGGGGATATAGGCGAATCCGGAAAAAATTCAAGCAATAGTTAACCTGAAGAAACCGAAAACGGTTCGAGAAGTCTAGAAGCTCGCAGGATGTGTGGCAGCCCTCAGCCGTTTCATCTCTAGGCTGGGGGAGAAGGCTCTCCCGCTTTACCGGCTCCTAAAGAAAGGGGATAAGTTTTACTGGAGCGACGAACCCAAAGAAGCCTTTGCCTATATCAAAAGACTATTATAGTCACACCCGCTCCTCACTTCGCCAGCACAGTCGAAGCCCATGCTATGATACATATCACAGTGTAGAGAGGGGAGGCCGGAAAAGCTCAGTGGGTATAGCACCCGGTATACTATGTTAGTGAGATGCTAACACCATGTAAAATGCGGTACCCACATTATCAGAAGATCACATATGGAGTATTTATGGCAGCCAGGAAACCGCGGCATTACTTCCAGGCCAACCCAATCACATGCTTAGCCACGCCCCGCTCTCCGACTTCAAAAACCATAAGGATGCCACAGGAAGAGTAGCAAAGCGGGAAATTGAGCTCCTGCCATTTGAGATCTCATAGAAGCCACGCTCGGCAATCAAGTCACAGGCGATCGCTGATATGTCTCCAACGTATCTATAATTTTTTATTGTTTCATCCTATTATATTATCAATATTGTATGCTTTATATGCAATTTTATATCATTTTTGGGAACTAACCTATTAACCTAGTGCCCAGTGCTAGTTTCTGTTTTCGCCTATTTTATTGTTTCAAAGAAAAACTATACCAAACAAAGTCCAAACACGAGAAAACATTACGGTGATTTTTTCTGGACCAGAAGGGACCCTAGGAGCTTCGGGAGGAGTCCAGAAGACATACGAGACAGCGACAAGCTCAGACGGCGCGCCCTAGGGGGCCGCGCCACCTGAGCTTGTGGGGCCCTCGTAGGTCCCCTTGACCTAATTCCACTTCTATAAATTCCCTAAAATCCCAAAACCACCAGAGCGAGACTCGAAACAATTCTTCCACCACCGCAAGCCTCTGTTCTTTCGTATCCTACCTGGAGGCCTCCGTCGGTACTCTGCCGGAGGGGGGAATCAATCATGGAGGGGTTCTTCATCAACCTTGCTGCCCTTCTGATGATGTGTGAGTAGTTCCCACAGGACCTACAGGTCCATAGCTAGTAGCTAGTTGGCTTCCTCTCTCTCTCTTTGATTTTTAATACAATGTTCTCTTCGGAGATTGATTCCATGTAATCTTCTTTTGCGGTGTGTTTGTTGGGATCTGATGAATTGTGGGTTTATGATTAGATTATTCATTGAAAGTAATTGAGTCTTTTCTAAACTTTATTACATGTGATTGTTATAGCTTTGTATTTCTCTTCGATCTATCCGTTTGGTTTAGCCAACTAGATTGATTTATCCTTAGTGGGAGAGGTGCTTTGTGGTAGGTTCAATCTTGCGGTGTCCTCACCTCATGACAAAAGGGGTAGCGAGGCACGTATTTGTATTGTTGCTACTAAGGATAAAACAACGGGGTTTATTCATATTGCTTGATTTTATTCTGTCTACATTATGTCATCATGCTCCAAGCATTAGTCTGTTTGTTATGAAGTTAATACCTTAAGATGCATGCTGGATAGCGGTCGAGGGGTAGAGTAATAGAAGTAGATGCAGGTAGGAGTCGGTCTACTTGTCATGGACATAATGTCTATGTACTGATCATGCCATGAATAACGTCATAACTATGCGCTTTTCTATCAATTACCCAACAGTAATTTGTTTACCCACCGTATGCTATTTTCTTGAGAGAGATGCCTCTAGTGAAAACTATAGCCCCCGGGTCCATCCAAATTATATTACTAAAACCCTATTTTACTTGCTGCAATTTATTTAGTCTTAATTCCATTTGCAATTTATAAACCTATCACTATTAGAATTGATCCTTGCAATTAATGAGTACAAGGGGATTGACAACCCTCTTGCCTGCGTTGGGTGCAAATAATTTGTTTGCGTGTGTAGGTACTATCGATCTTTGTCTGCGTGAATATCCTATTGGTTCGATAACCTTGGTTCTCTACTGAGGGAAATATTTATCCGCTACTATATTGCTTCACCCTTCCTCTTCGGGGAAAATCTCAACGCAGCTCACTAGTAGCATGGATTACATTGTGCTTGATATTGAATGCATTCCATCTTGTCCTATAATACTTGGTAGGCCTTTCCTACGATACATAGGTGCTATTATTGATGTGAAAGAAGGAAATATAAGATTCCAATTTCCATTAAAGAAAGGGATGGAACACTTCCCAAGGAAGAGAGTTAAACCACCATATGGATCCATTATGAGAGCCACCTATGGAATTACATTGAAAGATGATAACACTTGAAACTATGCATTATGCCTAGCTAGGGGTATAAAACAATAGTGCTTGTTGGGAGGCAACCCAATATTTATCTTTATTGCAATTTTTATTTTTGTGTGATGACATGATTATTTCTATTGTAATTTTTTTATATATTTTAATTAGTGTTTGTGCAAAGTAATGCCTTTGGAATGAATTAGATGATAGTATAATTGATGCAGTTTGGAAACATAAACTTTTACGCCCAGTGCAAGAATTTTTAAATTTTACTGGAATATGATAAATTGCTGAAATTTTTACACAGTATTTATATACAAATTGTATACGTTTTCCTAATTTTTCAGAATTTTTGGAGTTACATAATTGTGGTTTCAATTCAGATCATTACAGACTATTCTGTTTTAGACAGATTCTGTTTTTATTGCATAGTGTGCTTGTTTTGATGATGCTATGGATTATATCGGGGGGTATAAGTCATGGAGAAGCTAGAAAACAGTATATATTATGCAATAACAGTTATGAATCAATTTATAATAGTACCTAAAGTGGATGATCAATTTATTATACTAACGGATCTCACAAAGTTTCTGTTGAGTTTTGTGTGCTGAAGTTTTCATGTTTTGGGTGAGATTACGATGAGTAAAGGAATAAGGAGCGCAAGACCCTAAACTTGGGAATTCCCAAAGCACCCGAAGGTAATATTTAAGGAAGACCCAAGCATCTAAGCTTGGGGATGCCCCGGATGGCATCCCCTCTTTCGTCCATAATTCATCGGTATGTTACTTGGAGCTATATTTTTATTCATCACATGATATGAGTTTTACTTGGAGCGTCTTATGCCATAGTTTTATTTTGTTCGCTTGTTCGTTTGCCAAATCATTGTTTGCTGGATACACCTTTAGAAAGATACACACATTCATCATGATTTGTTAGAATGCTCTATGTGCTTCACTTATATCTTTTGAGTTAGGCAGTTGCTCATGTCCTTCACTCATATCTTTAGATCACGGTGGTGGTTATATTTTGTAGAAATCATTTGCACTCTCATGCTTCACTTATATCTTTCTAAGAGTCTAAATAGGAAGTGGTAATGTGCATGGGTTATAAGACTAGTTTGAGAATGATAGGTATACAAGAGGGGTATAATAAAAAAAAAATCATGTGAGATCACTTAATATGAAACGTGTGATTTAATTATATTAATTAATGTAATAATATGAAAGGGTATTAGTTCATAATAATTGGTTAGTAAAAATATCAGTATTAAAGCTTGTTATGTATTACTCATTTAAGTGTCTGACATGGCATGACGGGAATGTTGGAGCATATATATTTGTAACATCCTCAGATCTCAACCCTGTCATTAAGCTAATTAATTAGCCATGTAATCATGATCATCTTAAATAAATTGCATTTAGAAAATAATCCAACTTGAAGTTCAAATTCAAAATTCAAAATGCAAGCCAAATTATTATTTCTACAAACTGCAAAACAAATTTTTTCATAATATTGCAAATAATCCATAGGCAATTATAAAATTGAAACTAATCTTATTTGAATTATTATAATACAACTAACCTATTTAAAACAGTACCTAAACAGTCATATTAAATCCTTTTCCATTTAAGTAAAATTCAAATGAAATTATATGGCTGCCGAACTTTTGTGGCAGTGCTAGTTAATGCCATACTAATTATGTGGCCATCTCCACATTTTACTAAATTAATTTACTAGTCTAAAGAAATGGAAAACAGAAAGCAAAAGAGAAAACAGAAAAAGAAATAAAAGAAAAAGGAAGATGGCATTGCTCATTGGGCCTTAGGTCAACAGTGCGAGGCCCACCCCACCCGCATCTCTCCTTCTACCTCCCTCCTTCTGCGTCAGCACGCCCGTGCTCGCCGCGCCTGGCCCCCCCCCCCTCGCCTGCTCGACAGCGGCGCCGCGCCCGTCGCTGGCTGAATAAGGGCCACTCCTCCTCCTCCCTCGCGCTCTCTCCCTCACCCTCCTGCGACGCCCTCAAACCTGGCTCCACTCCTCCTCCTCCCTCGCGCTCTCTCCCTCGCCCTCCTGCGACGCCCGAGCGCGGACGTTGCCGCGCCATAGCCGTGCCCGTGGCCACCGGCCCTTCCTCGCTCCATACCCATGCCCAGGAGGACCGCAGCGCTCGTCTCCATCGACCACACCACCGAGTTGACGCCGGGGAGCCCCGACAATGCCGCCACATCCGTTTCCCCTCGCCGGCATCTGCCTCGGCCACGCCGTCGATCCGCTCATCTCCAGCTGCCCCGGCATCTCCGACCCCGCCCGCGAACTCGCAGTGACCAGCCGCACTCCCTCCCCTCTGATTCGAACTCGGCATCGAGCTCTAGCTAGCCTTTGCCATGCCTAGCTCCGGCCGCCGTCGGGCTCGTGCGTAGCCGCCGTTCTAGTCGTCCCCGAGACGAACCCGTGGCACCGTTGAGCTCGTAGGGCCTCTAGGGCGTCGTAGGGCTCGTCAAATGCCTCGGTTCACCTTGGCCTCGCCATTTTTGTCGAACCACGGAACGTTGCTGCCGGCACGAGCATGCTCCCACCGAGCTCCGGCCACACCGCAGCCTCCCGTTTGTCCCATCGGATGCGCGGCGATGCGCTCGTTCGAACGCACGTCTCCGCCGCTCAAATGGTCGCCGGAGCGACGATCCCAAGCCCATCCGCCGTCTTCTGTGTCGCCAGAGCTCGCGCCGGCGTTTAAACGCTGGTGGGACCCACCCGTCAGCCCGCTTAGGCGCTAATCACACTGCTGCAGGACACAGACATGTGGGCCCTATTTACTGTAGCTGTTAAGTTTAAAATAAACTCACCACTAATTACTGAGTCACTGACAGCCTGGGCCCGCACCCTAATTAAACTAAATTAGTTTAATTAAACTCAGTTAACACTAACCGTCACTGACAGCTCGGCCCCACCCTTTAATTAGATTAATTAAAAACCTGTTTTATTAGATGTCTCACTGACCAGTGGGACCCAGGGTCAGGTTTGACCAGTCAACAGTCAAATTATTGACTGTTGACTGGGCTGCTGACTCAGCAGGCTGGACCCACCAGTCAGCCTCTGCTGACTGGTTGCTGACTGGGCAGTTGACTTAGTCAACTGGCCACACCTGTCAGCCACTTCGTACACCTCTGTGTACACTGTGCTGGGTGCATTTAGCATTTTTTCTATTTATAATTTCAAATTAAAATAATCAGGAAATTCCAGAAAATGATTAAAACTTTGAAAAATCATATAAAATAAACCGTAAATCGGATGAAAAAGTTTTCTACATGAAAGTTGATCAGAAAAATGAGACGAACCTGAATACGTTATCCACTTACCTGTCAGGTGCCTCCAGCACTGCAAACATGGAACCTTCCCCTTCGGTTCATCTGTCTGACAGATGTCCGAAACCGGGAAAACATTCCAGTTAAATTCCCGCTTTGTCTGCAATGTATAGCACTGCGTTAGGTCACACCCAGCACTACATATTGCCATGCCAGGCATCTGAGTTGCATTTGTTTGCATTGTATTTATTGTTTCTTCCCCCTCTTTTCCCGATAGACCCCGAGACCGACGCGGCCCCTGTGTCGACTACATCGCCGACGACCCTTCTTCCTTTTCAGCAGAGCTTCTAGGCAAGCAAAATCCCCTTGATCATTCCTATATCGCCCATTCCTTCTTCCCCATGCTTGCATTATATTTTGCTACTGTATTTGATTGCTCCTATTCTGATGCATAGCCTGATTTTGTAACCTGCTGTTGGCACCTTACCTGTTGTCCTATATGCTTAGTATAGGCTGGTTAGTGATCCATCAGCAACCCCTCACCCTTGTCCCTGTTGCTCCTCTTTATTTCCGATGCTCGATCAGTGTGATCGATGTGCAGAGACCGACACAGCACCGCACCCCCTTAGTTGTACGACTCTGCAGAGCTACTATCGAGCGCCGAGGGTGATATCTCCTACCTCACTCCGGATGATATCTCTATAGCATAGCTAGTCAGTTGTGGGTTTCCAAGGGTGATTCCTCTTTCACCACCTCCGATGATGCCCCTGTCGTGCAGCTCCTCAAGTGTGAATCTCTCGAGGGTGATTCCTCCAAGTTCACCTTGACGGATACATCGAGTAGAAGCCCATCGAGGGTGATTCCTCGGACTCCCCTCTTGATGTTACACACACACGATTACTTTTAACGGTTGCCCCTTTTAAACTGTTACTACGGGACTGAAAGGACAGATGGTACCACCCCAGTAGAGGTGGACCTGAGTTCCCGACAGTCTCTTGAAAGTCGGGTTGGCCTGGAGGGTACCCGCGAGATAATTACGAGGCGCGGCCGGGTAGGCGAAGACCGTCCAAGAGAGGGATGGGCCTGACCCTTGTTGCAAATCCTTGAGACGGGGCGACAGGAGTACTGATCGTCACCGCGAGCTCCCAATACGTCTAACGGATTTGGGTATTGATCTGAGTGGGTCGTTGGCCCTTTTCGCACTACCACCACGCGGGATAGTGATTTATGGGGCCCTCGGCGTCGTATGTATCAGCCGAAAGCTTTGTCAGATGTCCAGTTCAGCATTGTGAGTCGGCCGGGACAAGGCCATCCAGGACTGAGATGGTGCTTGGACTCTGACCCGCGACACAACGACCCAAAGTGCAAAGGGCGATGGCCCCAAGACCCCTGAGCGCTTAGGATGTAGACCGGCGGGGACCTCTTTGTTGAGCCTAGGTAGGATTGCGGCGTGTTGATCATCCGAGGCCGTGCATTACCTAGCAAGTGTGTTCGGCCAGAGGTAATTGAGCGTGTTGGGTAACAGTAGTGCACCCCTGTAGGGAAGTTACCTATTCGAATAGCCATGTCCACGGTAAGAGGACGCTTAGTGTTGTATCCCGATCTACTACAACTTGAACTGGATATTTGTGATGCTAAATTGATATGTTGGCTCCGGGATTGCTTTCTCGTAGGGAGTCGAGGAAGGATCTCTGAGCCTTTCTATTAAACAACTATTGCCTTATTATACGCTAATCTACACTCTTCTAATGCTGCAAGACGCTGAAGATGCTAGTCTTCGATAGGCTAGGCCTTTCCCCCTCTGTTCTGGCATTTCTGCAGTTTAGTCCAAAGATATAGCCCCATTCCTTTGATACCAATGCATATTTAGTATAGTTCTGATGTAAGTCTTGCAAGTACTTTGAATGAGTACTCACGGTTGCTTTGCTACTTCTTTTCCCATACCCGTTTGCTGCGATCAGACGATGGAGTCCAGGAGCAAGAGATCCCCGGAGGAGCCTACTACGACGTGGAAATCCCCGACGACCAGGAGTAGTTCGGAGGCCCTAGGCAGGGGGCCTTCGCCTTTTCGATCAGTATCATTGTTTGTGCTAGCCTTCTTAAGGCAAACTTGACTAACTATGTCTGTACCCAGATATTATTTGCTTGTATGACTCAAGCTTATGTATTCGAGCACTCGAGGCTCCTGGCTTGTAATATAAGTTTGTATTATTTTATTTTGTGTCTAGAGTTGTGTTGTGATATTTTCCCGTGAGTCCCTGGGCTTGATCGTGCGCATGTGCGTGTATGATTAGTGCACGGTCGAGCAGGGGGCGCCACATTATTCCTGTATGAAATCCTTTGTGTTGTTCGAATCGGGTGTGTGCGATGGTTAACTCCTACCAACCTCCTCCCTAGGGGCATGCGAGTAGTACTTTGCTTCGAGGGCTAATAAAACTTTCACAATAAATATATGAGTTCTTTATGACTAATGTGAGTTCATGGACTAATACGGCACTCCCACCTATCCACATGTTGCTAGCCTCTTCGGTACCACGCATTGCCCTTTCTCACCTCGAGAGTCGGTTCAAACTTCGCCGGTGCATCCAAATCCCATGATATGGCAAGCTCTATCACACATAAGCCTCTTATATACTTGCTCAAAACAACCATCATACCTACCTATTATGGCATTTCCACAGCCATTCCGAGATATATTGCCATGCAACTTCCACGGTTACTATCCACATGACTTGTGTGTTCATCGTCATATTGCTTTGCTTGATCATATAGAGCTGACATGATATTTGTGGCAAAGCAACCATTCATCATTGTAATACATGTTACGCTACATCATTGCACATCCTGGTACACTGCCAGAGACATTCATATAGAGTCATATTGTTTCAGTTTGTCGAGTTCTAAGTAAATAAAAGTGTGATGATCATCATTATTAGAGCATTGTCCTAGTGAGGTAAAGAATGATGGAGACTGATGAGTCCTCCAAAATGTGGGGATGAGGTTCATGATATTGTTCTAAAAAAAAGAAAAAAGAGAGAAGGAGCAATGCTACTATCCTTTTACCACACTTGTACTTCAAAGTAGCATCATGTTCTTCATATAGAGAGTCTCGAAGATTTGTCACTTTCATATACTAGTGAGAATTTTTACATTATAGAACTTGGCTTGTATATTCTAATGACAGGCTTCCTCAAATGCCCGAGGTCTTCATGAGCAAGCAAGTTGGATGCACACCCACTTAGTTTCACTTGAGAGCTTTCATACACTTATAACTCTAGTGCATCCGTTGCATGGCAATCCCTACTCCTCGCATTGATATCGATTGAAAGGCCTCTCCATTGCCCAATGATCCACCAAGTTGATGCGAGACTTTCTACACTTTTGTCTTTCCTTATATATCTCTACCACCATATTCTATTCCACCCGTAGTGCCAAGTCCATGCCTCACGCTCATATATTGAGTGAAGTTGAAAATGCTAAAGTGCGTGAAAAAGTATGATACAATTGCTTGGTTTGACACCGGGGTGCTCATCTTTTGTACTTATGTTAGGAAGACGGAGTCATGCCATGCTCACATAATTCAGTGAGTAGGGATAACATTCGTTAAGCATCATATATTTTAAAAAGTAATGATTATTTACTAGTATTCATGGATATTATTATGTTGATATCAATTACTTCATCGTTTCTCAATATTCATACCGTAAAGAGATTACATGATAAGACATGCTAGGTAGCATTGAACATCAATTTTTTTGTTTTTATCATTTACCTACTCGAGGACGAGTAGGAATTAAGCTTGGGGATGCTGATACGTGTCCAACGTATTTATAATTTTTGATTGTTTCATGCTATTATATTATCAATCTTGTATGCTTTATATGCAATTTTATATCATTTTTGGGAACTAACCTATTAACCTAGTGCCTAGTGCCATTTTCTGTTTTTGCCTATTTTATTGCTTCGCAGAAAAACTATACCAAACGAAGTCCAAACATGATGAAACTTTACGGTGATTTTTTTCTGTACCAGAAGGGACCCTAGGAGCTTCGGGAGGAGTCCAGAAGACATACGAGAGAGCGACAAGCTCACACGGCGCGCCCCGGGGGGGCACGCCACCTGAGCTTTTGGGGCCCTCGTAGGTCCCCTTAACCTAATTTCGCTTCTATAAATTCCCTAAAATCCCAAAACCACCAGAGTGAGACCCAAAACAATTCTTTCACCGTCACAAGCCTCTGTTCTTCTGCGATCCCATCTGGAGGCCTTTGTCGGTACTCTGCCGGAGGGAGAATCAATCACGGAGGGGTTCTTCATCAGCCTTGCTGCCCTTCCGATGATGTGTGAGTAGTTCCCACAGGACCTACGGGTCCATAGCTAGTAGCTAGATGGCTTCCTCTCTCTCTTTGATCTTCAATACAATGTTCTCTTCAGAGATCGATTCGATGTAATCTTCTTTTGCGGTGTGTTTGTTGGGATCCGATGAATTGTGGGTTTATGATAAGATTTTTCATTGAAAGTGATTGAGTCTTTTCTGAACTTTATTATGTGTGATTGTTATAGCTTTGTATTTCTCTCCGATCTATCCATTTAGTTTGGCCAACTAGATTGATTTATCTTCAGTGAGAGAGGTGTTTTGTGGTAGGTTCAATCTTGCGGTGTCCTCACCTCATGACAGAAGGGGTAGCGAGGCAAGTATTTGTATTGTTGCTACTAAGGATAAAACGACGGGGTTCAATCATATTGCTTGATTTTATTCTGTCTACATTATATCATCATGCTCCAAGCATTACTCTGTTTGTTATGAACTTAATAGCTTAAGATGCATGCTGGATAGCGGTCGAGGGGTGGAGTAATAGTAGTAGATGTAGGCAAGAGTCAGTCTACTTGTCACGGACGTAATGCCTATGTACTGTTCATGCCATGAATAATGTCATAACTATGCGCTTTTCTATCAATTTCTCAACAGTAATTTGTTTACCCACTGTATGCTATTTTTTTGATAGAGATGCCTCTAGTGAAAACTATGGCCCATGGGTCCATCCAAATTATATTACTAAAACCCTATTTTGTGTCCTGCAATTTATTTAGTTTTAATTCCATTTGCAATTTATGAACCTATCACTATCAGAATTGATCCTTGCAATTAACGAGTACAAGGGGATTAACAACCCTCTTGCCCGCGTTGGGTGCAAGTATTTTGTTTGTGTGTGTAGGTACTGTTGACCTTTGTCTAGGTGAATCTCCTATTGATTCGATAACCTTGGTTCTCTACCGAGCGAAATACTTATCCGCTACTATATTGCTTCATCCTTCCTCTTCGGGGAAAATCCCAACGCATCTCACAAGTAGCAATCGCTGACTTTCTTGTCGAATGGACCGAAGCCCAGCAGGTCCCCAAGAACATTGACCTTGAGTATTTTGACGAGTCGATGACCGTGCAAAGACTGGGAGCTAGAGTGGTCCTAGTGTCACCAAGAGGCAATAGAATGAACTACGTCCTACAGCTTCACTTTCGGGACTCCAACAACTCGACAGAGTACGAGGCCCCCTCCATGGGCTCCGTATTGCGGCCTCCATGGGTATCTACCGACTCATCTACCGAGGTGACTCTGACCTCATGGTATAGCAGGTAATGAAGACGTTTGACACTAAGGACGCAAAGATGGCCGCATAATGCACGGCTGTCCGGGAGCTGGAAGGCAAGTTTGATGGCATTGAGCTACACCATGTCAAAAGAAGTGACAACATAGCAGCTGACAGTCTGGCGCAGATAAGCATGGTAAGAGACTGGGTGCCTAACGAGACATTCCTGGAAATACTGCATAAACCATCGGTAAAAATACAAGGCCCCAAAGAAACAAGCCCGACCTCTGGTCAACCGGAGGCCGAAAAAGTGGATGGGCCCATGCCAGACCTCGCGAGGGTGTTATGGTAATGACACCAAATGAAGAGGTCCTTGCTGTCACAACAGATTGGATCCAACCACTACTGGCATACAGGATCAATGGTGACCTCCCAACAGATAAAACTGGAGCCCGGCGCATAGTCTGCAGTTCCAAGGCATACACGGTGATAAGCGGAGAGCTCTACGAGCGCAGCCAAACATGCATATTCCAAAGACGCCTTGGAAGTGGAAGGAAAGAAACTTCTACAAGAAATACACGTGGGGGATTGCGGCCATCACGCAGCCCCCAGGATGATAGTAGGAAAACCTTGTCGCCAAGGTTTCTTCTGGCCCACGCCATGAGAGACGCGGAAGATATCATGCGAACCTGCGATAGCTGTCAACGCTTCACCAACAAAACGCACATGCCAGCAACGGCTCTGAAAATAATCCCCCTCATATGGCCTTTCGCAGTGTGGGGATTGGACATCGTAGGACGCCTGTCACCATCCCCGGGAGGCCACAATTTCCTCTTGGTTGCAATTGATAAATTCACAAAGTGGATAGAAGCCAAGCCGGTAACCAATGCAGAAGCCAACACCGTAGCTAAATTTGTGTCCGGGCTGATACACCGTTTTGGCGTTCCACACAGTATCATCACCGACAATGGACCCAATTTCATAGCCGACGTATTCAAAGGCTTCTACCACAAAACGTGGATTCACATTGACTACACATCCGTGGCTCACCCCCAGTCCAACGGACAGGTAGAGCGGGCCATTGGGTTAATCATGCATGGTCTAAAGCCCAGGCTCATCACTTCGCTAATAAGGGCAAAAAGCAACTAGGTCGACAAGCTCCCATCGGTTCTTTGGATCTTGCGAATGACGCCAAATAAATCCATCAGGTACACTCCATTCTTCATGGTCTATTGGGCCGATGCAGTCCTTCCCTCAGACATCGAGTATGATGCTCCACGAGTACAATAAGGAGGCCGCTGAAGAAAGATGCAAAGACGACATCAGTGCTAAGGAAGAGGCACACCTCCTCGCCCTTGAGCACACAACCATCTACCAGCAAAAGCTCTGCTAGTACCAAGGACGGCGCGTGCGGGCACGTGAATTCAATGTCGGCAACCATGTTCTATGCCTCAAGCAAAAGTAGCAAAAGAACAAGCTTTCCTCCCCATGGGAGGGGCCCTATGTTATCCACGAGGTCCTCAACAATGGAGCCTACTACCTCCGCAACAGAAAATCAGGTCGGCTCACATCTCGCCCTTGGAATGCCGAGCATCTCCGTCTTTTTTAGCCTAAGTTAGTATTAGGTATTTTTGCATAAAATGCTACACTTTCTCGCATATGTATATTAGCTCAAAAAATAGATTGGTAAATAAGAGAGGCCTCCTCGGTCCTCCCAATTTATGCATTGCTCAAACTCATACATTGCTGAAAAGTAACCTTTCCATGAACCCCTCGGGATAGACAATAGAGGCCGCAACAAACATATCTCTTTGCTTGTCGGTCTCGGGGGCTGCATCGCTCTAAGGGGACCTCCCCGCTGCTCCGCAAAAAGGCTACATCGTACATTCCCTCTTTTGCTCTGGACCCAGGGGCTGCTTCATCCTTACCGACCTCCCATAGCCATGTGCTCCGGGGCTGCATCGACGTAACCACTAGGTAGCCTTCAATAGTCGAGGCGCAACCTACAGGGATGCCAGAGACTGAATACAAAATTTTGGTCATGCTGAGCCCCGCAAAATATGCTTATGGCATAACACTACCCAATGTGACCTCAAGTCCCACCAGAGGACTGAGCGTATCAGACTGCTTACATGGCATAATATAAATAGTACAAAGACTCACGCAGTTCCAAAGTACATAAATGCAACAAACATTCTAACAACTGCAAAAGCGGTGGAGTATTTCTTATGTTTTCAGGATGATAACACCAACGCGCGGCGACGACAGTCAGTCGCTACATTGGAGGAGATCTCCTTAACTTCATCAAAAAAGCCCTGCAACGGGCGGTTCTCAGGCGCGGAGATCACGATGGCACGGCTGTAGATTTTGGGCCAGCTGGCTCATAACCACGCCAGTACAAACCGAGCTCCCTCTGCAGCCGCGCCCTCTTGAAGCTGAAGAAGACGCTCTGGAGCCTCAGGCATCCGATCAATCAGTTGAACAAGGGCATCTCACCATGCTCAATGCCCCACAAGGATCTCCCCACTTGTGCCAGCGCTAGCGACATTCGTTGGATCACAGGGACAACTAGGCCTAGCCTCGACTGGCCAGGCACGACCTCCATCAGCGGGAAGATAGCTAAACAACAAAGGCGAGCAGAGCAATTGAGCGAAGGAAGAACTTTTTTAATAAAAAAGATAGCAAGATACAAGAGGTCACACCTTCTGAAGCCACCTTGAGCCCGGTTATGCGCTCCTGGAAACCTCGCAGGTCTTGGGCAACATGCTAATAACCCTCTTGCAGAGAGGCCTCTTCCGCGTCCAGATCCCTTGAACAAACTTGGGCGGCCGCAAGTCGCTCTTGGACGTCCTTAATCCGTTGCCGGAGGCCATCCTCAACAGCTGCAGTTGGGCGCGCAGATCACCGGTGATCTTGGCATTCGCTTCAACAACTCCTTCCTCCCTGGAGAGAAGTTCACGGCAGACTCGCGTCTCCGCTAGCTCGGCAGCAGCAACATCACGTGCATGATTTGTTTCATCTCGTCAAACTGCTCCCCGGCTGCTTCAAGCAATTTAATGATTCAGCTAGTAACCAGAGGAAGGACCGTGCCAACCAAACAAAGTGCAGAAGATTCACAAGGATAGTCAGCCAGAGCTCCCTCTAGCATAGAGGTCCGGTGTTGTTCTGCCTCCATCGCCTGGCGCAGCTCGGTGACCGCGCAACGAGTCCCAACCTCTAGTTGAGCAGGGTCTGAAAGGCAAAGTATGGGAAAGATAAAAGCAAAGTGACAAGTATGACAGTTGCAAACCTCAAGCCCATTCTGCCACAATACACTTGTGGCTCCGGGGCTACTAGGTGGCACTTTGGGTCTGTACCTTGGTACTGACCTCCGCCATGCGGCCGATCTCCCTTATGGCCTCCTGTAGGGTGTAAGCAAGGACGCCACTCTCACGAAGTGCGGTTCTCATCCGGTCCGGCATATGATTAGCCGGACCGCCCTCATGCGAAGAGGAGGAAACCGAAGGTCCCGAAGAGCTACCTGCAACACTAGAATTAGAGGCACGTCCCAAGGGAAGTAGGATCACCGATGATGGAAGCGGATGGCACCCTGCGGGTTTCTTCGTGCTACGCACCAACCTATAGAAAAGCAAAAGTCACACAAAGACTGGACGAAGGGCATTTCCCAAGAGGCCACGGATCTCTACTCCTAATGGAGCAGTTGGTAGTCTCTACCGGTCAATTTTCGTCCCACCAATGACGGTTTTTTTTCGTCCTCAATCCCACCTCCCGCTTCCCCTCGATTCCCCCCTCCGCCCTCGAACCAGGAAAAAAAATCGGAATGCTCCCACTATGTCCAGTGCTAAACCCTCCGGTTGTTCGAAAAAAAATCGCTCTAAAAAAAAATCTACGAAAATAAACCTACGAAAATTAGCCAGGCGCTCGCACCCTCGTGCCCTCGATGCAATTGCCCGCACAAGTCATCGCCGTCATTCGTTCCTATGTCGCCCAATCCCTTCGCCGCCGCCCAATCGCTTCGCCGCCGCTCAACCCCTTCGCCGCCGCCCAATCCCTTCGCCGCCGCTCCTCCACCCATCTGCACCTGAACCCGTAGGATCCGCCGCGGATCATTGGATCTGCGGCCGATCCCGTTGAGGGCCCCAGATCAGGCGGCGACCGCTTGGGCTGCGACGCAGACCGGTTCCAGTTCCCGGCGCCGACGTTCCAGGCCCCGAAGACGATCAAGGTAACGATCATATATCCAACTCATACAGACCGGTTCCAGTTTTGCACAGTACATCCAACTCATACATCCAACGCATGCTCATACATGCAAGAAAAATTTACATCCAACGCATGCTCATACATGCAATAAAAATTTACATCCAACGCATGCTCAAGGTAATGCGCAGTATCAGCGCTAACGATGAAGGTAACCTGTTAATTGTTTCTGTGTAAGAAATTAGGCAAACAGGGTGTACTTACTTAATCTGATGTAGCAGCTTCTACAAAGATGCAGCTTCTATGGGAAACAGAACAACTGCAAGAAGAATAAAAAATTCATGCAAGATGCAATTGACAGTAGAAAAGCATCTACAAAGTTACATCTAGGTAGTAGCGTGCTGCTAATTAACTAATAGGTAGTATAGTGGTTCCCAATCATGTGGACCGAGATCACAATAGTTTATCATGGTTCATACTTAACTGGTTTAGTATGACTCACTAAATCGACCTATAACTTCAAATGTGACCTTGTGGTTTTAGTCTTTCTTTAAGCAATTAACCATCTCTCTATCTGTAACCAACAATAAATGCTGAGAGTAACAAAATTGTCATTCTACAACCAATGAATTCGACGTATGTCTTGCAAATTAACAGCAAAAGTAAGTGTTCAAACCACATAGCTGTAGCACAACTTACTTATATATATGTAGGAGAATCAGTTATTCTTTTGAGGCCTACTGTACATAATTTAGCTGTTTTGCACACATATATGTAGAAGTAAGTGTTCAAATCAGATGTCTATTTTATTTCTTATGAGGACTGAAGGGTTAGACTACAAAATTGCGACATCAATATATTTCTTGTGGCAAGGGCATCAGTTACAAACCGTAAAATTACCAACAACGTTTTGTTTTGGCCTAACCTGACAAGCAGACCAGTAGTCGATCACTGCATGCAAACCAAGTAAGGAGTAATTTTTTCACTTCATTGAACCTTCTTCTGGCCTCATCCTGTATGCAAACATCACCACCGGCAGCTAATTAAATTTCACTTTATTCTATCAGTACAGGACATCCTTAGCATTTGGTGCAATGCAAGACCTTTACAAGTCTGATTGCATTGCATTTCAACTATGCTTCCTTTTTTGTTCCATCCAAAAATTAAACATCTTAGAAAAACTTTGTCAAACTGGAACATAGCTAGCTAGGTATCCAGGACATGTATAAACTAATTTTGATCTACATGAGCTTTAAGAAATGGAAAACACTATCCTGCAAGGTCCAATATGTTGTATGCACATGAAAACTACCTCAAAGTTGAAGCATGAATAGTACAGGTATATGAAGTACTCTACTACCTACCCTAGGCACCGCATGCGCGCGCGCACACATGGGGAGTATTTGCGGTGGCATAACTTCATACACAAAGTTTCCACATGGCAATAAAAACTATAAACGCCCTCGTGGAGATAGTGAGGGTTGCAATTTCGCATAGCTCAGCTAAATATAGATTGGTCTCTTCAAGACGCTACGTGCAGAATTTCATGGAAACAACAAAACAACAGGTATGCAAATATGTTTATAAGATCTCAACTATTTATCAAAGTGAGGCTCGGTAATCTTTTTATCTCAAATAGAACTCTATGGCCTTGCAGGTCACTACTAAATCAGGTAATGTTTGCATAGCATTGCTAACTGAATTCCAGAACACAACCCCTGTTTGTCATATCATAGCATTGCTAAGATGGAGACAGGATGACTACATATAGACACATGCAAAACATCTAGAGGACATCATGCATAGTATAGTTATCTTGCTACTCCCACCCCCGCTATTTAATGTCAGTGAACTGCCATTCCATAGGTGCGTATGGGGAATTCGAAAAGCAAGGCAGGTGAACATCAACCAAAAGAGGACATTACTACGGGTATGATGCACTCTATCATAAATTCCTACACATGCGTTCAGTTCATTTCTGGCAGTGACAAGCTTTATGCATAATGTATTGCAGGCCTTACGAGCGGGGGAAATGTTGAAGAATATAATGCAAGCATCATACCCGTAGCTGAAAATTTTGACGATACTTACACGACGGTTCCAGGTATAAGACTGTATGAAGATTGGTGAGAATGTTGCCTGCATAGTTTGTCGCCTATGTATCATTGGTCTTATTTTCATCCTGGTTATAACTCTACAGATGGATCAAGATCGCTACAGGTTGGAGACCATCATGATGCTTCGTTGTCGGCTCCGAGTAATCTAACAGTGGATTCTGGCACATTTGAAGCACAAAATGAATATGGTACCGACTCATCCGCATTTCATATGCCAAGAATGTTGCCTGCATAGTTTGTCGCCTATGTATCATTGGTCTTATTTTCATCCTGGTTACAACTCTACAGATGGATCAAGATCGCTACGGGTTTGAGACCATCATGATGCTTCGTTGTCGGCTCCGAGTAATCTAACACTCGATTATGGCACATTTGTAGCACAAGATGAATATGGTACTGACTCATCCGCATTTCATATGCCATGATTTATAAATATGGGTGTTCACCTTCATGTACAATATACCGCATTTTTTTTGATTGGTAAGCTGTAGGCTGTGAACCTTCAAACGATGAGATGGATGGTGCGGCAAAGCTACAAGGTATTCCCATGCATGCTTATCCACCATCCATGCTGACGTGTTCGGTAGCGGACCAGTCAGGTTTAGTCCATTACCCGGGATGGGCTTTATGTTCTTTTTGGTTTTTACTTTTGACATGATGCAGACGACAGAACTTGCGAGCAGCATGCAACAGGAGCTGTATTTAATGAAAGCAAAGATTACGCTGACAAAACAAGGGAGCAGTTCAACGCACAAATGCGTGCGGCTTATCGGAAGAAAAAAGAGGAGGATAAGGTCAGGTTGCAAGAGGAGAATCAGCCTTCCCTTTCAAATTCTGGTAAGTTGTTTAACGTGAGCATGCTGACTAATCTTTGCTCCTAATAAGTTATTAAGCTGGTTTCGTATATGTTGTATCAATGTGATCTAAGTGAGTTGTAAACATAACATGCACAGAGAAACCAATTGTTCAACCCGACCTCTAAAATCCCATGCTCGGGCTTTTTTTATTCACTAACTCTCATACATCTGATTCATCTGGTAGACCATAGGGGACTTATCAACGCGCGGAGGCGGGCATCTTATCGGAATAGCAAGTCAGATGGTTTGAAACAACAACAAGACGATGGGCATCTTGTTCAACGCCGTACTCTATGTGATATCACGAATGTTCATCAACCTACCCTTGTGATCCCAGGTATATATTGTACAAGGATTTTCCCGGAAGCTTCACGTGGCAGAAGAAAAAGAAGTTTTGGAAGCCGCAGGTCGAGCGTTTTCAAATAGGTCGTATCGTGTCTGCCAATCCTGCCGAGGGGGAGCGATACTACCTGCGTGTGTTGCTAAACCATGTTACGGGCAAAACATCCTTCGACGACTTGCTCACCGTGGACGGCGTGTTATGTGGGAGCTTTAGAGAGGCTGCTGAAAGGTTGGGACTCATCGAGGCAGACAACACGCTCGACGACTGTCTTACTGAGGCTGAGCAGTGGGCGATGCCATGTTCTCTTAGGAGGCTCTTCGCAACCATCTTGGTGCACTGCGAGCCAGGCGACGTGCGCGGTTTATGGGATAGGCACCTCGAGCCTATGTCTGATGACTATCGTCGAACACGCACGTCCCTGAATGAGGTGGAGCAGATGGTGTTGCTTGACATTAGGGGTATGTTGCAGTCCATGGGTAAAGACATTGTTGATTTTGCTCTTCCAAGCATCGATGATGCGTTTGACCTAACCGAGGGCGAGGCCAGAGAGGTCATCAAGGAATCAACCGTTGAGTTTGACGTGGATGACACTAAATTGGCATCTTCCCTGAACTTGGAGCAGAGGGCCGCATACGACGAGATACTACCGGCTGTTGAACGCGGTGATGGGGGTGTATTCTTTGTTGATGGCCCTGGAGGTACAGGGAAGACCTTCCTATACAGGGCGATGCTTGCCAAGGTGAGGAGCGAGGGCAAGATTGGTATCGCTACCGCGACGTCGGGCGTCACCGCTTCTATCATGCCTGGCGGCAGGACTGCCCACTCGAGGTTCAAGATCCCATTGAGTTGCGATGGAGCCTCGTGCAGCTTCACCAAGCAGAGTGGGACCGCCAAGCTGCTAAGGATGGCCTCATTGATAATATGGGACGAGGCCAGCATGACAAAGCGACAAGCGGTCGAGGCATTGGACAATAGCATGCGCGACATCATGGGAATACGCGACCGACCCTTTGGAGGAAAGACTGTTGTTTTTGGCGGGGACTTTAGGCAGGTGCTTCCGGTCGTCAGAAGGGGGTCGCGGGGCCACATAATTGATGCAACCCTCCGAAGTTCTCATCTATGGAAGGGTATGCGGCAGCTTCGGCTCATCACCAACATGAGGGCTCATAATGACACGTGGTTTGCAGATTACTTGCTAAGGGTCGGCAATGGCACTGAGGATGTCGACGATCAAGGCAACATACTACTCCCTGAAGTCATTTGTCTGCCGTCTACAGGCGAGGTTGACGACCTGGAGAAGCTTATTAACCACGTGTTTCCAAGTCTAGATGACAACATGTCTGATTCGAATTACATGACATCTCGCGCAATCCTTTCCACGACAAACGACAACGTCGACAAGATAAACATCCGCATGATAGAGCGTTTTCATGGAGATGAAGTAATCTACCATAGCTTTGACAGTGCGGAGGACGACCCATATGGCTACTACGCTCAGGAGTTTCTGAATGGATTGAAAACCAACGGTCTTCCTCCGCATGCACTCAAACTAAAGCTGAACTGCCCTGTCATACTTCTAAGGAACATTGATCCAGCTAATGGACTGTGTAACGGCACTAGGCTTGTTGTTAGAGGTTTTGAGAGGAACACCGTTGATGCAGAAATCGTGATTGGACAACACGCTGGCAGGAGGGTCTTCCTTCCTCGAATACCTCTCTGCCCATCTGAAAACGACATGTTTCCATTCAAGTTTAAGAGGAAGCAATTTCCTATAAGGCTTAGCTTTGCTATGACCATTAACAAGGCTCAAGGGCAGACCATCCCGATTGTTGGTGTCTACCTACCCAATCCCGTGTTCTCTCATGGTCAACTCTATGTTGCTTTGTCTCGAGCCACCGCGAAGAGAAACATAAAGATACTCATTCAGAAGGAGAAGCCGAAGGAGAAGGCCAACAAGCAAAAGGACAATCCATAGAAGCGAAAAAGACCGACCGTGTCCTTACTGACCTCGATGAAGAACATCGTCTACAAGGAAGTCCTTACAGGCTGAAGTCCGGTCTTAATAGACCGGCAGGTTTTGTAATGACAGAGCATTTACTGTTGCGATGGTCAAGATTTGCTGTAATTCGTTTTTTTTACATATATCTTTTTATTTGGTATTTTGATAGTTGGATGTATACTCCATTTAGTTGAGCTACTAACTGCATTTCAATAATCAGCCGTCATATTGGCACCATCATCGCTGTTATAGGTTTTCTACTATCGCAATGTTTCTGGCAATGTACATGTCACACATCGTACTATTTTATGTGTAATCTGACATTTAGATATAATGATTGGCCTGATAAAGACCTGGAACATGCAATGAAACTTTTGTTTACAGTTTGAATACTCAAGCTGATTAAAACCCTGTTTAGAAAAGGATTTCATATAAACTGTTGTTATTATTTTGGTATTTTTGATAGTATATGGCTCCTTATGCTTGAAGGTAAATTTATTGGCGTCCTTATTATCCCAGTTTTATTCTGATAGGTCAGAACTATAAGATTCTGATTGGTCAGAACTATAAGTGAGGGCATCTTTCACAGCATGCATTTCGTGTCATCCATTTAGCATGCAGGTTATATGTCAATGTCCTAATACATTTGATACATTGAATTTCAGTGCATGTGATACATTTGATACATATGTTATGTATGCGAGACAGGCTTAAAGCATAGATGCTCATATAAAGGGCTTAAAGCATACATGTATTAGAACAATCATGTGGTGGAACAATATTTCATGGCAGTTTTGCCAGAACTGATGCTAAGTTATGGTAGGATGTTCCTGGTGCTGATGTGTGCTGATTATAACTTGGATTCCATGGATGATGATGAGAGTCTGGCTGTAGGCGTTTTCATCTGATATCTTTGATATTTTATTTACTGAATAACCTTCTAAGAATCACATAAGCATATCGTCTTATTATATCATAGTGCATCTGAACCTGAGCATAATTGCAGACTATATGGCTCTTTATTATCTATATTGAATGACTGAATGGTGACGCTATATTGATCTGTTAACTCCTCAGCTCTTCACCACATTGTTTGCTTCAATATTCTATAGTATCGGGATTAAGTTACCTAGATTCGGAAGTTACTTTAATAGTTTGGGTGGCCTGATGGTACTTCCTGTATGGAGCATTGTTTTATTAAATCTCTGCTTTCTTGCTGCACGTAGCTGTCTCAGTTCATATATACCTAGCTACATTTTACGTCATAAAGGATGCAGTTCAGGTTAGTAAAAGGAGGACTTATAGTCCAAGACAATATTTTCTCAACTCTAGGCCAACTTTGCTACCAATGAGAATCATCGACAAGTTGCAATTTTCCTTGTGGGTATTAGGAATTGTTCGATACTTTTGTTTAACATGCTCAAGTAACTTTCTAGCATAACAAGTGTCATCTTATCTTATGAAGTGCTTCGAACTTTGCATGTATTCTTGAGAATTATATGAAGGACCTGACACTTGGAATCTGATCTATCTCTGAATCTCCAAGTGGCATAGGTGCGATTTTATAGACTGAAGATAGCAAAGTGTGTAGGTCCATTCTTACAAGTTGATGATCCTTCTTGCTGAGTGTGTAGTACTCATATCACAATTTTGGAGTACAGTAGAATCCTGATGCTCTAAATTTTGGAGTACAGCCCTAAAATCTTCATATGGCATCTCCCAAATTACCATTACTCCCTAAAATCTTGGAGTATATCTGACTGAATTTAGAGCAGCAGCTACTGAATTTTTGAGTACTACAGTAAGTAGATTCAGTCAAGCATGATTCAGTCAAAGCACTAGGGCCAAATTGGCAAACAAGACAGCTACTGAATTTAGAGCAGCAGCAAAATCAGTGCAAAATGAGATGCTTCCTGCTGCCTAGGGCCAAATTACCAGCCATGATTCTTTTTGACGGGAGAGGAGAGGAGAGTGGGTGTCGTTGCTGTTAACGTGGGCTTCTTTTATTTTTTTAGTGGGGTTATCGTGGGCTAAGATATTTCTTTTTTTGAGGGGGTAGATTGGATGCTGGTTGGGCCGTGCTGGATAGCTAATTTGGGCCTTGGATCGGCAACGTTTGCCCAAAAAAAAGTATATATATACGCCTCAAAAAAATAAAGAGTGTATATATATTAATTAAACATGGTTCATGAAAATAAATATTTTTATATGTATTAGATATATTCAGAGTATCACAAAAAAAATCATAATTTTGAGAGAAGAAACCGATATACTTGGTTTACATCACAGTCGTCAGAGACTAAAAATCTGAGGCACGTAGTGAAACTAAAAAGTTTTACGAGGGAATTCAAAGAAGCACTCGAAATTAAGCTACCCGGTTGGAATTCCGATATATCTAAATGGCAACGTTTATTTCCGTCTGGTATTCCAACGAGCATAGACGGGTAATAAGTTCATAATAAAATATTTATTTTTCTTATCAATTTATTTTTTATATTATTAATTTATAAAATTGCAGGGATGTGTCTGGCTATTTTGTTTTTAATTTTATGCTCTGGTGGAACGGTAAAGAACTGGTCAAGCCATGCGCGGTGAGTATTGTCGGTTACACGTTTTAAGACATTCGACGTGAAATATTCATAATAACTACATATATTATTTGTGCAGGATGGGTATGAGTTGAGAAAGCACTTTCTATTATACTTGCTAAAACATCGTGGGAATGAAGCTAAAGGCAACTTCCCTGATATTGTGCAAGAATTTTTTAAGCGCATCAAGTAGATCTTAATAATTTGTAATAGATGTTTAGTTGGAACATCGCTCAATTTTTTACACGAACATGTCGTCAATTTTTCTTTTTGTTATCAATTTATATTGCAAGTGAAGTTGACTTCAATTATTAATTAATTGTGTACGTGCTATATTTTCTGTACGTATGAAAGTTAGCATGCATTATCTTTATATAACTCTTGCAACATATTTCAAAAGCCCGTGGCAACGCACGGGCATTCTACTAGTAAAAAGGACAGTACCCGTGCTGTTTCTTCTTGGCCCCAACCTTGGGCCTCTGATGAGGGATCACTCAGGGCACGGAGGCCTCCGACTGGTCCAACATCCTTAGCAGGCCAGACAGCTGCACATCATCGTTACCCGGGGGCTCCGGCTCGCTCGACCACCCCAGAGGCTCTTCGGCTTTTTGCGGGGGCTCCGGGGAGCCCGGCTTGGTCGCACCTGTAGCCTGGGAACCTCCACGTGGATCATGAGGTCCGGCTCCTTCTACAGATGGGCCTGCGGAGGCCCCGATCTATAGTTTTGCGGTTTTCGCCGGAGGAGGGGCCCTCCTCCGAGAGCCCCTCTAGGTAGAACAACCACTGGCTGCAGCAGAGGCGAAGCTTTGGGCCGTCACGCATGCGTGGTTGGCAAGATACATGGCCGCCTCATAGGAGCGAGACTGCGGGGGATTTGAAATAAAGTCCTGGAAAGTCTAAAGGCAAAACATGGAGGAGTTAGAACCTATGTGTGGTCCAGCCTCCCATGGGTAAAAGGATAGAGGATAAGTCGCGATGACTTACTAGAGGGCGTGGGTTCGCCTTGCTATAAGGCTCCACGGCGACCCCCATATGAATCTCACCGATTGGGAGGCCTGTCACCACGTGCAAGCAGAGCTCCACCTCGTTCTTGGAAATTTCCTGTCGAAGCAGGCGACTAGGATCAGCTAGTCCCCTGTATTCATACATGGGGGACTCCCTCCATCCTAAGTGTAGAATGTTCCTCCCAATCCAACTCATCATGATCTGGAGGTCGGAGAGCCCTTTGTCTTGCAGCTGATAAACCACCTCGACCAAGAGGCCGGTTTCTTGGGAGATCTCTATCTCTGAGCCCCATTCCGGTCTTTGCCAGCAGGGCACATCAGTAAACTTGGCATTCTGACCTCACAATGGTCGCCTGGGACATCCAGAGCATAGAACCAGCTCCATTCCCATGATTCTGTCTTGGCGTTAGTCTCCAACTCAAAGTACTTGGAGTCTGGATGAGGGCAAAAGATAGCCCCTCTGCAAGACGAAACCTTGCCCTCCTTCAGGCAGGGAACCACCTCAAACAAGAACTTCCAGAGGCCAAAATGTGGGAGGACCCCAAGGATGCACTCGCAGAGAGGCACAAAGTAGGAGAGATGCAGCACCTTGCTAGGGGTCAAATGATGAAGATGCAGCACCTTGCTAGGGGTCTCCCCTAGTGAAAGGTGCTTAATGGAAGGCATAGAGCGCGATAGATGAAGGCCACATGCACCACGAGGTTCCAGAGCAGTGGCCGAGCGACCTCGCCCTTGCGAGGAGGCGCCAGCCAAGTCATTAACTTGTGGTTCGGCAGCCAACCAACTTCCACCAGCTGGTCCAAGTCATGCTTGGTGATGGGGGACCGTTTCTAGTCGCTGGCCCACTCATGTGGATTGGCCAAAACCAGGGGAGGCAGCGGCAACGAACTCGCTGATCACTCCCAGCGCTCGCTCTGGCCAGAAGGCATGGAAGAGGAAGCCATTGGATGTTCCTTTGCATGGTTCTTGGAGTTTAGAGGTGGCAGGCAAAAGCTTTCTAAGGAAGAAGAATGGGCGGCCGAAACGGTGCCCCTCGTCTCAGATTTATGGCAAAAATTTCCCATAATCTCACCAATGACGGTAATGACGTAGGTAGCACCGGCAGTGGACTGGGTCACGGCAATGCTTGGTCCTTCGACGGAAGGTCTGGGCCCAGCCAGCCGGCCCATAACGGCCCAACCCTTCGGTCACTGGGCTCAATGATCCTGAGGGAGAAGCGATGTCTGTCAAGGCCAGGGTCAAGGAGGTCGGACGGCTCAGAGCAACAAGGTCGCTGGGAATGAGGAGGGCCACGACCAGAAGATAAGAGCCCACCGGAGGTCTAGAAGGTCGCCCCCTGTGACCTCCGTGACGCTCGGGGGCTACTGACTGGGCTATGATCCGGGTGTGACCCATCGTGGGTCATCGAGCAGGAGGCCAGGCCTGGGCCTATGGGGCCGAGCAAAGGTGCGAATCGACCTACAAGCATCTTGCTCTCCAAGTCAAGAAGGGCGGCGGCCTAGGTCGCATCCTCCTCTTGTGAACCCTAACCTCCACCGTCTATATAAGGGGAGGTTGGGGAGGACTCACGTCATCTAACCCTAGAGGAGACAACTCTCGATAGTAGCTTGGTCCATACCATTGTATTCCCTCACATGAGGCATCCCATCACCATGAATAACAAGAAGAAGCAGGATGTAGGCAATTACTCTACGGAGGCCCAAATCTGGGTAACTTGTGCCTGCGGGCTCCATCCCAGTACTTCCGATCCCGTCAGGAACCCTACCGAGAGATCTGACGGTATTTTGCACCGTAAGCCTTCAACTTCTTCTCCTTCCCTAAAAGTGTTCTGGATTCTTGTGACGTGTCCAAGCAAAGAATAACTTCATTGGCTATCTAAAACTGAAGATTGAATGTGCTCTATTTTCTCTGTCCCCAACTCCTAAGTGCCTTAGCAGTGCGCTACAGCTTAGTGCAGAAGATCTTCATGGGATCGTTGCCGGGCACCGCCTCCTCCCATGCCTCCTTTACAATTTCCAGAAATCCTGGGATCTTACACAAAAAATTCTTGAACCAAAATATGAATGATCTTGGCCGGGCCTCCGAGCAAGAGAGAAAAATGGGGCCATGATCTGAGATGTTTGAGCTTAGTGGGAGCAGATAACTGATGGGGAATAGATCCTTCCAAGCATTGTTGAAAAGCAGATGATCCAGCTTTGCCATGATTGATCGTTCCTGGCCATTACACCATGTAAATCATCAGCCCACTAGCGGCATATCATGTAGGCCCAGCCTATTAATAGTGTGCCTGAACTTGTTGGCCAGCCTCCTGTTGATCCTCGCAGTGCTCCACTCCTCATCAGTACTCACTAGATTGAAATCCCCGTTAAGAATCCAGGGTAGTTGCATACTAGCACCAATTTGCATCAGCTCCTCGAGAAACCTAACCTTGTCTTCCTCTGCTTGTCGACCATAAACCAAGGTCACCACCCATTCCTTGCCATCAGAAAGGGAGATCACATTGGCCAAAATTGAGAATTCCCCTTTCTGCACGGCCGTGATCTGCAGACAATCAGATTTCCAAGCAAGCAATATACCGCCTAGGATGCCATCTCCAGGCAGAGCATCAAAGCCATCGAAACCAGGTCCAAGTGTCTGCCTCACCACTGCCCCATCCACCATCGCCAATTTAGATTCTTGGAAGCAAACTAGGGAAACATCACAGGATTACATAAAACAAACAAATAGCACTTCGCCTCACGGGGTTATTCAGCCCCCGTACATTCCACACCAGAGCACCTAGCAACATAATCGAAGTAAAATAACACACACCCACTGCCGGCACCAAAGCTCCTACGCGCCACATGGCTCCACACATTTAGGAAGGGAGAAGGCTCCAAACTCGACGTGCGAAGTCTCGTCAAATTCTGCACCTTCCGTATCAAAGAGGGCAGCCACCACCTTGATGTGATGAGGGGCAAGTGGCTTGTCAAAGAGCTTGAGGTACTCATCCATGGCCTCCTAGGACGGTTGTTCTTAGGCTTCGATTGACCCCATGCGACGCAACAGCACAGTCCGCGCCCGCTGAACCGGCCCCTTATTGAGACCGTTCTCATTCTTGCTAAGCCTTGCACTCCTCCTCGGCGTGAAGTTGGGTGGGAGAGCCTTTTTACACCTCACTGGGGCAGATGCCTCTGGCCTAGGACCTAGAATGCAAGGCGTCGGTGTGACCCCAAGCCCCTCCAGAAGCGTGGCCACTGCAGATTTGGGACCAAGCTCCGGCTCACACCCCAAGCTGGGAGGCAATTGGTGTTGCTCGATCAGCAGCTGGTGTTGCTCCAGAGGGACGGCAATTGGCGTACGAGGTGGGCTCTGGCCAACCTGCAGCTCCCCAGTTGGCCCCATGGGTATGTTCAGAGACGGCAAGCTATTAGATAGCTCAGGTGGGTTCAGCTACTGTTCCTCCTCAAAGACGGACTCCTCTTCGTCTTTGTCCATGGATGCACCACGATCGAAATCCTTGCCCAAAGTAGTTAGCCCTGTAGGTGTACCCCCACCAGGCACTGATACATCTCCAATGTATCTACTTTTCTAAACACTTTTGCTCTTGTTTTGGACTCTAATTTGCAAGATTTGAATGAAGCTCACCCGGACTAACGCTGTTTTCAGTAGAACTACCATGGTGTTGTTTTTGTGCAGAAATAAAAGTTCTCAGAATTGGCTAAAAATTTACGGAGAATTATTTTGGAATTAATAAAAAAATACTAGTGAAAAGATCTACTGGAGCGGGGCCACCACAGGGCCACAAGCTAAGGTGGCACGCCACGTGAGCTTGTGGGCCCCTCGAGCCTCCGTTTGCCCTACCTCCGGTCCTATAAGTTTCGTCTCACGGAGAAAAAAATCAAGGAGAAAGAATCATCATGTTTTACGATACGGAGCTGCCGCCACCTCTTGTTCTTCATTGGGAGGGCTGATTTGTAGTCCGTTCGGGGCTCCGGAGAGGGGGATTTGTCGCCATCATCATCAACAACCCTTCTGCATCAACAATTCCATGTTGCCCACCACCGGGAATGAGTATTCCTTCGTAGGCTTGCTGGACGGTGATGAAGATGGATGAGATTTGTCATGTAATCGAGTCAATTTGTTAGGGCTTGATCCCTAGTAGTGACCATGTTCTGCGATTGATGTTGTTATGACTTTGCTATGCTTAATGCTTGTCACTAGGGCCCGCGTACCATGATTTTAGATCTGAACCCTTTATGTTTTCATCAACATATTTGAGTTCTTGATCCTATTTGCTAGTTATATGCAATTGTTATTGTTCTGAATCGTAGACCCCAATGTGACAATAATTGGGATACTTTCCGGGGATAACTGTAATTCGAGGAGTTCATGTATTCACCATGTGTTAATGTTTTGACCCAGTTCTCTATTAAAAGGAGGCCTTAATTACCCTTAGATTTCCTTAAGGGTGACCCCGCTGCCACGGGAGGGTAGGACAAAAGATGTCATACAAGTTCTTATTATAAGCACGTATGACTATATACGAAACACATGCCGACACTGAATTGATGAATTCGAGCTATTGTGTATCGCTCTAGGTTGTGACTGTTGCGTGATGAATGTCATCCATACAAATATCCATCACTGATCCCATGCCTACGCTTTGCTCATATTGTCTTTGCTAAGTTACTACTATTGTTGCTACTGTTACAATCATCACAAAACTGCTGCTGTTACTACTACTACTACAGTTACGTTACTATCAAAACTATCAAACTACTGTGCTACTAAACACTTTCCTGCAGAGAAACAACTTTCTAGGTGTGGTTGAATTGAGAACTCAACTGCTAAGGCTTATAAATATTCATTGGCTCCCCTTGAGTCGAATCAATAAATTGGGTGAAATACTACCCTCGAAGACTGTTAAGATCCCCTATAGTTGTGGGTCATCAGGCACCACCACTTGTGTACCAGCTGCAGCCGGGCTAAAGGACGAGTGCCATGGTGATGAGGTACAACCTCGTGCGCCAATGGCACGCTCTGGTGTGAGCTCACAAGCCATCGAGCCAACCGCCATAGATTTTGCCGACGACAGCAACACCGGGGTGTCCACGCAAGCAGCAGAGCCACTGTAGTGGATGCGATGGATTCTGGAGAGTGCGCCACTGTAGCCACCCTTTCCAGGGGCAGTGGGAGAGAGCACGTTGTGGCTGCCGGCGACACCCTGGTACCTACACTGCGGGCCTCTGGGTTGATCTCCATGCCTCCCACCAGGGCGGGGAGGCCATTGGCCGTGCATCCACCCCAGTCACCAGCAACACCAAGGCCACTCGGGCCGCCAAACGGGTGCCCAATAGAGCGTGGAGTATCACCCACACCGGTGCCATCGATCCTTCTCCTGTAGAAAATCCTTGAGTAGTCGTACCTCCTTGTGAGATCTTCATCGCCGTCCGGCTCGAAGTTTGGACGGAGCTTGAGGTAGGGAACTGTGTGGTCCACCACACTCAGAATGTGGATGGTGAGTGGACATGCATGGTGAGTGGCGATGGGGACCAGCGGCACCAGTGGCGATGGGGAAACATGCCATTTCGGATCGACCATGTTCGGCAACCCCACCGGCTCAAGAACCTAAAAATGATAGACCTTGGGGATGCTGGATGGCTTCCTCATTCAGGCCATCAATTCAAAAGATAGGAAAGATTTCCCTCCAAGCCGTACATATGACTTTCATCGAATACGGCTTTCCATAGAATTCTATAGGGATCTATGAGATCGAGTACGGAATTCTGTTTACTCACTTTAAATTGAGTATCCATTTCCCTCCTTTTCCTGCTAGGATCAGAAATCCTGTATTTTCCATATCCATACGATCGAGTCGTTAGGTTTCCGAAATAGTGTAATGGAAAAAGAAGTGCTTCGAATCATTGCTATTTGACTCGGACATGTTCTTAAAAAGTCAAGGTATTTCGAATTGTTTGTTCACACGGAAAAAGTAAGGGAAAACCCCTGAAAGAATTTCCATATTGACCTTGGACATATAAGAGTTCCGAATCAAATCTCTTTAGAAAGAGGATCCTTTGTCTCATGGTAGCCTGCTCCAGTCCCCTTACGAAACTTTCCCTTATTGGGTTAGCCATACACTTCACATGTTTCTAGCAATTCACATAGCATCATCAAATGATACAAGTCTTGGATAAGTATCAACAATGCACTAGAACGCCCTTGTTGATGATTCTTTACAGCGACAACATCTAGAGTTCCTCGAATAATGTGATATCTCACACCAGGTAAATCCTTAACCCTTCCCCCTCTTACTAATACTACAGAATGTTCTTGTAAATTATGGCCAATACCAGGTATAAAAGCAGTGATTTCAAATCTAGAGGTTAATCGTACTCTGGCAACTTTACGTAAGGCAGAGTTGGGTTTTTTTGGGGCTGATAGAGGAAAAGTCAATAGATAAGTCACCCTTACTGTCCCTTTACAGAACCGTACATGAGATTTTCACCTCATACGGCTCCTCGGTCAATTCTTTCGAAGGGATCCTTTTCCTCATTCTAGAGTCTCCGCGCTTCTTCCACTCTATCCCGAAGACTAACTAAGACCAATTGAGTCACGTTTTCATGTTCTAATTGAACACTTTCCATTTATGATATGATTAAAGGAGAAGATTGTTCTTTTACCAAACATATGCAAATCAAATCACGTCTTATAATACGAAGAAATCTTTCTCGGTATCAATCCCCTTGCCCCTCATTCTTTGAGAATCAGAAGGATCCTTTTCGAGTTTCCATTTCTTCATTTGGAATCTGGGCTCTTCTATCTTTGACTTATTTTTTTGGCTTTATTCTTTATTTATTTCATTTCGATTTCCCCCTCTTCCTCTATCCTTATCCTGTAGGTACAACGTTTGCTTCAATAGAGAACTTTTACTTTGTATGATCTATATTATCCCATTCCAATTTCTTCCTGAAACTTCCCAAGAAAAATCCTGAATTGGATCCAAAATTGACAGATTAATGTGAGCTTATCCATGCGATTAGGCACTCTTCAAATAGGAATCCATTTTCTAACTAGCTTTTGTGCTTTGATGAGTTATCCGAGATCCTTTCGATGACCTATGTTGTGTTGAAGGGACATCTATATGATCCGATCGATTGCATAAGACCCACGGTAGCAATAGAACGGGGAAAGTATACAGAAAAGATAGTTCTTTCCAATTTCAATTATCTATATATTAGTTCATTCATATTTCTAGATATCTATTTCTATATATTAGTATTAGTTAGTAGTACTATTAGTTACCGATCCCGGCTCTATGAGTTCTTTCTTCCGTGATGAACTGTCGGCACCAGTCCTACATTTTTTTCTCTGTGGATCGAGGAGAAAGGGGGCTCAGCAGGAAGAGGATTGTACCATGAGAGAAGCACGGAGGTCAACCCGCTTCAAATATGGAACATGGATTCTGGCAATGCAACAAAGTTGGATCCTCATATCGATCTAAATGAATCAGTCTTTCTACAGAGGTCAATCTTTGCCTATTAGGCAAGAGGATAACAAGTTCTAAATTTGGTCTCGGTAGGACACGGATTTCTATTACTATGAAATTCATAAATGAAAATGAAGTAGTTAATGGGAGGGCTACCATTATCCTTTTTCTTGGATGTGTTCTTACGAGAAGTAATTTGTCCTCATGTTTCGAGGTCTCAAGAAAAGGGCATGGAAACAGATAGAAACTCTTGAATGGAAATTGAAAAGAAATGTAGCCCCAGTTCCTTCGGAAATGGTAAGATCTTTGGCGCAAGAAAAGGGGCAACCCATATCATCTTGACTTGGTTCTGCTTCCCCTTTTTTTAAGAATACCGAGTCGGGTTGTTATCCTACCAGTATCAAATAGAACATGCTGAACAAGATCTTCTTCATGGAAACCTGCTCGATTTAGATCAGGAAAATCATACAGATTTTATGAAACCATGTGCGATGGCTCAAATCCATAGTCAATCCTACTTTCGATATGACCAGTTGACAATTGAATCCAATTTTTCCCATTATTTGACTATCCATAATAGTGTGGAAAGAAAGCCCGAAGGAAGAGTGGCCTTGAGTTTCTTTCCCCTTTGCCTAAGGATTCATTAATTGTCTTTCTTGATGGGACGGGGAAGTAATATAACTCAGTGGTAGAGTGTCACCATGACGTGGTGGAAGTCATTAGTTCGAGCCTGATTATCCCTAAACCCAATGTTACTTTTTTCTATTTTGACTTACTCCCCCGCCACGAGCGAACGGGAATGGATAAGAGGCTTGTGGAATTGACAGGGTTGGCTATACTGTTGGTGGCGAACTCCAGGCTAATAATCTGAAGAGCATGGATACAAGTTATCCTTGGAAGGAAAGACAATTCCGAATCTGCTTTGTCTATGAATAAGGAAGCTATAAGTAATGCAACTATGAATCTCATGGAGAGTTCGATCCTGGCTCAGGATGAACACTGGCAGCATGCTTAACACATGCAAGTCGAACGGGAAGTGGTGTTTCCAGTGGCAAACAGGTGAGTAATGCATAAGAACCTGCCCTTGGGAGGGGAACAACAACTGGAAATTGTTGCTAATACCCCATAGGCTGAGGAGCAAAAGGAGAAATCTGCCCAAGGAGGGGCTCACGTCTGATTAGCTAGTTGGTGAGGCAATAGCTTACCAAGGCGATGATCAGTAGCTGGTCCGAGAGGATGATCAGCCACACTGGGACTAAGACACGGCCCAGACTCCTATGGGAGGCAGCAGTGGGGAATTTTCTGCAATGGGCGAAAGCCTGACGGAGCAATGCCGCATGGAGGTGGAAGGCCTACGGGTCATCAACTTCTTTTCTCGGAGAAGAAACAATGACGGTATCTTAGGAATAAGCATCGGCTAACTCTGTGCTAGCAGCCACGGTAAGACAGAGGATGCAAGCATTATCCGGAATGATTGGGCGTAAAGCATCTGTAGGTGGCTATTCAAGTCCGCCGTCAAATCCCAGGGCTCAACCCTAGATAGGCAGTGGAAACTACCAAGCTGGAGTACGGTAGGGGCAGAGGGAATTTCCGGTGGAGCGGTGAAAAGCATTGAGATCGGAAAGAACACCAATGGCCAAAGCACTCTACTAGGCCAACACTAACACTGAGAGATGAAAGCAAGGGGAGAAAATGGCGTTAGAGACCCCAGTAGTCCTAGTCGTAAACGATGGAAACTAGGTGATGTGCGACTCGACCCATGTAGTCCTGAGCTAACGCATTAACTATCCCGCCTGGGGAGTACGTTCGCAAGAATGAAACTCAAAATAATTGACAGGGGCCTGCACAAGTGGTGAGCATGTGGTTTAATTTGATGCAAAGCGAAGAACCTTACCAGGGCTTGACATGCTGCGAATCCTCTTGAAAGAGAGGGGTGCCCTCGGGAACGTGGACACAGGTGGTGCATGGCTGTCGTCAGCTCATGCCATAAGGTGTTGGGTTAAGTCTCGCAACGAGCGCAACCATCATGTTTATTTGCCACTATGAGTTTGGAACCCTGAACAGACCACTGGTGTTAAGCTGGAGGAAGGAGAGGATGAGGCCAAGTCATCATGCCCCTTATGCCCTGGGCGACACACGTGCTACAATGGGCGGGACAAAGGGTCGCGATCTCATGAGGGTGAGCTAACTCCAAAAACCCATAGATTGTTGATGAGCTAGCTAATGGCACCAACTCCCAAGCACTTGCCGGCAATCCTTTAATGCCTAGCTTGCAGAAGAAATCAAGCTTGCACTGGTCGCGTGCGCACTCCGATGCCATCGCTGGAAAACAATGCGGGCCCCAGCGCAACGGATCTGGCTTGAGCAGGAAAACATCTTGTCACAGTCTGCTTTGGGTGCGTGCCCTCCACCCTGACGTGTCTCCTTTCCACCCTGTAAAACTAGGCGAGAGGCTGCAAGAGTGCCTCTGGGGAAATCGCGGGCCGCTTGCCCTGGACCGATGCGAGTGGAGCGCGATTGCGATAGTCCACCTCCAGCGCGTCCATACCCACCTGACGGTGTAGATAACCATCAGATCCCTTGGTAGGGGTTCTGGCGTAGCTGGAAGTCACAAAGTGGAGGTCGCACGGGGATTTACCCAGGTCTGGGCCTCCGAAGAGTAATACCCTACATCAAGCTTGTGTTTGTTATTCATGGCTTGGGATACCTCGTGTGAGTGGTTACAATGGTGTGGATGAGATTGCTATCGAGAGTTTGTCTATCTCAGAATAGATGGGCATGAGAGCTCCCTAACCTCCCCTTATATACATGGTGGAGGCTAGGGTTTTACAGAGAGAGATGCGATCTAGGGTAGCTGCCGCCCCCAACTTGGAGATCAAGTTGGTCGATGGGTGCTTATTCTCTTCTGTGGGCTCCCCTCCGTTGCTGGGCCTTACGGGCCCTCTGACAGGCCTTCTGCTAGGCTCCCCTCGGTGAGCCACCCCCGGTGTATGACACCGTATGTAGCCCCCAAGCGTGGCGGAGGTCGCAGGAGTGGGTCTTTGAGACCTCCGGTGGGCTCCTTTCTTTACAGTGCTTGTCTTTGTGATTTTCTTCTTCAGGGAGCTCGGCTCGAGGCCTCCATGGTTGGCAGCCTTTTATCAGGGCTGCGCCGGTTAGCCTCCCAAGGTATCGATAGTTGTTGACATGGTCCACCCGATCGAATTGGGGTCTTTTGGGAAGCCGTTTGGGCGTATCCCGTTAACTGCGCATCGTGATGATAATGACTCCGGAATCCTCGCGCCCACACCTCACAAAATAGGAAACCACTGGAGACGCAAGGCATGTGTCATTCCGTGAGGTCCGCCACTTCGGTTTTGAGCTGGCTATAAGGAGGGGAAAGTGGAGGGTTTTCTTCTTCCTGCACTCTCGCCCATTTCTACTCCTCTGCCTCCAGCCTTCAAGCATGCGCCGCCATCATGATTTTTTCGCCATCCACTTGCGCGACTCCAGTCGGTTCCATCCTCATTTCCGACATGGCCAAGACCAAGAGCGAGAAGGGCGCTTGGGCCCCCAGGCAGGATCTGCCCGCCACTGGGATGGACCAGAACCGGAAGAGGGCCGCCTCGAAGGGCGGTAAGAGGCAGCCACGGGAAGCCCCCAAGACACGACGCTAAAGTGTTCCCCTCAACAACCTCTCCAAAGAGCTTCAGGTCTTTGTGGACGAGAGGTTAATGCTAGCAGATCTGGAGCACCGCCTTCCGGGGGGGGGGGGGGGGACGGTGAGGTACCGCCGACCCCTCATGCCGATGAGCATGTCATTTGCCTGGAGTATTTTGGGAGGGGGCTCGGATTTCCCCTCCATGGCTTTGTTAGCGGGCTGCTGTGCTTCTACGGCTACCAGCTGCATCACATTCCACCCAATAGAGTCCTACACATCACCAACTTTATCACTTTCTGTGAATGTTTCTTCAGAACGGCTCCTCACTTCGAGTTGTTCTGGTATTTTTTTGGGTCTGTGTCTAGACCAATGGGGATGCAGTCTACGACCATGGGGGAGCCATCTTGCAACTCCGCCCTAACTGCAAGTTTTTCGCCACCGACCTCCTAAAATCTGTCCGGGAGTGGCATAAGTCATGGTTTTATGTGAGCGGGCTAGGGAACGACCGGCCTGCCTTTTTGAACAAACCCCCGCAAAAGCTGCGGTCCTGGGATCCACTAACCAAGCTATCACAGGAGGCCAAGACACTAGCCGAGGCCACCTCCTGTTTGAAGGAAGGTGTCTTGATGGGTGGTCATATCATTAGGACGTGTGTGGAGCATCGTGTCCTTCCTCTGTAGGCTCGGTAATCCCCGATGTACAAGTACACGGGACCTGAGGACCCGACATGGGTGTCTAAGGATGAGCTGGAGGATGTCGAGACCCACCTTGGCTTCTTGATTGGGCCAAAGTCGATTGCGGACTCCAGGACTGCGGCCGTGAAGGCCTTCAGTGTTGATGACCCGCTGAGCGGCGTAAGTGTTGATACCTCCACAACTTTATATATCTGAAGCTCGGATCTTTTTCCCATTTACATCATTTGCTCTTGTCTTGCAGGAGTTCGTGGCCTTTGAGGCCTACCGCTCGGAGCCCCCACTGCTGGGACAGGTGGTGGAGATGGCTATGGCACAGTTGATGTCCCCCGCCCCTCCTAAGCCTATAATGGCCAAAGTCGCATCCTCCAAGAGGCGGGGGAAGGCGCCCAAGGAGGTCTCGGAGGAGGAAGAAGACCCAGAGGTGGAGGCCTCTGGTGACATGCATGCTACCGACCTCCTCAATGAAGAGGAGGACGAAGCCACGACCTCCTCGCAAGAGGGGCACAGTAGTGACGACGATGACGATGATGATGATGATGATGATGATGATGATGATGAGGAAGAAGCCCAGCAAAAGGCAGAGGATGAGGAGATCTCCCAGGAGGAGCTCGGGTGGCCGGAGGTGGAGACATCGCGCCCGTAGCTCAAAAAGCTGTGCAGGGGCCCCCGAAAGGACGCCCCATCTCGTGGGAGCAGTCGCAGGCTCCGTAGGAATCCCTCCAAGTCCCCAAGCTTTGAGATCCCGATGGTCGTGCAGGCGCCGTCTTGAAAGCACAACATTCTGGTTAAGACCCCATAAGTTTGCTTCCTCCTATTTGCCGGGCTGTCGCCCTTTGCCTTGCATTGTTAACCTTGAGCTATTTGCAGGAACATTTTTCCTGGAATAGAAACCTTGTTTACCATGGGATCCTCTGCAGCCATGGCTATCGTGGCGGTCCCTTTGTTGAGCATGCCTGTTGCGACCGACCACCCAGAGACCGCGCCCTTGAAGGCCGGAGGCCACACCACAGGTTAGGACTTTGTCGTGCTCTCCTTGGGTAAACTTTATGGCGCTCATGATCCCTTCTGAGAATGTGTTGCCTCCTTCTGAAGTAGACATGTCTGTTGAGCCTGTGACCACCTTGGCCGCGTAGAAAGCAACCGTGGAGGACAGAGAGGAGAGCTCATTGATGTTGAGGAAGGAGCAAACCCACCACCTGTCGGGGCCGGATTTCCGGGACGCAATATCCCAGAAATTAACCCCACGTGTCATCACCAGCCCAGGATTACCGTTACTGGTGGACACGTCCTTGTTACAGATTACAGAGCAATTACAAGAATTGGATACAAGACCATGAAGGTCTAATGATACAAGAATGATTCTGGCGATGGATGACGGAAGTGACTCGTGGTTCTCCAACGTCGATGGGGCTCCATTCCCACAGGAACGGTTGACCTGGATAATTCCTATCCTGCGTGGCTGCCATCCTAGGCTCCGCACGGACGTCGCTATGGTACTCCTTGTAGAACTCCTGACCTGGCCATGTAAATATCCAGGTACAAGCCTGTGAGTATGTCTGAATGTACTCGCAAACATTATGAACAAAAGATATACCAAATGCATATGCTCATGTTGGATTAAATGCTATGCTCATGCTGACATTTCGAATAGGTTTAAACTCTGCAGAGGGTGTACTCTTTACCCATAAGTAAAGGATTTCTTTAGTCAGTACCGTGACATTGACTAATTCCCATTATGGTCTTTGGGTTGAAAACACACTTGACCAGCACACACAAGATTAACCGTCCAGATGCCAGGAATCACCCAAAGCATCGTTTCAGAAAAACTCTAAGTCGGGGAGACAACAATCTCGAGTAGCATGGGATCACTATTAATACGCGCGGATTCCAAGGGGTGCCCCCCTCTCGGCTACAACCGGTAACACCCATGCCCCCTGACCCGATGATAGGATTTAGTCTACCATCGTGGAAACCCTCATCGTAGCCCTCTATGTGGTGTGTGCACGGAAAGGGGTTAACAACTTACTAAACCATATCCCACCTGTGGCAGGGACAAGTGGCAGCACGAATCAAGTATGGGGGTTGCCGGAACAAGACTCGATCTACGGTCGACTCAGGAGGCTCAAATATTTCCTGCAGTGGTTAGCACAACAAAGTATTCTTTCAACAGCAGTAACAAACAGGGCCACAACCCTTGCATGCTCCAACATGCATAATCAACAAGGTATGATCACGTTCCAATGTGATCACCCTTCTGCCGGTAATGGTATTTTACTATGCCTGCTCCTGCAAGTTAGTCATGAAGAGCACACGATGCACGGTACGATGAAATATGCCAACTCTACGTGCATGCAAATTTTATTTGAATTCAACCTATGCATGACTCATATATTCTTGCAAACATTTAACCATGCAATCACCATATCAAGTGTTCAAGATGCTTGCCTTGAGCATGCAGAAATATTGGGTGCACTCCAAAAGTTTGAGAATTTTATCTTCCCTCAATTTCCTATTTTCAAAAATATTTAAATTACCACATAGAGCTAAAACAGTGCTAAAAAGTTGTCTGGAAAATTTTGAAATAAATTCTAAAATAAACTAGATGAAAATTAAGGAATAACAGAAAAAGAATCAATTTATTTGGAGTTAAGATGATTTACTTAGGGAGTTTCTAAGTTGAAATAATTAGAGAAATGGACTATTTAAAATGTCCAGTGGAAACAGAGTTTAGGAAAAATGTTCACCTAGGCTGGAATAATAGAGAATGATTTTAGGAATCTACAGAAATTTGAATAATCAAATTTGGATTTAAAATGACTGTGTGGAAATATTTGAAAACTGCTGAGAAAAGAAAAAGGATAAGGACAGGGGCGGGCCCTGAGCGCTGATTAGCCGTAAAGCGTTACTGGCCTGAGCCAGTCGTTCGGCTGCGCGGGAGGCTGCCGACGTGGAAGATGCATTCGGAACAATACGTGTTCCAGAGATGAAAGCGTATAAGGGCAAATACGCCTCCACTTATCGCCGTGGGCCGTGATCCCCAGTCACTGACGGTAGGTCCCGCAGGCCCACAAGTCAGGTTTGACTGGTCAGCCCCACGCCTCCCTTCCATGGCAGAACAGAGAAGACTGCTGCCGGTGGCGGTTGCTGGCGAACGGTGGCGCCGTTCGGAAAACCGTGGCCACCCACGAGCTCAGTAGGTCGAGACGGTCCCGTGGGTACCCTTCCTGGTCGCCGGAGTGGACGGAGTCGCCGACGGCGAGCTTCCTGGTGGACGGTGGCGTCGGGCAGGATGGGCCTGTCTTCTACGGCGGCCCTTGAGCAAAATTGAGAGGGGAAATAAATTAGCGGAAGCTCCAGTAGGCTAGTGGTGGAGGAGTTTTTAGTGGGGAGGCCATGGTTGGCTCGGAATCATCCGAGAGATGGCGGCGGCCGTGATCGCCGGAGATGGAGATGACGGCCATTTCCGGCCGTTTGGCTGCCTCGGGAGGGCTTATGGGGGATGGAGGAGTGGTGGAGATGAGAGGAGCGAGCTCGGAGGGGCCTTTTATAGGCGGGCGACGTCGGTTCGTTGCTTTCAGAGAATGGCCGCAGCGGACCTCGCCATTGATGGCGGCTGAGGTAGCTGGCGTGGTTGGTGGTGGACGGCAGAGGTTGGTGAGAATGGTGGCCATCCAAATTTATGCGAGAGGAAGGGCTGGTTGGCTTTAGGATGCTAGGGCGGCGCCGTCCACAGCAGACAGCGGCGGCGGCCATTGATGGCGTTCAGAGGACGGTGGCGAGGTTGGTGGTGGTCAGCGGAGTCGGTGAGGACGGTGGCCGCCCGTATTTACGCCGGGGGTGACTGGCTAGCTTGAGGGTGCACCACGCGTCCTGGCAGAGCCGTGCCCGAGACGCCAGTGGCGGTGGACGGTGCAGACGGCGGTTGGTCGGTGCTAGAGGTCAGGGAAGAGTGTCGGTGGGGTACCTGGCTTGCTCATGAAGCTGTGGAGGATGGAAAACATGCGGGGGAGGCGGCAGAGCAGCGGTGCGAGGGGGAGTCCGAGCCTGCTAAACGAGCACTCTGCTCGTGCGCTGTGCACGCACTGGACATGAACGCAACATGCTCGTCAGGATGCCATGAGGCTCTAGAAGCATTTGTTGCAAGCGAGACTTAGCAGGATGGGGCTTCTCTAGATGGCAAGGCTTGTGGACATGTTGATTTGGCTAGAGGAGCTACTGTCAAATGCTAGTTTAAAACTTGGCCAAACTCTGCCATGCACATCACCTGTTTGACAGAATGCTAGGGCCATTTAGAAACTTCTTATGAAAATGATACTTGGCAGGCTAGTGTCTCTTTCGATGATAGAGATGGTGGTGGAGTTGGTTTGGGAAAAGAGAAAACTTGCTAATGCAAGTTTTACCAGAATTCATTTCTGGACAGAAACTACAGGAGGTTATTTGGTGGCCTTACAAAATTCATATGGGGCTGAGCTTCTGGAGTTAAGGGTTTGGTTGGAAGGACTATAAGTGGGAAACATTTCAGAATTTTTGGAGCAAGGAAAATTGGGGTTGTAGTTATAACCTAGAAATGGATAGAATGGAAAAGAGGGAGTTTCACTCAAAATTTCCAAAATACCAAGTTAGGTTTTTGCATAAAAGTGATCTGTAGGCATCACATGACCTCTCATAATTTTTGTGGAATTTTGAAAGAAATATTTAAAATGGTTGTAGTGCAACAAAGGCATTTAAAGTATTGAAATAGCTATTAAAGGAATTGTTTTTGGGGAATTTTTATTATGAAAATAATTCCTACTATTATTAAACTATAAATGAAATGGTTTAAGAAAACTACTAGAGCCACAATATTATCTCCAAAGATTTCTATATGGAGGGAAGAATTTTGAAAAACAGAAACAGAAAATTGTTCTGAAATTAATAAAAGACCTAGCAAAAATAAAATTTTTAATTCTGGCCAAATTTTATTTAGTAAAAACATGATTAAATTTTTGGGGTGTTACAAATTCTACCCCCCTTAAGAAAATCTTGTCCTCGAGATTTCTTAGGTGGTCACCGAAATTAAACCCACCTTTCGAGGAGATTTTTTTTTCTGAGCCATTTAAAATAACCTATTTAGGCACAGTTGATGTGGGCTCATGATAATTGGTGTAACTACAGCGAGGCACTATTGATGTGGTTCTACTGTGACTATTACGACCAATTTGGAAAAAGTATAAATTACAAAATTCGCTTGCCGTACTCCAGTGCACAGTGCTCTCTCCGGCTGAGAGGTGGACCCAGGGCCCACTGTCAGTCTCTTCTTCTTCGTCCGGCTTTCTTCTCCCTCTCCCTCTCGCGCTTTTTCTCCACCTGTGGCATCTAGCGCGCAGGGTATCTAGGGCCGTACTGTGGTAGTGTGTGGCGTGCTAGCTGCAGGTGCAGCGTGCACTCACCTCGCGGGCCAGCACCTTGTCGGCACTGCTCGTGGATTCGCCTCCGAACACCGGTGATCGAGAGGCGAGCGGCGCTGGTGGACTTCGCTCATAGTACACCGAGCTCGGGTTATAAAAACGACCGCAGTGTTACTCTCTTCTTCATCACACCTTGCCTCACTTGCCCTTCCTCTTCTTCTTCCTTCTTCTGGTTGTAGGAGCTCGAGGTGAAGCCTCAATGGAGGATGTGTTTCTGGATGTGATCACGATTCTCCTGGCCTGGATGCTGGCGGCATTGGTTGGTTCCTCGCTACTCCTATGTGCGATGATTCTAGATGATCATCGCAATGCTGCTGCTCGAGTGGTGGCTCTCCGCGACGGCGGTGGCCATGAGGATTAGATATCAGTGTCGGTTATGAGTGGGTGCTAGTGTGTTGGCAATAGGTCTCGTAGAAATAACTACCCACATATTTTCCCTCGAAAAATTGTGGTGTACTGGTGAGGCAAGTGATTAGGTGCTAAATGTGTGTGTGGTTCTGCACGTAGCGCATGTAGTGGAGTGAGTGTGGCTAAAATCCGGATGTCATGGCGGTGCGTGAATTAATTCTGTGTTTGCAAAAATTATTAGTCACAGTGGTCCTTAATAAAATCTCAGCCCGAGATTGGTTAAGGGTGAAAAAAAAACAATTATAAACTATGGTAACAAAATAACTGCAACCAAACATTTCATTCATAGGGTAAATCCTAAGATGCAACACAGATATCAAATTATGCAATTAAACGCTAGACTCACGAACACTACCATGGTCTCTACGGTACAAAGGTAAAATCGATAGTGTCCTGAGAAAATATCCCTAGCATTGGAACACAATCTTCTTCCCCTGGAGATAGTGGATGGAGGAGTCGAAGAACGTTCCCTCCTTGGTCTAGCAACAGTGGTTCGCCGATGGCGATCTGAGGATTCAGAACAGCAAGAGTCTAGAGGAAGTCCATCACTTGCTGGGTCAAACGCTCTTGTGCGATGACATATTTAACAAGGTTGGCTAGCATTGGATATCTCTCTGATTGTCTGCAGGGGAAAGATGCTTCTTCTCCAGGTGCTGCGCGGCTCGAGAAGTAGTAATACCCCCTTTCGCTGGCACGACGCACTGCGAACCGGAGACGGGTAATTGCTTCATAGGCAGCAACTTCTATAGCCATTTCTGGAGTTGGCACAGATTTCCAAATGAAGACGACACTTGTAGGGCCTTGGTTTGGGTCTACTGGTGGGATGTGTGCGACTGCCCAATATTTTGAGGCGTTGTGGTTGATCCTCAATTTGAACAACTCGTACTGGGCTGGTTGAGTGGAACCAAGAGTGTTGCGGGTGAAATCCCACAATATCTTGACAAAACTGCCCGGGGTTGCATCTGGGGTTCTCAGATGAATCCCAAGGTGCGACATGGGAGAAATGGTGGTGGACGCAGTGTACAAAGTGAGGGATGCTGATTTTGGTTAGGAGAGTGGTCTCCTATATAGTGCCTGGGCTAGGAAACATATATCAGCATGGGTACAATTATGGGTATCAGCTCTATTCTAGAGTGGTCGAGTCAATGTCGCAGATATAAATCACAAATTGTGACGTATTACTGTGGTTGTCGGTTAGGGAGATAGGTTGGGCACCGACCGCTGAAAGGTGTCGGCTGGCTACGGCAATCTGTCGGATAGGATGGCTTGACTATGGGCACAGAAGGATATGGATGGTGTGGAAACCTAGAGATAGCGACCAGGCTAAGATAGAATTAGCCAATGGTCAGCCTGGCTCTGATACCAAGTCAGTCGGGGCTGGATTTCTGGGACGCAATATCCCAGAAATTAACCCCTCGTGTCATCACCAGCCCAGGTTTACCGTTACTGGTGGACACGTCCTTGTTACAGATTACCAAACAATTACAAGAATTGGATGCAAGACCATGAAGGTCTAATGATACAACAATGATTTTGGCGATGGATGACAGAAGTGACTCGTGGTTCTCCAACGTCGATGGGGCTCCATTCCCACAGGAATGGCTGACCTGGATAATTCTTATCTCGTGTGGCTGCCATCCTAGGCTCCGCACGGACGTCGCTGTGGTATACCTTGTAGAACTCCTGACCTGGCCAAGTAAATAGCCAGGGACAAGCCTGTGAGTACGTTTGAATGTACACGCAAACATTATGAACACAAGATATAACGAATGCATATGCTCATGTTGGATTAAATGCTATGCTCCTGTTGAGTAAAAATTTAAAACATGGCATGGCAACAGTGATATGGTGCAAAAAGAGACATAATACAACTTGTTAGTCATAAAACAAGGAAAGGTAAGAGAAATGCCAATCGGGTGTCCACAAGAGTAGTGGCATGACAGACCGCCTGAGAACTCGAGGGACGCCACGGAGAGGTCTTGAAAAGAAATACCAATCGGGTGTCCACAAGAGTAGTGGTGTGATAGACCGCCTGAGAACTCGAGGGACGCCACGGAGGGGTCTTGAAAAGAAATGCCAATCGGGTGTCCACAAGAGTAGCGGCGTGACAGACCGCCTGAGAACTCGAGGGATGCCACGGAGGGGTCTTGAAAAGAAATGCCAATCGGGTGTCCACAAGAGTAGTGGCGTGACAGACCGCCTGAGAACTCGAGGGATGCCACGAAGAGTTCTTGAAAATAAAACCGAATGCCCGGGGTAGTCTAGCCAACCCCTGAGACACTCAGGAAAATAAAATAAGAGAAACGGGTTAGTCCACAATACTATGCATAACCACAATAATATTAATATGCATAGCAAAAATATTCATGGTAGCATCAGGGTGACAATAATTATCCTGCAAAATAATTCAGGCTCAATTTAATTATTTTCCTTCGAAGACTGACAATAAGACCGACACTTGACCAACCCAGACTGTAGTCCTTAACCGCAGACACAGCTATTCGAATAGGTTTTAACTTTGCAGATGGTGTACTCTTTATCCACACGTAAAGGATTTCTTTAGTCAGTACCGTGACACTGACTAATTCCCATTACGGTCTTTGGGTTGAAAACACACCTGACCAGCACACACGAGATTAACCGTCCGGATGCCAGGAATCACCCAAAGCATCGTTTTAGAAAAACTCTAAGTCGGGGAGACGACAATCTCGAGTAGCATGGGATCACTATTAATACGCACGGATTCCAAGGGGTGCCCCCCTCTTGGCTACAACCGGTAACACCCATGCCCCCTGACCCGATGACAGGATTTAGTCCACAATCGTGGAAACCCTCATCGTAGCCCTCTATGTGGTGTGTGCACGGAAAGGGGTTAACAACTTACTAAACCATACTCCACCTGTGGCAGGGACAAGTGGCAGCACGAATCAAGTATGGGGGTTACCGAAACAAGACTCGATCTACGGTCGAGTCAGGAGGCTCAAATATTTCCTGCAGTGGTTAGCACAACAAAGTATTCTTTCAACAGTAGTAACAAACAGGGCCACAACCCTTGCATGCTCCAACATGCATAATCAACAAGGTATGATCACATTCCAACGTGATCAGCCTTCTGCCGGTAACGGTATTTTACTATGCCTGGTCCTTCAAGTTAGTCATGACGAGGACACGATGCACGGTACGATGAAATATCCCAACTCTACATGCATGCAAATTTTATTTGAATTTAACGTATGCATGACTCATATATTCTCGCGAATATTTAACCATGCAACCACCATATCAAGTGTTCAAGATGCTTGCCTTGAGCATGCAGAAATATTGGGTGCACTCCAAAAGTTTGAGAATTTTATCTTCCCTCCATTTCCTATTTTCAAAAACATTTAAATTACCACATAGAGCTAAAACAGTGCTAAAAAGTTGTATGGAAAATTTTGAAATAAACACTAAAATAAACTAGATGAAAATTAAGGAATAACAGAAAGAGAATCAATTTATTTGGAGCTAAGATGATTTACTTAGGTAGTTTCTAAGTTTAAATAATTAAAGAAATGGACTATTTAAAATGTCCAATGGAAACAAAGTTTAGAAAAAATGTTCACCTAGGCTGGAATAATAGAGAATGATTTTAGGAATCTACAGAAATTTGAATCATCAAATTTGGATTTAAAATGACTGCTGTGGAAATATTTGAAAACTGCTAAGAAAAGAAAAAGGATAATGACAGGAGCGCGCTCTGAGCGCTGATTAGCTGTAAAGCGTTACTGGGCCGAGCCCAGCCGTTCGGCTGGGCGGGAGGCTGCCGACGTCGAAGATGCATTCGGAACAATACGTGTTCCAGAGATGAAAGCGTATAAGGGCAAATACGCCTCCACTTATCGCCGTGGGCCGTGACCCCCAGTCACAAATGGTGGGTCCCACAGGCCCACCAGTCAGGTTTGACTGGTCAGCCCCGCGCCTCCCTTCCATGGCAGAATAGAGGAGGCCGCTGCCGGTGGTGGCGCCGTTCGGAAAACCGAGAGCCACCCACGAGCTCAGTAGGTCGAGGCGGTCCCGTGGGTGCCCTTCCTGGTCGCCGGAGTGGAAGGAGTCTCTGACGGTGAGCTTCCCGGTGGATGGCGGTGTCGGGCAGGATGGGCCTTTCTTCTATGGCTGCCCTTGAGCAAAATTGAGAGGGGGAATCAATCAGCAGAAGCTCCAGTATGCTAGTGGTGGAGGAGTTTTTGGTGGGAAGGCCGTGGTTGGCTCGGAATCATCCGAGAGATGGCGGCGGCTGTGATCGCCGAAGATGGAGATGACGGCCGTTTCCGGCCGTTTGGCTGCCTCGGGAGGGCTTATGGGGGATGGAGGAGTGGTGGAGATGAGAGGAGCGAGCTCGGAGGGGCCTTTTATAGGCGGGCGACGTCGGTTCGTTGTTTTCAGAGAATGGCCATGGCGGACCTTGCCATTGATGGCGGCTGAGGTAGCTGGCGTGGTCGGTGGTGGACGGCAGAGGTTGGTGAGAATGGTGGCCATCCAAATTTATGCGAGAGGGAGGGCTGGTTGGCTTAGGATGCTAGGACGGCGCCGTCCACAGTAGACAGCGGCGGTGGCCATTGATGGCGTTCAGAGGCCTGTGGCGAGGTTGGTGGTGGTCGACGGAGTCGATGAGGACAGTGTCCGCCTGTATTTACGTCGGGTGTGGCTGGCTGGCTCGAGGGCGCGCCACGCGTCCTGGCAGAGCCGTGCCCGAGACGTCAGCGGCAGTGGACGGTGCGGACGGCGGCTGGTCGGTGCTAGAGGTCAGGGAAGAGTGTCGATGGGGTACCTGGCTTGCTCATGAACCTGTGGAGGATGGAAAACGTGCGGGGGAGGCGGCAGAGCAGCGGAGCGGTGCGAGGGCGAGGCCGAGCCTGCTAAACGAGCGCTCTGCTCGTGCGCTGTGCACGCACTGGACATGAACGCAACATGCTCGTCATAATGCCATGAGGCTCTAGAAACATTTGTTGCAAGTGAGACTTAGTAGGATGGGGCTACTCTAGATGGCAAGGCTTCTGGACATGTTGATTTGGCTAGAGGAGCTATTGTCAAATGCCAGTTTAAAACTTGGCCAAACTCTGCCATGCACATCACCTGTTTGACAGAATGCTAGGGCCATTTAGAAAATTCTTATGAAAATGATACTTGGCAGGCTAGTGTCTCTTTGGATGATAGAGATGGTGGTGGAGTTGGTTTGTGAAAAGAGAAAACTTGCTAATGCAAGTTTTACCAGAATTCATTTCTGGACAGAAACTACAGGAGGTTATTTGGTGGCCTTACAAAATTCATATGGGGCTGAGCTTCTGGAGTTAAGGGTTTGGTTGGAAGGACTATAAGTGGGAAAAATTTCAGAATTTTTGGAGCAAGGAAAATTGGGGTTGTAGTTAGAACCTAGAAAATGGACAGAATGGAAAAGAGGGAGTTTCACTCAAAATTTCCAAAAGACCAAGTTAGGTTTTTGCATAAAAGTGATCTGTAGGCATCACATGACCTCTCATAATTTTTTTGGAATTTTGAAAGAAATATTTAAAATGGTTGTAGTGCAACAAAGGCATTTAAAGTATTGAAATAGCTATTAAAGGAATTGTTTTTGGGAAATTTTTATTATGAAAATAATTCCTACTGTTATTAAACTATAAATGAAATGGTTTAAGAAAACTACTAGACCCACAATATTATCTCCAAAGATTTCTATATGGAGGGAAGAATTTTGAAAAACAGAAACAGAAAATGGTTCTAAAATTAATAAAAGACCTAGCAAAAATAATTTTTTTAATTCTGGCCAAATTTTATTTAGTAAAAACATGATTAAATTTTTGGGGTGTTACACCACCTATGTCGTCGGTGCAGGTGCAGCCCAAGGACATGGCTGTTGATCCTATGGCGACCATGGTTGCACAGCTCGCCGTGGGGAAGGCCACCATCAGTGGTTCTGCTCCTCCTCTAGCGCTGGTAAAAACCTCATCCCTCGAGATCGGCTCTGAGCATCGGAGGAAGAGAAGGGTGGATCCGGCGCCTGATGTGGCCGGGATCCCCTCGTTTCTTTTGGAGGCCAGGACGTACGACCCTAAGGTGCCCAAGGAGCTTGCGGCGCCTCTGGGAGCTGCTGACAAGGTCCTACGGCACCTTTGGCCCACTCTACGATAGGTGGGGCTCTCGGTGGAACCCGGATTTAAGGTAAGCTATGTACTTCATGAGTAGCAGTAGCCCATGGGACCAAGCATGGCGTTATTAACTAGAGTCGTGCTTGGTTCCTTGCAATATTCTTGGTCCTTGTGTGTTGACATGGGTGCTTTTGTTGTTGATGAAGGCTCTTGCCGAGGAGAACCGCATCCTTGCCGCTCGAGTTGCTGACCTATAAAAGTAGCTAGATGGCCAACATCATAATGCTGATGTCTTGCAGCGCCTCCATGATGGTGCCATTTGTAAGTTCTGTTGCTTGCTTTTGATGCCTATTTTTGGTCAATATATGCCTTGTTTTGAATCCATTGTCCTTCCCTTCTAGCCCCTGAGCAGACCAGCGCAATCTGCCATGACCTAGAGGAGACCAAGAGAGCCCGCAAAGAAGCGGAGGAGGCAATGCATGCTGCCAAAGGGGAGTTGGACAGCATGGCGGTGGCCAAGCATGAACTCGAGACCTCCTTGCTGAACGAGCAGGAGGAATGCCGCAGCCTTCGTAGCCAGCTACAAGGAAGCAAGGAGCAATAGGGCGCCCTTGGTAACGAGCTTGAGACTCTGAAGAGGGAGCTCGCGTGGCAGACCTCATTGGCCGAGAAGAACGAGGGAAAGGCCCCGCGCCTCCAAAAGGCCAATGAGGAAGTGTACTTACAGCTGAGTCAGGCACAGCAACACTACCCAGACCTGGTGGCCATAGCTCAACGTGAGCACCCATACTTTGTTTCTTTCACTAGATCCTCTCATTTTGTATGCTGCAGTTCTGTTTCCTGTGATCCAGAACGATGATGTGGAGGCCAGGCTTCAGGAGGTCGCGATTATGGTGGAGAGGATGCGTGGTGCTCTTGGTCTGGCCGTCGGGACACTCCAGGCTCTGCTCTGACCTCATGACTATTCTGACCTTGCTTGGGCAGTCCACAAAGCAGATGGAGGATTGGCTCTATTCTACGACCTTTGAAGGAGCCTGCCAGGTTTTTGCGGCGTGTGGGCACATCATCCTAACATGAACCTATGGTAGCTAGTGCGTACCATACCTGGTGGTCGTGACTCGAGGCAGTACTTTGAAGAGGTCAGCGAGGATGCCGAGTATGGTGCCGGAGCCTGTGACCTGCAAGGCATCATTAAGAGGGTACCAAAAGGCGATGAAGCGGCAAGTTAATCTTGCATAAAAAACCTTGTACTTTAATTTGTATGGTTGTATGGTTGTACTTTAATCCGCTGTGAGAATGCCACTGTTCAACCAAGATATATCGCGTGCTAGCATTGGTTTTTGGAACAGAGGCCCCGTGGTAGCCCGACGTGCTTGTCTTTGTGCTTGGCATAGACATGGCAGCGGGCTCTGGGTAGATTCCCAGCATATGTTAATACTCTATGTTACGACGCAAATGATGAGGTCGGCCATTAGCCTTTGACCAGACGCCCTATTGTTCGGACGACGGAGGTTGGTGTACCACGAATGCAGCCCCCGGGTCTTTATTTTTGGGGTTACTGGATGCAGCCCCAACACCGACTGCGGGGAGGTCCAAAAAATGATGCAGTTCCTGAGTCTAGTAAATAGGGAGGTCTCTTGAACCAATCCACAAACAGTCCCCAGGGAGGTTCGGTACTAGTTGATTTGTGTACTCATTAGCGATCATATTATTGGTATTAAAATAGGCTGAAGTGATTGTGTAACAAAGAACTTTTTATTCAATGTCTAATACATGATCGAGCTAATATGAGGATAACACAAAGTTTGATGATGAAAACTGTGTTGAAGTAAAAAAACGAGGATTTAAAGTTACTAAGATAGCTGAGTCATGGATGACTTGTCGATCTTGCGCGCTATCCAACCTCCATTGGCCTTGGTGGTGGCTTGCTGTACCAGGTGACGCCTGGCCTTCCTGCTGTATTGTGCTTGCAAGGCCTCCTCCCACAATTGTGCCTTTGAGGCCTCCTCCCACCATCACTGTTGTCCTTCCTGTCCCACTCTATGGGCGCCGTGTTTCGGCCTGGATGAGGCTAGCGGCCTCTGCCTCGAAGGCGCGCAGAGGGTCGCTGCTGATACGTCTCCAACGTATTTGTAATTTTTGATTGCTCCATGCTATTATAGTATCAATCTTGGATGTTTTATTTACATTTACAAGCAACTTTATATCATTTTTTTGGGACTAACCTATTAACTTAGTGCCCAGTGCCAGTTGCTGTTTTTTGCCTGTTTTTGGTTTTCCAGGATATCAGTACCAAACGAAGTACAAATGCCACGAAACTTTTTCGAGATTTTTTTCTGGACATAAGAGACACTAGAAGCTTCGGGAGAGGGCCAAAAGATGAAGCAGTGGCCCATGAGGCACCAGGGCGCGCCCTTGGAGGGTGGCGCGCCCTGGTACCTCATGGGGCCCACACAGCTCTTTTTGACCTAATTCCACCTCTATAAATTCTTTTTCCACCGCCGCAAACTTCTGTTCCAGAGAGATCCCATCTGGAGGCCTTTTCGGTACTCTGCCAGAGGGGGAATCGATCACGGAGGGGCTCTACATCATCCTTGCTGCCCTACCGATGATGTGTGAGTAGTTTACCACATCCCTTCGGGTCCATAGTTAGTAGCTAGATGGCTTCTTTTCTCTTTTTGATCTTCAATACAATGTTCTCCTCGATGTTCTTGAAGTTCTATTCAATGTAATCACTTTTTGTGGTGTGTTTGTTGGGATCTGATGAATTGTGAGTTTATGATCAGATTATCCATGAATATTATTTGAGTCTTCTCTGATCTCTTTTATGCATGATTATTATAGCTTCGTATTTCTTCTCCGGTCTATTGATTTGGTTTGGCCAACTAGATTGATTTATCTTGCCATGGGAAGAGGTGCTTTATAATGGGTTCAATCTTGCAGTGCTCAATCCCAGTGACAGAAAGGGACATGACACGTATGTATCCTTGCTATTAAGGGTAAAAAGATGGGGTTTATTCATGCGTGAGTTTACTTTTTCTACATCATGTCATCTTGCTTAAGGTGTTACTTCATTCTTTATGAACTTAATACTCTTGATGCATGCTGGATAGCGGTCGATGGGTGGAGTAATAGTAGTAGATGCAGGCAGGAGTTGGCCTACTTGTCTCGGACGTGATGCCTATATACATGATCATTGCCTTGGATATCGTCATGATTATTTGCTTTTCTATCAATTGCCCAACAGCAATTTGTTTACCCACCGTATGCTATTTTCAAGAGAGAAGCCTCTAGTGAAAACTATGGCCCCCAGGTCTATCTTTATCAATTACTAAAACCCTAAAAATACTTGTTGCAATTTTCTTTTATTTCTTTTATTTTGTATTTTTGTTTGATCTATCTATCTATCACATATAATTTAATCTTGCACTTTACCGTCGAGGGATTGACAACCCCTTGTTCGCGTTGGGTGTGAGGATTTGTTGTTTTGTGTGCAGGTGCTGTTAACGAGGTGTTGCATGATTCTCCTACGGGATTGATAACCTTGGTTTCATCACCGAGGGAAATACTTATCTCTACTGTACTGCATCATCCCTTCCTCTTCGGGGAATAACCAACGCAGCTCACAAGTAGCAAGAATAATTTCTGGCGCCGTTGCCGAGGAGACATCATCAAGATCTATTAGGTACCTACGCATAAAATCTGATCTCCATGCATTTACATTATTTTCCTTTGCCTCTCGTTTTCATCTCCCCCACTTCTAAAAAGTTTTTAGAAAAATATTTTTCATTTGCCTTTTTCTTCTTTGCTTTTTTGCTTGCTTGTTATCTTGATTGCGTAGTCACAATGTCTCAAGAAAATACAAAATTATATGATTTTTCCAATACTAATTATAATGATTTTATTAGTACTCCGATTGCTCCTCCCGCCACTAGTGTGGAGACTTGTGATATTAATGCCCTTTTGTTGAATCTTGTCTTGAAAGATCAATTTTCCGGTAGTCCTAATGAAGATGCTGCATCCCATCTAAACACTTTCGTAGAATTGTGTGATATGTAAAAGAAAAAGGATGTGGACAATGATCTTTTGAAATTAAAATTATTCCCGTTCTCATTGCGGGATCATGCAAAAATTTGGTTCTCATCTTTACCACAAAATAGTATCGATTCTCGGGATAGGTGTAAAGATGCTTTCATTACCAAGTATTTTCCTCCCACGAAAATTATTTCCCTAAGAAATCAAATTATGAATTTCAAGCAACTTGGTCATGAATATGTTGCCCAATCTTGGGAAAGGATGAAATTAATGATAATAAATTGCCCTACTCATGGTTTAAATTTGTGGATGATCATACAAAAAATTTATGCGGGATTAAATTTTGTTTCTAGAAATCTTTTAGATTCCACCACGAGTGGTACTTTTATGGAGATTACCTTGGGAGAAGCTACTAAATTGCTTGATAACATTATGGCAAATTATTCACATTGGCATACTGAAAGAGCTCCTACTAGTAAAAAAGTGAATTATGTTCAAGAAATTAGTACTTTGAGTGATAAAGTTGATGCACTTATGAAATTGGTTGCTAGTAAAAATACTCCTATTGATCCTAATGATGTGCCTTTATCCACCTTGATTGAGCAAGATAATGATCCCGTAGATGTGAATTTTGTTTCATGATTTTTTTAATAGTAATGCTTATAGAGGTAATTTTAATCCTAGGCTGTTTCCCGGAAATTCCACTAATTTTGGCAATCCCTATGGTAATTCTTATAATAATAATAGGATGCCCTTTGATCTTGAAAGTAATATTAAAGAATTTATTAATGCTCAAAAAGTTTTCAACACTACAGTAGAAGAAAAATTGAGTAAACTTGATAATATGTCTAGGAGCATTGATAGAATTATTCATGATGTGGAAAATCTTAAGACTAAAATTTTGCCACCCAAAATTGATATTAATGAATCAATCAAAGCTTTATATGTTTTCATGGTTGAGAGTAAGAAAAGAACCGCTATGGTAAAAGCTAAACGAGAATTTTTAGAAAAAGCGATTCCTCCGGGTTTCTATCATAGTAATGATGAGGATATTAAAATGATTGCTCTTTCATCTCTTGATTCTTTGTTTAGCAATATAAAACTTGATGAAAAAGGACTGAAGAAGAGTCAACTTTAGCTAAAAGGCGTCCCCATAATTCGGAGGGTGAAAAACTTGATGAATTTTTTTCGAAAAGTGGGTTTGGATAGGTAAAAACTTTAACTAGTGATGTGCCCACTCTCTTGGATTACAAATTTTTTAATTATGATAGTTGCTCTTTGATTGAATGCATTTCTTTGTTACAATCCAAGCTAAATTCACCCAACGCTTATGAACAAAATAAGGCTTTTACTAAACACATCGTAGAAGCAATGATGAAAGCGTTAGAAGAAAAACCAGAATTAGAGATTTCAATTCCTATATAATTATATGATGAGTGGGAACCCACCATTAAAGTTAAAATTAAAAACTATGAGTGCAATGCTTTATGTGATTTGGGTGCTAGTGTTTCCACAATTCCAAAATCCCTATGTGATGTGCTAGGTTTTACCAATATTGATGAATGTTCTCTTAATTTGCGTCTTGCGGATTCCAGTATTAAAAAGCCATTGGGTAGAATTAATGATGTTCTTATTCTTGCAAATAGAAATTATGTGCCCGTGGACTTTATTGTTCTTGACATTGAATTTAATCCTTCTTGCCCCATAATACTTGGTAGACCGTTCTTACGAACAATTGGTGCCGTTATTGACATGAAAGAAGGGAATATAAAATTTCAATTTCCATTAAAGAAAGGGATGGAACACTTCCCTAGGAAAATAATTAAAGCACCATATGAATCCATTATGAGGGCCACTTATGTAATCAACTTGAAGGATGACAACACTTGACATTATGCATTATGCGTAGCTAGGGGCATAAAACAATAGTGCTTGTTAGGAGGCAACCCAATGAATAAAATAATTTTTTTCTTTTTGTTTCTGTTTTGGTGTGTTTACATGATTATAGCCTCTGTTATGATTGTGTCTTTATGTTTTAATTAGTGTTTGTGCTAAGTAATGCCTTTGGGATGATAGTTGATTTGACTCTGTGCAAAAACAGAAACTTTTATGTCCAGTCCAGAAAATTCTAAAAATCACTGGAGAAACAAAAAATTCTGAATTTTTTTCACAGGATTTTTATACAAATTTCACGAGTTGTTCTAATTTTTAAGAATTTTTGGAGTTACAGAAGTATGGTTAATGTTCAGATTGCTACAGACTGTTCTGTTTTTGACAGATTCTGTTTTTGATGCATTGTTTTGCTTGTTTGATGGAACTTTGGATTGTATCGGGGGCTATAAGCCATGGAGAAGTTAGAATACAGTATGTATAATGCGAAATAAAATATGAATGGGTTTGCAGTAGTACTTAAAGTAGTGATTTGCTTTGTTATACTAACGGATCTCACGAAGGTTTTGTTGAGTTTTGTGTGATTGAAGTTTTCAAGTTTTGGGTGAGATCACGATGGACGAAGGAATAAGGAGTGGAAAAAGCCTAAGATTGGGGATTTCTGAGGCACCCCAAGTTAATATTTTAGGAAGACTCAAGAAACTAAGCTTGGGGATGACCCGGAAGGCATCCCCTCTTTCTTCTACCAACCATCGGTAATTTTACTTGGAGCTATATTTTTATTTGTCACATGATATGTGCTTTGCTTGGAGCATCGTGTATTATATGATTCTTTGCTTTGTTTGCTTTTTAGTTTGTCACAATCATCTTTGCTGGACACACTTATTTGAGAGAGCCACACGTTTATCATGATTTGCTAGAATGCTCTATGTGCTTCACTTAAATTTTTTGAGCAAAGCAGTTGCTCTAGTGCTTCATTTAAATCTTTTTGAGCCCGGCAGTAATTATATTTTGAAGAAATACATGCACTCTCATGCTTCACTTATATTATTTTGAGAGTTGATAAAACTAAATTTTGTAGAAATATTTGTGCTCTCATGCTTCACTTATATCTTTTTGAGAGTTGATAAAACTAAATTTTGAAGAAATATTTGCGCTCTCATGCTTCACTTATATCTTTTTGTGAGTTGATAATAGAAATGGTAATTTGCACAAGATATGAATTTGGTCCCAAAGTGATGAATATTCAAGAGGGATATAATAAAAACATTCATATAGATCATTGGATATGATAAGCTTGATTCCTTGCAATAGTTTTGCGATATGGAGATGATCATATGTGAGTCATGTTAGTGAGTAATTGTGGTTTAGTAAGAATATTGGCGTTAAGGTTTGTGATTCCCTATGCATGCACGTAAAGTCAATAGTTATGCAACGGTGTTATATCCTACTTATGGTGCATTATTCCGTGTTAGTTATGTTCAATGCATGTTTATGACCATTTTTTTTGGTTGGTTGCTTCTCAATCTATTTGCTAGCCTTCATTTGTACTAAGCGGGAATGGTGCTTGTGCATCCAACTCCTTAAACCTAAAGTTGTGCCAAATGAGTCCACCATACCTACCTATATGTTTTATTTCCATGCCGTTCTAAGTAAATATGCATGTGCCAACTCTAAATTTTCAAAAACAATTTTCCGTTTTGTGTGCCCGTACCGCTCATGAAGCGGCAGGGGGTGGCCAATATTTTCCATGCTAGGTGTGTTATTCTCACGATGAATGTTTAGTCACTTGTCATTGCACGAGAGAGTGGCAGGTATTAGGGATGCCCAGTCCTGAAATGCAATTTTTTTATTATGATGCTAATAATAAATTCCTGGAAAGTGATGGTATGGAGGGCACCCGTGGATACGGCTAGCCATGGATTGTGAAAGAATGGTGGAAAGGAAATAAAATTTATTTTTCTATTTGGGAACCACCTATGATGTGTCTAGCATGGAAAATATTGGGAATTCTCTATCGTTTTCTTTGACAGGAAAAGCATGCCTCTCAAAATATTTTATCTCTCTAAATTTAAACCTTGAGCTCTGGCACCTCTGCAAATCGATGCTTCCCTCTACAAAGGGCCTATCTATTTACTTTTATGCAATTTTTACTTTTACTTCCCTCCATCTTCTCTTCTAAAGCACCAAGAGAGCACTATTGTCATACTTGTGCATTGGATGTAGCTAATATTTGAGTGTGTTTCATGAATGGATCAATGATCGAGCATAATGGGCTAGGGATAACTTTCTTTAGCATTGATATTTTGAAAGACATGGTTGCTTGTTAGTATGCTTGAGTATTTATATCTTCATGTCAAATTACAGACTATTGCTTTGAATCATTCAAGTCCAAATGTCCATGCCACAAAAGAATAGAGTATATGATGAATATGATAGGTAGCATTCCACACCAAAAATTCTGTTTTTATCATTTACCTACTCGAGGACGAGAAGGAATTAAGCTTGGGGATGTTGATACGTCTCCAACGTATCTATAATTTTTTATTGTTCCATGCTATTATAGTATCAATCCTGGATGTTTTATTTACATTTACAAGCAACTTTATATCATTTTTTGGGACTAACCTATTAACTTAGTGCCCAGTGCCAGTTGTTGTTTTTTGCCTGTTTTTGGTTTTCCAGGATATCAGTACCTAACGAAGTCCAAATGCAACAAACTTTTTGGAGATTTTTTTCTGGACATAAGAGACACTAGAGGCTTCGGGAGATGGCCAGAAGATGAAGCAGTGGCCCACGAGGCACCAGGGCGCGCCCCGAGGTATTGGCGCGCCCTGGTACCTCATGGGGCCCATACAGCTCTGTTTGACCTAATTCCACCTCTATAAATTCTCTAAAATCGGGAAACCAACAGGGGAGTACACGAAATACTTTTTCCGCCGCCGCAAGCTTCTGTTCCAGAGAGATTCCATCTGGAGGCCTTTTTCGGTACTCTGCCAGAGGGGGAATCGATCACGGAGGGGCTCTACATCATCCTTGCTGCCCTTCTGATGATGCGTGAGTAGTTTACCACAGACCTTCAGGTCCATAGTTAGTAGCTAGATGGCTTCTTCTCCCTTTTTGATCTTCAATATAATGTTCTCCTCGATGTTCTTGGAGTTCTGTCCGATGTAATCACTTTTTGCGGTGTGTTTGTTGGGATCCGATGAATTGTGAGTATATGATCAGATTATCCATGAATATTATTTGAGTCTTCTCTGATCTCTTTTATGCATGATTATTATAGCTTCGTATTTCTTCTCCGATCTATTGATTTGGTTTGGCCAACTAGATTGATTTACCTTACCATGGGAAGAGGTGCTTTGTAATGGGTTCGATCTTGCGGTGCTCAATCCTAGTGACAGCAAGGGACATGACACGTATGTATCATTGCTATTAAGGGTAAAAAGATGGGGTTTATTCATGCGTGAGTTTACTTTGTCTACATCATGTCATATTGCTTAAGGCATTACTCCATTCTTTATGAACTTAATACTCTAGATGCATGCTGGATAGCGGTCGATGGGTGGAGTAATAGTAGTAGATGCAGCCAGGAGTTGGTCTACTTGTCTCGAACGTGATGCCTATATACAAGATCATTGCCTTGGATATTGTCATGATTATTTGCTTTTCTATCAATTGCCCAACAGTAATTTGTTTACCCACCGTATGCTATTTTCAAGAGAGAAGCCTCTAGTGAAAACTATGGCCCCCGGGTCTATCTTTATCAATTACTAAAGCCCTAAAAATACTTGCTGCAATTTTCTTTTAGTTATTTTATTTTGTATTTTTGTTTGATCTATCTATCTATCACCTACAATTTAATCTTGCACTTTACCATCGAGGGATTGACAACCCCTTGTTCGCGTTGGGTGTGAGGATTTGTTGTTTTGTGTGCAGGTGCTGTTAATGAGGTGTTGTGTGATTCTCCCACTGGATTGATAACCTTGGTTTCATAACTGAGGGAAAGGCTTATCTCTACTGTACTGCATCATCCCTTCCTCTTCAGGGAATAACCAACTCAGCTCACAAGTAGCAGCTGCTGACTGTGATGATGCCGTATGGCCATGGCATTTTTAGCTTCATGTACGTGTAGAAGGGGATCGCAATGGATTTGGCAAAAGCTGTCCTTCCTAGGACTGCACCATATCCTCCTGAAAAAGGGACAAACTCAAAGCAAAGGAGCTCGCAGCGGTAATTGTGCATGACTCCAAAGGTGACCTCCAGTGTTATTTGTCCTATGGGCTCCACTCTATGGCCTTGTACTATTTTGTGAAATTCTGTTAGCGATTTGCGAAGAGCTGCCAGTGGTATCCGCATCCTGTGCAGAGTGCTGATGTATAATATGCTGATGCCTGACCCCCTATCCATGAGCACCTTGGAAAGCCCGTAGCCCCCAATTACCAGGTCTGTGACCAGGGGCATTCTGCCTAGGCTGGCGACATAGTCTGGGTGGTCTTCCTGACCAAAAGAGATGTTGTGCTCTGACCACTTGAGGAATCACACACATGTGCGCTTCCTTGGCTTGAGCTCAGATGTTATTGTTGGGTAACACGACAGAAAACAAAAAAATTCTGCACTACGAACAGGCCCAGGACCACTATCAAGATGCATTCAAGGTTTTGATCCGATCATTACTGACTGGTAGCATAGCGGAAGTACAGTCGATGAAGATCATCGATGCAGATCCCTATAGCTAGGATTTACATCCTCCAAATCGCAAGGATGTACTCCCTCGTCAGCTCCTCGGATGGTCCCTTGGACAGCCCTTCGGGAGGCCCCTGAACAGCCCCTCGGATGGTCTCTTGGACAGCCCTTCGGGAGGACCCTCGAACAGCCCTCCGGGCAGAAGATCGAACCTATGACCTCTCTACAGGGTTGCACACATATGGCGTCAGCTATCCGACAGGGCTTCGCCGTCCAGAACTAGTTCCTACCAGAACCCAGACAGCCTTTCGGCTCTACGAACTTACTTCATGTGAGGAAGAGAAGAAAGCAAGATAATACATGGCATGTGTTTGAGAGAACTTGAGTGTGTATGGAGAGGCCTCTCCACCTCTATTTACAGGCCAGGTCCAAGGGGTAGAGGCCACTTGAAAATACCAAAGTGCCCATGAAAAATGTCCTTCATAAGGGCAAATTGGGGTGGCTAGTGGAGCTCCATGGAGGAGCTCCCCCCATGGCCGGCCACCATGTGTCGGGTACCCCCAAAGGGGGTCCCACCACCCCATGTCATCCCCTTGACTTTTTGGGTAAAGCCCTAAAAGGTGGCTTTCCAAAAAGCCACCAAATAGTGGTAGTAGCCTAATAGTGTTGCCACTATACATCTCACTATTCATGAGAACTATTCATGAAATATTTTTCAGCGACCGTTTAATCTGAAAATATTTCCTAAGATCTAGAACATTTTTGGCACCCCTTAAAATAATTCTGGACGCGGTCCAAAACATTTCCGGTATGATGATTTTCATCTCTCAAACATTTCTGGTTTTCTCTCCGAAACTTTTCTGTCGTCTCCGAAACTTTTTCGGTGACTTTCTCTCAGACTCCCTATCCAGTATTCAGCAGATAGATGACCCTTAAGTGTGTGACCCTATAGGTTCGGTGAAGTATAGACATGACCGGAACTCTTTTCGATCAATGCTCAATAGCGGAACCGTGGACATCCATATTGATACCTATACCCACACGAATGCATATTCGAGCTAACTTGTAATTACTGAATGTTGTCCCGAGATGAGATTTATCGGCATCCCCGTGAATCAATAACTTGTCCACTATGCTAGTTACCTTGTTATCGGTTTTGTTCTCTTTTCTCGTTCCCGCGTTCCGGCATCCCTGTGATCAAATCACACTGTGTCTGGTGTTGTCGCTTGAGACTACGTTGGTATTTCCCCAAAGAGGAAGTGATTATGCAGCACAGCTACGGTAGGTATTTCCCTCAGTTATGAAACCAAGGTATCAATCCAGTAGGAGAACCCAGCAACACTATGTAAATGGTACCTGCACACAAGGAACAAATCCTCGCAACCCGACGCGTAAGAGGGGTTGTCAATCCCTCCTCGGTAAAATGATAGATTGTTTTGTATGAGTTTGGATTAATTGATCTCGATAAAATGAGAAATAAAATAAATAAAGAAAAAGTGCAGCAAGGTATTTTTGGGTTTTTGATAATATAGATCTGAAAATAAAAGATGCAAATAAAGAAAAAGGGAAATAGCAATGTAGATCTGAAAGTATATGATGGGAAAATAGACCCGGGGGCCGTAGATTTCACTAGTGGCTTCTCTCAAAGAAATAGCACACGGTGGGTAAACAAATTACTGTTGGGCAATTGATAGAAGATCAAATAATCATGACGATATCCAAGGTAATGATCATTATATAGGCATCACGTCCAAGATTAGTAGACCGAAATGATTCAGCATCTACTACTATTACTCCACACATCGACCGCTATCTAGCATCCATCTCGTGTATTAAGTTCATGGGGAAATGGAGTAATGCAATAAGAACGGTGACATGATGTAGACAAGATATATTCATGTATGAATAGCCCCCATCTTGTTATCCTTAATAGCAACGATACATGCGTGTCTTGCTGCACCTTCTGTCACTAGGAAAGAACACCGTAAGATCGAACCCATCACAAAGCACCTCTTCCCATGGCAAGAAAAATCGATCTAGTTGGCCTAACTAAACCAAAGATTCAAAGAAGAAATACGAGGCTATAAGTAATCATTTATATAAGAGATCAAAAGAAGACTCAGATAATATTCATGGATAGAAACTGATCATAAACTCGATCTTCATCGGATACCAACAAACACATCGCAAAAAGTCATTACATCAAATATATCTCCAAGTGACCATTGTATTGAGAATCAAAAGAGAGAGAGAAAGCCATCTAGCTACTGCCTACGGACCCTTAGGTCTATGGTGGACTACTCACGCATCATCGGAGAGGCACCAATGAGGATGATGAACGCCTCCGTGATGGTGTAGATTGGATCTGGTGGTTCTGGAACTTGCGGCGGCTGGAATTGTTTTTCATCACCTCCTCTAGGGTTTCTGGAATATTTGGGAATTTATATAGGCAAAGAGGCGGTGCAGGGCATCTCCATGGAGGGCACAACCCATCAGGGCGCGCCCTGGTGGGTTGTGCTCACCACGGGCCTCCCCTCTGGTACTTTCTTGGCCCACATGGTGTCTTCTGATGCAGAAAAAATCTCTAAAAAGTTTCGCTGTGTTTGGACTCCGTTTGGTACTGATATTCTGCAAAGTAAAAAACAAGCAAAAACAGCAACTGGCAGTGGGCACTATGTCAATAGGTTAGTCCCAAAAAGTGATATAAAGTTGCAATAAAATGATTGTAAAACATCCAAGAATGATAATATAACAGCATGAAACAATAAAAAATTATAGATATGTTGGAGACGTATCAGCATCCCCAAGCTTAATTCCTGCTCGTCCTCAAGTAGGTAAATGATAAAAAACAGAATTTTTGATGTGGAATGCTGCCTAACATGTTCATCACATATTATTTTCTTTTGTAGCATGGACATTTGGATTTTTAGATGGTTCAAAGCAATAGTCTATATTTGACATGATAATTTCAATACTCAAGCATATCAACAAGCAATCATGTCTTTCAAAATATCAATACTAAAGAAAGTTATCCCTAGCCCATCATGCTCAATCATTGATCCATTCATGAAACACACTCGAATATTAGCTGCATCCAATGCCCAAGTATGATCATAGTGCTCCCTAGTTGGTGCTTTATAAGAGAAGATGAGACTCAAATAAAAATAAAAATTACATAAAGTAAATAGATAGGCCCTTCGCAGAGGGAAGTAGGGATTTGTAGAGCTCAAAGCAAAAATTTAGAGATAAAAGATTTTGAGAGGCATGCTTTTCCTGTCAACGAAAACGACCGAGTAGTTCCCAACACTTTTCATGCTTGATATATCATAGATGGTTCCCAAACAGAAAATAAAGTTTATTTCTTTTTCCACCATACTTTCACACTCCACGGCTAGCCGTATCCACGTGTACCGTCCATACCAACACTTTCCAAGGAATTTATTATTTGACAACATAAAGTAAATTTCTTTTTCATTTCAGGACTGGGCATCCCTATTACCGCCGTACTCTCGTGCAATGACAACTGAATAAACACTTATATTGAGAATAACACATCTAGCATGAAAAATATTGGCCACCCCCTGCCACTTCATGAGCGGTACGGCACACAAAAAGGAAATTCATTTTGAAAAAAATTAGAGTTGGTACATACAAATTTGTTTAGGACGGCACGGAAATACCGCATATAGGTATGTATGGTGGACTCATATGGCAAAACTAGGTTTAAGGATTTTGGATGCACAAGTAGTATTTCTACTTAGTACAAGTGGAGGCTAGCAAAAAGATTAAGAAGCAACCAACCAAGAAACGAAAATTTACATAAGCGAGCATTGAGCATAACTAACACCGTCAGCCAGGAGCCACTCAGCCAAGAGCGCGCATGTCCCGTCAGACACAGGGGTATGTGCCACAGTGCGTTGCCGATGTCTCCATTGGCCATCTCGATGGCCGTAAGGTAGTCATTGAGCCAGTGATCGGGTTTTGTGTCGCCTGAGTACTTCTCGACGCTGCGGACAATGAACGGCTGAGGGAATGGGTGTGTAAACACCGCATGACCGAAGCATGGAGGCGTAATGCTTGACGTGAGTGAGGTGAAGCGTGCTGGTGGGGCTCCCTATATTATTTGTGCAGGATGGGTATGAGTTGAGAAAGCACTTTCTATTATACTTGCTAAAACATCGTGGGAATGAAGCTAAAGGCAACTTCCCTGATATTGTGCAAGAATTTTTTAAGCGCATCAAGTAGATCTTAATAATTTGTAATAGATGTTTAGTTGGAACATCGCTCAATTTTTTACACGAACATGTCGTCAATTTTTCTTTTTGTTATCAATTTATATTGCAAGTGAAGTTGACTTCAATTATTAATTAATTGTGTACGTGCTATATTTTCTGTATGTATGAAAGTTAGCATGCATTATCTTTATATAACTCTTGCAACATATTTCAAGAGCCCGTGGCAACGCACGGGCATTCTATTAGTAAAAAGGACAGTACCCGTGCTGTTTCTTCTTGGCCCCAACCTTGGGCCTCTGATGAGGGATCACTCAGGGCACGGAGGCCTCCGACTGGTCCAACATCCTTAGCAGGCCAGACAGCTGCACATCATCGTTACCCGGGGGCTCCGGCTCGCTCGACCACCCCAGAGGCTCTTTGGCTTTTTGCGGGGGCTCCGGGGAGCCCGGCTTGGTCGCACCTATAGCCTGGGAACCTCCACGTGGATCATGAGGTCCGGCTCCTTCTACAGATGGGCCTGCGGAGGCCCCGATCTATAGTTTTGCGGTTTTCGCCGGAGGAGGGGCCCTCCTCCGAGAGCCCCTCTAGGTAGAACAACCACTGGCTGCAGCAGAGGCGAAGCTTTGGGCCGTCACGCATGCGTGGTTGGCAAGATACATGGCCGCCTCATAGGAGCGAGACTGCGGGGGATTTGAAATAAAGTCCTGGAAAGTCTAAAGGCAAAACATGGAGGAGTTAGAACCTATGTGTGGTCCAGCCTCCCATGGGTAAAAGGATAGAGGATAAGTCGCGATGACTTACCAGAGGGCGTGGGTTCGCCTTGCTATAAGGCTCCACGGCGACCCCCATATGAATCTCACCGATTGGGAGGCCTGTCACCACGTGCAAGCAGAGCTCCACCTCGTTCTTGGAAATTTCCTGTCGAAGCAGGCGACTAGGATCAGCTAGTCCCCTGTATTCATACATGGGGGACTCCCTCCATCCTAAGTGTAGAATGTTCCTCCCAATCCAACTCATCAAGATCTGGAGGTCGGAGAGCCCTTTGTCTTGCAGCTGATAAACCACCTCGACCAAGAGGCCGGTTTCTTGGGAGATCTCTATCTCTGAGCCCCATTCCGGTCTTTGCCAGCAGGGCACATCAGTAAACTTGGCATTCTGACCTCACAATGGTCGCCTGGGACATCCAGAGCATAGAACCAGCTCCATTCCCATGATTCTGTCTTGGCGTTAGTCTCCAACTCAAAGTACTTGGAGTCTGGATGAGGGCAAAAGATAGCCCCTCTGCAAGACGAAACCTTGCCCTCCTTCAGGCAGGGAACCACCTCAAAGAAGAACTTCCAGAGGCCAAAATGTGGGAGGACCCCAAGGATGCACTCGCAGAGAGGCACAAAGTAGGAGAGATGCAGCACCTTGCTAGGGGTCAAATGATGAAGATGCAGCACCTTGCTAGGGGTCTCCCCTAGTGAAAGGTGCTTAATGGAAGGCATAGAGCGCGATAGATGAAGGCCACATGCACCACGAGGTTCCAGAGCAGTGGCCGAGCGACCTCGCCCTTGCGAGGAGGCGCCAGCCAAGTCATTAACTTGTGGTTCGGCAGCCAACCAACTTCCACCAGCTGGTCCAAGTCATGCTTGGTGATGGGGGACCGTTTCTAGTCGCTGGCCCACTCATGTGGATTGGCCAAAACCAGGGGAGGCAGCGGCAACGAACTCGCTGATCACTCCCAGCGCTCGCTCTGGCCAGAAGGCATGGAAGAGGAAGCCATTGGATGTTCCTTTGCATGGTTCTTGGAGTTTAGAGGTGGCAGGCAAAAGCTTTCTAAGGAAGAAGAATGGGCGGCCGAAACGGTGCCCCTCGTCTCAGATTTATGGCAAAAATTTCCCATAATCTCACCAATGACGGTAATGACGTAGGTAGCACCGGCAGTGGAATGGGTCACGGCAATGCTTGGTCCTTTGACGGAAGGTCTGGGCCCAGCCAGCCGGCCCATAACGGCCCAACCCTTCGGTCATTGGGCTCAATGATCCTGAGGGAGAAGCGATGTCTGTCAAGGCTAGGGTCAAGGAGGTCGGACGGCTCAGAGCAACAAGGTCGCTGGGAATGAGGAGGGCCACGACCAGAAGATAAGAGCCCACCGGAGGTCTAGAAGGTCGCCCCCTGTGACCTCCGTGACGCTCGGGGGCTACTGACTGGGCTATGATCCGGGTGTGACCCATCGTGGGTCATCGAGCAGGAGGCCAGGCCTGGGCCTATGGGGCCGAGCAAAGGTGCGAATCGACCTACAAGCATCTTGCTCTCCAAGTCAAGAAGGGCGGCGGCCTAGGTCGCATCCTCCTCTTGTGAACCCTAACCTCCACCGTCTATATAAGGGGAGGTTGGGGAGGACTCACGTCATCTAACCCTAGAGGAGACAACTCTCGATAGTAGCTTGGTCCATACCATTGTATTCCCTCACATGAGGCATCCCATCACCATGAATAACAAGAAGAAGCAGGATGTAGGCAATTACTCTACGGAGGCCCAAATCTGGGTAACTTGTGCCTGCGGGCTCCATCCCAGTACTTCAGATCCCGTCAGGAACCCTACCGAGAGATCTGACGGTATTTTGCACCGTAAGCCTTCAACTTCTTCTCCTTCCCTAAAAGTGTTCTGGATTCTTGTGACGTGTCCAAGCAAAGAATCACTTCATTGGCTATCTAAAACTGAAGATTGAATGTGCTCTATTTTCTCTGTCCCCAACTCCTAAGTGCCTTAGCAGTGCGCTACAGCTTAGTGCAGAAGATCTTCATGGGATCGTTGCCGGGCACCGCCTCCTCCCATGCCTCCTTTACAATTTCCAGAAATCCTGGGATCTTACACAAAAAATTCTTGAACCAAAATATGAATGATCTTGGCCGGGCCTCCGAGCAAGAGAGAAAAATGGGGCCATGATCTGAGATGTTTGAGCTTAGTGGGAGCAGATAACTGATGGGGAATAGATCCTTCCAAGCATTGTTGAAAAGCAGATGATCCAGCTTTGCCATGATTGATCATTCCTGGCCATTACACCATGTAAATCATCAGCCCACTAGCGGCATATCATGTAGGCCCAGCCTATTAATAGTGTGCCTGAACTTGTTGGCCAGCCTCCTGTTGATCCTCGCAGTGCTCCACTCCTCATCAGTACTCACTAGATTGAAATCCCCGTTAAGAATCCAGGGTAGTTGCATACTAGCACCAATTTGCATCAGCTCCTCGAGAAACCTAACCTTGTCTTCCTCTGCTTGTCGACCATAAACCAAGGTCACCACCCATTCCTTGCCATCAGAAAGGGAGATCACATTGGCCAAAATTGAGAATTCCCCTTTCTGCACGGCCGTGATCTGCAGACAATCAGATTTCCAAGCAAGCAATATACCGCCTAGGATGCCATCTCCAGGCAGAGCATCAAAGCCATCGAAACCAGGTCCAAGTGTCTGCCTCACCACTGCCCCATCCACCATCGCCAATTTAGATTCTTGGAAGCAAACTAGGGAAACATCACAGGATTACATAAAACAAACAAATAGCACTTCGCCTCACGGGGTTATTCAGCCCCCGTACATTCCACACCAGAGCACCTAGCAACATAATCGAAGTAAAATAACACACACCGACTGCCGGCACCAAAGCTCCTACGCGCCACATGGCTCCACACATTTAGGAAGGGAGAAGGCTCCAAACTCGACGTGCGAAGTCTCGTCAAATTCTGCACCTTCCGTATCAAAGAGGGCAGCCACCACCTTGATGTGATGAGGGGCAAGTGGCTTGTCAAAGAGCTTGAGGTACTCATCCATGGCCTCCTAGGACGGTTGTTCTTAGGCTTCGATTGACCCCATGCGACGCAACAGCACAGTCCGCGCCCGCTGAACCGGCCCCTTATTGAGACCGTTCTCATTCTTGCTAAGCCTTGCACTCCTCCTCGGCGTGAAGTTGGGTGGGAGAGCCTTTTTACACCTCACTGGGGCAGACGCCTCTGGCCTAGGACCTAGAATGCAAGGCATCGGTGTGACCCCAAGCCCCTCCAGAAGCGTGGCCACTGCAGATTTGGGACCAAGCTCCGGCTCACACCCCAAGCTGGGAGGCAATTGGTGTTGCTCGATCAGCAGCTGGTGTTGCTCCAGAGGGACGGCAATTGGCGTACGAGGTGGGCTCTGGCCAACCTGCAGCTCCCCAGTTGGCCCCATGGGTATGTTCAGAGACGGCAAGCTATTAGATAGCTCAGGTGGGTTCAGCTACTGTTCCTCCTCAAAGACGGACTCCTCTTCGTCTTTGTCCATGGATGCACCACGATCGAAATCCTTGCCCAAAGTAGTTAGCCCTGTAGGTGTACCCCCACCAGGCACTGATACATCTCCAATGTATCTACTTTTCTAAACACTTTTGCTCCTGTTTTGGACTCTAATTTGCAAGATTTGAATGAAGCTAACCCGGACTAACGCTGTTTTCAGTAGAACTACCATGGTGTTGTTTTTGTGCAGAAATAAAAGTTCTCAGAATTGGCTAAAAATTTACGGAGAATTATTTTGGAATTAATAAAAAAATACTAGTGAAAAGATCTACTGGAGCGGGGCCACCACAGGGCCACAAGCTAAGGTGGCACGCCACGTGAGCTTGTGGGCCCCTCGAGCCTCCGTTTGCCCTACCTCTGGTCCTATAAGTTTCGTCTCACGGAGAAAAAAATCAAGGAGAAAGAATCATCATGTTTTACGATACGGAGCTGCCGCCACCTCTTGTTCTTCATTGGGAGGGCTGATTTGTAGTCCGTTCGGGGCTCCGGAGAGGGGGATTTGTCGCCATCATCATCAACAACCCTTCTGCATCAACAATTCCATGTTGCCCACCACCGGGAATGAGTATTCCTTCGTAGGCTTGCTGGACGGTGATGAAGATGGATGAGATTTGTCATGTAATCGAGTCAATTTGTTAGGGCTTGATCCCTAGTAGTGACTATGTTCTGCGATTGATGTTGTTATGACTTTGCTATGCTTAATGCTTGTCACTAGGGCCCGCGTACCATGATTTTAGATCTGAACCCTTTATGTTTTCATCAACATATTTGAGTTCTTGATCCTATTTGCTAGTTATATGCAATTGTTATTGTTCTGAATCGTAGACCCCAATGTGACAATAATTGGGATACTTTCCGGGGATAACTGTAATTCGAGGAGTTCATGTATTCACCATGTGTTAATGTTTTGACCCAGTTCTCTATTAAAAGGAGGCCTTAATTACCCTTAGATTTCCTTAAGGGTGACCCCGCTGCCACGGGAGGGTAGGACAAAAGATGTCATACAAGTTCTTATTATAAGCACGTATGACTATATACAAAACACATGCCGACACTGAATTGATGAATTCGAGCTATTGTGTATCGCTCTAGGTTGTGACTGTTGCGTGATGAATGTCATCCATACAAATATCCATCACTGATCCCATGCCTACGCTTTGCTCATATTGTCTTTGCTAAGTTACTACTATTGTTGCTACTGTTACAATCATCACAAAACTGCTGCTGTTACTACTACTACTACAGTTACGTTACTATCAAAACTATCAAACTACTGTGCTACTAAACACTTTCCTGCAGAGAAACAACTTTCTAGGTGTGGTTGAATTGAGAACTCAACTGCTAAGGCTTATAAATATTCATTGGCTCCCCTTGAGTCGAATCAATAAATTGGGTGAAATACTACCCTCGAAGACTGTTAAGTTCCCCTATAGTTGTGGGTCATCAGGCACCACCACTTGTGTACCAGCTGCAGCCGGGCTAAAGGACGAGTGCCATGGTGATGAGGTACAACCTCGTGCGCCAATGGCACGCTCTGGTGTGAGCTCACAAGCCATCGAGCCAACCGCCATAGATTTTGCCGACGACAGCAACACCGGGGTGTCCACGCAAGCAGCAGAGCCACTGTAGTGGATGCGATGGATTCTGGAGAGTGCGCCACTGTAGCCACCCTTTCCAGGGGCAGTGGGAGAGAGCACGTTGTGGCTGCCGGCGACACCCTGGTACCTACACTGCGGGCCTCTGGGTTGATCTCCATGCCTCCCACCAGGGCGGGGAGGCCATTGGCCGTGCATCCACCCCAGTCACCAGCAACACCAAGGCCACTCGGGCCGCCAAACGGGTGCCCAATAGAGCGTGGAGTATCACCCACACCGGTGCCATCGATCCTTCTCCTGTAGAAAATCCTTGAGTAGTCGTACCTCCTTGTGAGATCTTCATCGCCATCCGGCTCGAAGTTTGGACGGAGCTTGAGGTAGGGAACTGTGTGGTCCACCACACTCAGAATGTGGATGGTGAGTGGACATGCATGGTGAGTGGCAATGGGGACCAGCGGCACCAGTGGCGATGGGGAAACATGCCATTTCGGATCGACCATGTTCGGCAACCCCACCGGCTCAAGAACCTAAAAATGATAGACCTTGGGGATGCTGGATGGCTTCCTCATTCAGGCCATCAATTCAAAAGATAGGAAAGATTTCCCTCCAAGCCGTACATATGACTTTCATCGAATACGGCTTTCCATAGAATTCTATAGGGATCTATGAGATCGAGTACGGAATTCTGTTTACTCACTTTAAATTGAGTATCCATTTCCCTCCTTTTCCCGCTAGGATCAGAAATCCTGTATTTTCCATATCCATACGATCGAGTCGTTAGGTTTCCGAAATAGTGTAATGGAAAAAGAAGTGCTTCGAATCATTGCTATTTGACTCGGACATGTTCTTAAAAAGTCAAGGTATTTTGAATTGTTTGTTCACACGGAAAAAGTAAGGGAAAACCCCTGAAAGAATTTCCATATTGACCTTGGACATATAAGAGTTCCGAATCAAATCTCTTTAGAAAGAGGATCCTTTGTCTCATG
>CM022297.1:22252618-22508242 GCA_011799875.1 Thinopyrum elongatum | reverse complement strand
TGGACACATGGGTGCGAACGATTAGGGAAGTGTGAGGCGGGTGAGTTGAGACCTCGCAGCAAGATCACTTGGTTGTCTTGACGTTCTGGAGGAAGCGTCCTGAGCTCGGAACACGCCCCATCAAAGATGAACAAGAGTCACATAGAGATGTGATTGGCAGATTTGGCCTACCGATTGCAATTTTCGTCACTTGAGATGGACACATCCTTGGCGTTGAATTGTAATATGGATCTTGAATCGCTCCACAATCAATTATGAAGATATTGATTTGAGTGGGAGAGCACTGTTGAATTAACTTGTTTAATTCTCAGTGCAATTAATTTTGAACACTGTCTAAGTGTGATTTGCATAATAGTTTTAGAATAATGGCTTGCATTTCCACCTTCCCTATTAAAATTGAATAGCTGTTAAATATCTGGTTAATCTTTACGGTTGGTAACGTAATGTGAAGATTGTCCTCCAGAGTGCCGAGAAGGACTTTGTCCTATCGCATACTTTCGGTATTCTCTCGCTTATGCTATGGATCATGTGACTCTCGTCCTTCGATCCAAAGCTAGAATTCCGTTTCAGTCAAGTGCAATATGTTTGCTTCCATCAGACCTGAACTTCGAAGTGTTGGATAGTTATGTGATATTCATGGAATCTGAAAATCATTTTCAGAGACAGACAAAGGCTAAAGATATGAGATATCCAAAGCAATGTTTTGTTTGCAAACTATTAGTAAAAGAGTTTACTATGCATTAGACTGATAAGAGAGGGATCCAGTAGAACGCCTGTCATTATGAAAGGTGAATAAAACACAACTTAAAGAGAAGGAAGTGTCCGAAGGGTGTTAGTGTGACTTACACACCAAGGAAGTCCGGGGCTAACGCCACTATTAAGTTGATGCTTCTTCTGAGAGTAGGAGAAATACTGAAGTTAAACTGTTAGAAGTATAAAAGGCAAAAAGAAGAAGACTGGAATATCCACTCATGTATGAATGTCATACAAGTTTTGATGATAGAAGGCTGGTAAAAGATTATTTTCTTGGGAATTATGGTTAAACATGTTAATCACTAATTCTTGGGTATTGTGAGACAATCACAAATATACCCGCTCGATTGCATTCTGTTGCAACTCGATTAAAACTAACTATGGCCTGAAAGACTAGCAGGAATGAGGTTTTGGTATACACAGGGAACATAGTAAATGTTACTATACCTTCCATCGGTGTATACCGTATGTATTTATTTTCATAATTCTTTAGAGTTTCATAAACTCTAGCCCATTGCATAAGGCATCTTGCAAGAAGGTTGTTCATAAGAGAACTTTTGATGTTCGAAGTTATGAATAACATAAGGCCATACTTTCATTGAGAATAGATGTATGTTTGAATAATGATATTAATATATTACCTCTAGATTTACTTTCATAATTCATTTTAGAGTTTCATACACTCTAGCCCATTGCAAATGTTTGTTGCAAAAGGGTTGTTTCATAAAGAACAATTGTTGTTCAGTATTATGAATAACATGGAGGGCCATGCTTCCATCCAAAATTGGACGTATGTTATGATATTGATGGTAATATGATACATCTATAACACTGACGCTAAATGTCGCAAGACTAAAAGAATACCACACCAAGTGTGGCACTGCATTTGGTCACATTGGAGAAACCCGCATGGAAAACTCCATTATGATGGATTTTGAAGTCGTTTGATTTTGAATCATCTGACACTTGCAAATTTCCTCCGAAAAGTGAAGTGACTGAATACCGTTCACGGCCATAAGGAATGAGCACAAACTTATTGGTGATCATACATTTTGATGTTGTGTAGTTCAAAAATGTTGTTTGCAAGTAGTGGATTTTCTATCTTCAGAAATGACTCAAGTAGATATATGGATATTTACTTGATGAGACGTAAGTCTGGATCTTTTGAAATCATTCGAAAGGTTTTCAAATATGAAGTAGAAGTTATTGTAACAAGAAAATTATGTTTCTACAATTTGATTGCAGAAAGAAATTTTTGAGTTACAAGTTTAGCGAATGTCTGATGAGTTTGTGAAAAGAGTTTTCATAACTTCACTCCCGGAACACCCACTGTGAGTGGAAAGTCCGTGAAGATGTAATCGAACCATTTATGACATGGTAAGATCAAAGATGACATAATAATTTGCCATTATCCCTTTTAAAAGTGATGCTTTAGAGACTGCCCGCTTTTACACTGAAAGAGCTCCATCAGGGTCTGTTGAAATGACACCATGGTATGGTATGCCCAACCATGTCATATCTTTTCTTAACATTTGGAATATGGGGCTTGTGTAAAAGGTTACAAACTATTCCAAATCAGACAAGTGCTACTTTGTAGGTTATCCCAAGTCATTGGGTATTCCTCCCTCACTATACCGAGGCAAATAGGTTTGCCACAAGAACGGTATGCTTTTTGAGAAGAAATGGTTCTTTCAAAAAGGTGAGTGGGAGAACAATGCAACTCGATGGGATAAATAGTATCGTCGTCATCAGTTCAAAGGAAAGAGACCTTGGAAGTGATTCCAGAGTTTCCTACTGCGACTGATACGGAAGTCTCTACAATAAATGTATGGACTCGATCGTTGAACTTGCAGCTGAACCACGTGGGCAAGGCTCGTGCAAACCTCTCAGGTGCGCAAACGAGATATTGTTGTTAGACAATAGTATACCTACAATACACAAGGAAGCATTAATGGGCCCTGACTCCATAATTGGCTAAATGCCAATACAATCCGAGTTAGTTTCTTATATAAGTGATTCAAGATTAAAACCTTGATACACCCTTCGGAAGACTTAGAGTCTAATGAATATTTATGGAACTTAAACTGATACGGATAAAAATGTTTTATCCATAAAGCTCGACTTGTTGCAATAACAAGTTCAAGGAGTTGACTACGATGAGATTGTCTCACCGTAGCGATGCTTAAAGTCGGTTCGGGTTGAACTATAGCAATTAAGACATATTTCAATCATGAGATATGAACATGGATGACAAAAGGATTTCTATCTGATGGAAATAAACCTAGGACTTGTATGTGGATACAGTCCAAAGTAATTTGTCGATCCAGAGGATGCTAGTAAGTTTTGCAAACTTCAGAGTTCTAGCGATGAACAGAAGAGAGCAAAATGGAGTTGGAATCTTCGTGTTTTGATGAATGGTCACAAAGGGTTTGACTTCATCAATGGGTAACGAAGATGCTTGTGATTCAAGAAAGTAAGTGGGAGCATAATAAATTTCTAAAAACCTGTGTGCTTGACACATTTAATTGGACTTAAATTCTTGACACGAATTAGGACTTCATTTGAAAATAGTTTTTCAATGAAGTGCTTGGCTAAATAGCCTTTATATTAGGCATGATGATCTATGGAGATAGATTTACCTAATAGGGCTGAGAAAAGATACATATTGACAAGATGCTAAACCTTTTAGCATTAAAAACGTCAAGGAGTGATTCTTGCCGAAGTCACATGGAAAGAGTTTTTGCCAAGACTCGGGTGTCCCAAAACACTGATGAGCAAAATACATGATGGAGATTCCACACACTCTTGTGTTTGGATTAATCATGTATTCCATGGTATGTAAAAACAACCAGATATGTCCAATACTCCCAAAGTTGTTGCGAGTATAGATACCAAGTGATCAAAAGTACTGATCATGGGACAACAGTGAAAAAGGGTCATTGAGTACTATAGTAGCACTGATGACATGTTTTCTCGCAAGCAGAGATCATGAAGAGTTCGTTGTAAAAGGTTACATCGATACAGTCTTCATCCATGCTCCAAGGGATTTTCGATTTAAGTTAAGGGTTTTGTGCAATACACAATATGTGGCACGGTAGTTGGAAATTGTTCCAAACATTTACTGTGGCGAATTCTATAACAGAGGCGAAGTATGTTGCCGCTTTTAAAGCGACAAAGAAGATGTTGAATCATATAGTTCATTTATGAACTTAGTATGGTTCCAAGATGGCTTTTGTCAATAGGACACTCTGCAGGTAGTTGCTCCATAACTCAGTCTGAGGAATCCGGTTCGACCTGTGATTCACATACATACAAAGCCAAGTCCACACAAAAATGAATTTTGTGAAAGCGTGAAACGTGAGGATATGCAAAGATACACACGGAGCTGAAGTCGTCAGATCCGTTGGACATCAGGCTATACCACAAGCGAAGCATATTTACACCGGTGTGCCACAGTGTAAAGTGCATTAGCATTAACTAGATTATTGACTCTAGTGCAAGTGGGAGTCTGTAGGAGATATGCCCTAGAGGCAATAATAAATGTTATTATTTATCTCCTGTTCATAATTAGGTTTATGTTCCATGCTATAACTGCTGTGGTTCCTGAGCCCGTATATCCATAAAGGCTCTGGGGAAAACCCATGTGCACGTGTGGAATAATAAACGATAAAATGTTTCCTAGTCATGCCTCTAAGACTAGCTCAAGTGTTGCATGATGATTATGTTTTCCCATCATAGGCATGTCTATGCCAGCAACTTTGAGGGCACAAAGTTAGAAGAACATTTGTGTTGAATCGACCCGATTGATGTTATGCTATGAGATACATTCGTCACAAGTTAATGGTTAATAGCACAGAGATGGTTAACGTTTGCATGATTCCTCAGACCATGAGAGTATCGAGTTTCTTCATCATGCTTGCTTCATGAACTTTGGGGTTTGTTAAACGTCATCCGTAAGGGTGGCTATTACGGCGGCTTACGGGTTCATGGGAAAGTATGTCAAGTAACTTGATAGCTCAAGATTGGGATTTGCTCCTCCGGCGATGGAGAGATATCTCTGGGCCCTCTCGTGTTACGGTATCCATCATCGTCTGGCCAGACACTTTGTGATTTGATCACGGGGATGCCGGAACACGGTAACGAGAAAGAGAACAATACCGGTAACGAGGTAACTAGCATAGTGGACAAGTTGTTGATCCACGGAATGCCAACAGTCTCACCTCGGGTATTTGTAACATATCGCGAAGCAACAGGAATAGCACACGGCAACTGGAGGTTCACTCGAATATTCATTCGTGTGGGTATAGGGGTCAATATGGGTGTCCACGGCTCCGATGTTGATCATTGATCGGAAGGGGTTCCGTGTCATGTCTATACTTCACGAACCTATAGGGTCACACGCTTAAGGGTCATCTATCTGCTGAATTTAGACAGGGAGTCTGAGAGAAAATCCAAAAAGTTCGGACCGAAAAGTTTCGGACACCGAGCGAAAAGTTCCGCAGAGAGAGGTCACCGGTGAGTTCCGGTGAACTGAAAGTTGTTTCGGGGATACCATTAAGTCAAAATGGTTTCGGCACATGCCTGATAATTCTTGGAGGATGCCAGAATCATTCTGGAAACTTCTGGAATTTTCTGAAAAAAAACCGGAAATGTTCCGGGGCTGCCGGAACCCGCTTCAGATGCTTTTCGCAGATGAAATCACTAAACTGGAATTGTTCCAGAACGCGTTGAAAATTATTTTAGTGGGTACTGGAAATTTCTAAGCCCACATAAATATTTCAGTTCGAACGGACGCTGAAAATGTCGTCGTGAATAGTGAAAGTGCTTTTGGAATTGTTTGGAAAGCCACCTTTTAGGGCTTTTGCTAAAGGCTTCTAGAAGGTGAGGTGGATGGATGAGGGCTCCCATGGGGGGGCCCCTCCTAGGTGTGGCTGCCACATGGGGACTCCTCCTTGGAGCCCCTCCTGTGCCTTGGTTTCACATTTGGGTCCTTGTGGAAGGACTTCATCCATGTGCTTTTTGGGTTTTCTTGTAAAACCACCCTACCCCTTGGGATTTCCTATAATTAGGTGGAGGGGCAGCCCTCCACACTCATCCCTTGCTCTCATACACATGCCAAGAGTGTTATCTGGCTTTCTCTCTCCCTCCCACGAAAAGAGTTTCGTAGAGCCGAAAGGCTGTCTGGTTCGCGGCAGGAACTAGTTCTGGACGGCGAAGCCCTGCCGGTAGGTGACACCGTATGTGTGCAATCTGTAGAGAGGTCGTGTTTCATCTTAGTGCCCGAGGGGCTGTTCGAGAGTGCCTCCCGGGCTGTCCAAGTGACGTCCGAGTTCTGTGAGTCCTTCCCAAGGCTGTCCGAGTGCACATTCGAGTTTCGAAGGTCCTCCCGAAGGGCTGTCCGCGACATCGTCCGGGGACGTTTTCGACCCCTCCGGAGGGCTGGTCCAAGGGAGACGAGGTATACATCCTCGCGGTTGGGAGGTTGTAAATCCTAGCTGCGGGGATCTGCACCGCCGATCGTCATCGCTCTACTTCCGCTGTGCATCGGAGTCGGTAACGAAAATGATCAAACCTTGTATGCATCTCCATAGTGGTCCTGGGCTGGTGCGTAGTCGGAAATTTTTGTTTTTTGCTGCGTTACCCTACAGATATACCGTGACGAATTTGTCGAGATAATCCATGAAGATGTAGTTCATTAACCGGGAGAAGGTTGCTGGAGCATTGGTTAAGCCGAAGACAGACAGTGTACTCGTAAGAACCATAACAATACAAGAGCTGTCTTCGGATATCCTCTTCACGAACTCGGATTTGGTGTTATCCCCAATCCTCAAATCAGCTTAGAGAATACTGAGGAACCAGCAAGTTGATCATACAGATCATTGATTCTGGGAAACGGATACTTGTTCTGAATTGTTGCTTGGTTGATAGGTCGGTAATCTTGAACCCAACCTATTCGTACATCCTTCTTCTTGACAAAGAGGGAAGGTGCTCCCCAAGCGAGGAACTGGGGCGGATGAAACCCTTCGTAAGTGACTTGTTGATTTATTCCTTAAGCTCGAAAGGTGGTGCGGAGGCATCTTATAAGGACGCTTCGCAATAGGAGTTTGTGCCTGGTTTCAAGTCGATGACAAACTCGAAACAGCTCTAACAACAGGGGTATCCTGGAAGTTCTTCTGGAAAGACTCTTGAAACACAACAACTGGAACATTCTCGATGCCTTCAAGAGGCGGGCATTCAATGCATTCAGAGCATAACTCTGGCTCTCAGCTGTAACACCCCCAGTGGTTAGCCACAATACCCCATTTTGATAATGCCAAGTTAACATGATTAACAGTGCCAATTCAACATTTGCATCATGTTGCATTTCAACCCCCAACTCAAAATTCAAATTAAAACTAAAGTGGAAAATAAAAGTTATTCCAATCAGAACCGAATTGTTCATTAATTGTTAAATAATCCAAAGACAACTCTAAATTCTATATATTCACATATACTAATAAATTAATGTGACTCTAACAACCACAACACAGAGTTGGTTAATACCTTTTTATCTTTAAATAAAATCCAAAAGAAACTTTGGACTCGAAAACCTTTTTATAACATTGCATATATGCACTGTTATTATTGGACTATAGTTCATAAAATACAAAAGGTCCTTTGAATAAGAATACAAACAGAAACCAGAAAGAAAATAAATAAAAGTAAAAACAAGACCAAAGGAAAAGACCCCCTCTTCCACTGGCCAGTGGCCCACCCCCTGGCAGACCAGCCAGGTGCGCCCTTCTCTCCCTACGCGCGGCCACCTATGTCCCCTACAAAAACCCCCTGGGCGAACCGAAACCCTACCCTCGTCCCCACAACTCCCCTCCCCCCACGTTCTCCCTCCGATCCCTGTCCCTCGACGCCATCAGCGCCGGCGACCCCCGACGCCCTAAGCCTCGCTCGCCCGTGAGCACCTCGCCAATTCATGCCGTCTCCTGTCCGCCTCCCGAAGCTGCCTCGGCCGGACCGCCTACGCCCCCACCCCTCCCTCGCTTCCCCCGCCCCCGCATTGAGTCCGACGAGAGGGATCGAGTACGCTGCATGCGTCCCCTGCGCTGCCCACCGCTGATCCCCCGCGTCTGCTCGGTCGCCAAGACCGCCAAGATCGTCGCTCCCTAGTCCACGACGCTCTCGGGATCGGTGAGGGTGGGTCGGAACCTCTCTGGTGCGGTACATGCCCCGTCCTCCCCGTGCCTCCTCTGCTGCACGTTGTCGCATCCCGCCACAGAGGATCTCAACCGCGACTCTTCCCCGTCCCTGCTCCTCCCGCGTGCCTTACTTCTTCCGTGACAGCTCCTACGAACCTCCGCCCGGCCTAGTCCACTAACAACTTCGCTCATCCCTCTTGCGTCTCTTCGCCGTATCCGCGCCGAGTCCCCTTGCCTCGTTCTATGGACTGATCCTCCTTCTCTTCTTTAATTTGCTTGATGGTTCCTGGCATGCCCTCAATACTTCTGTTTAAGTCCGTCTCCTCCTATCCTCCCTGGAGACACATTTCAGCTGTGTGCCCTCACCCCCCGTGCACCAAAGTACAATGTCGGGCCGCCCAGCACAGTACCCAGGTGTGATGGAGTATCTAGAAAAATGTGAATAAAGTAAATAAGGAGAAAAAGTAAAAGAAATAAGAATTGATATTAAGGGATAGAGTTGAGGGGTGGAATGAGGGGGGAATTAGTTTGAATTAAGATAGGGGGGTGGGTTGGGGGGGTACTTAAGTGTATAGTTTGAATGGTGGGGGAATGTATATCGGGGGTTCTTTATATGAGGGGTCATGACAGGTCGGGGGGGGAACCCCGCATCGTCAGGGGGGGCGGGGAGGTTGGGATGCGGGGGAATGTCCGACCACATACCCTCTAGGGGTCTCGCGGGAGCTGCTATCCCCTCGTGCAATGTCCTCCGCACGGGCCACAGCCCCACTGCCCTAGCGCGCCTGTAGAGAGGGCGCACATCCGTGTCCTCGAGGCCAGCCCGGTAATGACCTATTCCCTCGCCCCAAACTCCAGGCTCTCTATGGCTGCCCAGACATCCCCGTGTTGCCTTGGTCCCCACGCAACACTTAATAAAAAAAAATATATATTAATATCGTGTGATTATTAGTGAAATCCTATAGTTAATCATTATTATTTATAACGTTAAATGTACCCTAATTATCAAGTAAAAGGGGTCGGAGCCCCATCAGTCATACTGGACCGAAGTCTATAGTATATGTATTTAAAATTCCAGAAATGTAATTAAACATCAACGAGCTGATCGACTTTGTACTGAAGTACTCTAGGCCGAGAGCTCCGATAGCGTGTCAGTTCGTCCGTCACACGTCCCTCTAGCAGAATAGCGACATGCAACCAGTTCCCCTCCAGTCATCTTCTGACAATGGCCGAACACGGAAACTTCCCGATGACCATATCATGACACTCCCTTCGCCATATCAACCCGCACTGCGTTAGATCCACACCTCTGTCACACCGCGTATTCCCATTTTATGCTGGTGCTGCCTTGTTTGCTCGTATTTATTGTTTCTCCCCCTCTTCCTCCTCGCTGAACCCCGACGTCGTCCCCCGAGGCCGACCCACAGCCCGGTGCCCAAGACACCAATTTACAACCTGCCCTTGTCCGCCGAGCAACCAGGCAGCCCCCCCCCCCCCTTGAGGCATACCGATTCCGCCCATTCTATTCTCGATGCTTGCTTAAGAACTGTGCTGGCTGCTTACTGCCTTACCTATTCTAATGCATAGCCTATTTATTGTACACGGCTATTGATAATTGACCTGCATATCTATACCTTAGTTTTAGGCTGGGTAGAGACCTATCAGTGGCCCCACTTATCCCGATTGCCCCGTCGGGATATCCGAAGACCCCGAATCACGGGATTGAAGACGCAGGCCCGACACCGCACCATCAACCCCCCCTTAGTTTAGTAATGACACCTGCCCGTTAATATTGAGTACGATGGTGATACCTGTCTGTCGCACTCTCTGATGTTAACTCTGTAAGTAGCTAATCCGGTCGTGGTCTCGAGGTGAATTCCTTTCGTCTTTCAAAACCACTTCGGTAAGCACACCTGTCGTGCATACATCAAGTGTGAACCCATCGAGGGACTGATTCCTCCTCCGGTCTCACCTTGACGGATACATCGTAGTGGTAAATTCATGAGGGTGATCCTCGTTCCCCTGATTTTAGACACCCCGGATACTTGGACTTGTACACTGTTATCTTGGGATAGGCGGGTCGACCCTGAGGGGTACCCCCGCGTGCGCCTAAGAGCGAGTTTTGAACACGCGGTGCCGTGTGGTGCCCGAGTGATGGATACGAGGCGTGGCTGGGCATTCTTGGTCCATTGCCGCAGTCCCCGAGACGGGGCGACGGTCACATCTTTCGTAGAGTCTCTTCTCGTTACGCACGACCCCTAGTCCACTAACGTTTTGATATTTTGATCCGCGCAGGTCCTGGCCTGTAGCACTACCATCACGTGGGCATAGTAATGGGCTTTTGGCATCGTGAGCATCAAGCCGAAAGCTCTGTCAGACGTCAGTTTCAGCCTTGGCGGCCCGGGACGGACCGGCGCTACCCCTGGTGCCCTGGCTTCCCCCTGCACGCAACGACTCGGATGCACAGGGCTGAGGCCCAAGACCTCTGAGCGTCTTAGGATGTAGACCGACGGGGAGCCTCTCTCTGCTGAGCTCTAGGTAGGTTGCGATGTGTCGTTTGCGAGGCCGGGCATACCCAGGAATTGTGTCCGCGCCGTGTTAATTGAGCGTGTTGGTTAAGTTGGTGCAGCCCTGCGGGAAGAAAACTTCTATCGTAGCCTGTCTCTAGCGTCACGACACTCGGAGTTGTATCCTTGATTGTACAATTAGAAACTGGATCTTGATACTATGGCTCTGGGAGCTTCTCGCAGGGAAGTCGGGAAGGGGATCATCAGGACTGGGTTTGATGACTGTATGGCTTCTGGATTGCTTTCCTCGCAGGGATACGGGAAAAGGATCACTGTGGTGAGTTGATAATCATTATACTGAACATTATATGTACTGTCTACACTCTTCTAGATGCTGGCAGACCTCTGTAAGATTCTAGTCTTCGATAGGACTATAGGCCTCCTCTCTATTCTCGCCATTTCTCCGTCAGTCCCAGTCCACAATATACAAGCCTCCTTTGAAATGTTGCATATGTAGTTAGATCCTTGCTTTGCTGAGTATCTACTTCGAGTACTCACCGGTTGCTTTGTTTCCTTTTCTCCCATATCAGTTTGTCATGACACAGATGACGTAGCCCTGATACGATGCCCCGCTTCGTCGACTACTACTACCGGGGTCGGTATACCTACCAAACGCGTTATAACTTTCGAGTGACTCGTACCAGGATTAAGGATCGGAGGGTCCCAGGCAGGTAGGCCTACGCCTTTCGATCGTTAGTGTTTTATTTTGGCCCCGCCTTTCAAGCTTCTGTTTCGATTTCATATCTCACTCAGATACCTGATGCTTCCTGCTGACGCTTTGTACGCAAGCGTTGTATTCGAAGCCTCGAGGCCCCTCGGGCTTGTATATACAGCTGTTGACTTTATTTTATATTTAGAGTTGTGTTGTGTATATCTTCCCCTGATCCTTAGGCTGATTGTGTGCATTTGCGTGTATGATTAGTTGCCGATGTAAGCCGGGGGTCACAAGTTGTATCAGCAGCCGACTGCCAGTAGGAATCCCCCTTTCCACACTCCTTGGCCGAAGTTGAGTCTATAACCGAAAACTGTTTTGCTACTTGGCATGTGTGGCTTACGGGCCCACGTCACCAAATGGGGTGGTATTAGGATTTTTACTCCTCGAGCTTTTCTCTGGACCTCTGATCTCTCTTCTATTCGGGTTAAAGTTATACTACGCTCCGGCATCTAGGATCTCGTGATTCTCAGCCCACCAACCCGGCAGAGGCTGGATATCTGTGGCGATTTCCTTCCTGATATTGGATCGGAGTTAGTCTGATAATCATTTTCCTTTCATTGTTGTGTTTAACGTTCTCTTCGTAGTTGTATTATACTCTGGTTGTCATTCTATAAGAACCGGATTCTGCCATCAGAGTGCACAGCGGAGTAGTAGATCCCTCAAAGTTGATTGATCATATCGCGTATCTCTACTTCATTTGAGTTGGGTTTATCATCAGATCCTGTTCTTGAGAGGATTATTCCCACAGACTGTCGTTCATGTTACTCGCTATGCTCCTACGAGTACACGCCCTGTCTCCTTTGGCTTAATAAACAATTGCTCGCATCCACATTCTCTTTTCTCGTCTCCCGGATGATTAATCTTCATGGATTATCCTCGACAATTTCGTCGTGGTATATCTAGTGATATCCTGGTTGTATTCGAAGATAAGGAAGAACATGCCTGACACGCTCCGCTCTTGTTACTGAAGCTCCGAGAACACCATGTTGATGCCACATACGCAAATGCGAGTTCTGGTTTTCTGAAGTAACTTACCTTGGTCAGTGTGATTTCAAGCAATGGAATTGCTGTTAACAGACGAGAGACCGAGGTTTCAGCTATTCTTACTGGACTCCTCCAAAGATACGTCAAGCAAGTTCAGAAGTTTGTGTTTTCGGCCTTGCAAGCTATTGATGCCGTCGATTTGGATCGACAACTTTTCTCAAGATTGCTAAGCCCCTTACTGATCTGCTTTCACAATGGACAGGCGTGAAATTTGAATGGAACAAAGAAAAATGTCAGGAAGTTTTACAAAGCGACTCCAAATGACAAGCTGACATCTGCCGCCGCAGTACTATCTCCTCGATACCCGGTCGTCTAAGGGGAAATTTTGTGATTTATTGTGACTCATCCCGTGAAGGATTAGCTGTGTCCTAAAGCTGCAAGAGTTGTAAAGGGATTGCTTCTGGGCTCTCGTCAGTTGCCGTCCGCATGACAAAAATTATCCCACTGATCTAGCAACAGCTGCTGTCATTATGCACTTGAAAAAAAAAAAAGAAAAAAAAAAAAACAGTTGTGGGGCGACATTACCTTCTCGGTACTCGTTGCGAGATATAACACTGATCATAAAATCTAAGTACTTGTTTACTCAACATCTCTAAAAACCTCCGTCATGCAAAGAATGATGGAGGCCATTGCTGACTATATGATTTGGGTATTTCTTATACCCCTAGCAAGGCTAACGTGATTGCTGATGCCGATTAAGCCGCAAGTCTTTGCGACAACCTCAGGTTAGGCGAGCTCAACCTCGTCTTTATGAGAATGTGCAAGCTGAATCTTGTGTATTGTTTCCACAGGGATCTCTTTAATCACCTTGTGATACAACCCGATCGTGAGAAAGCGTTAAGAATGCGCAAGCTAAGATGCTGAATTGATCTGATGAAGAAGACCTTCACTTCACCTGTAAAGTACATGGATTTCTCGCTGTCTGAGATGGCACCTTGTATTTCAAACAACCGCCTTGTGGTACCACTCGCTGTCGAACTCATGACGACAAGGTCATTAAAGATGCACATGATACCCCCTGTCTATTCATCCGGGTAGCACCAAATGTATCGGGGGGGGGGGGGATCTCCTCAAAGGTACTGGGTGTGTCCTAAAATGAAGCAGGATATTGCTTGATATGTTGCTGAATGTGATTGTGTCGTCACGTTAGCATAACATCAGAAACGACCAGCTGATTCTGGCAAAAACCTCCTGTCCTATTCCTCTATGAAATGGTTAAGGTTCAGATGGATTTCGTTACAGGACTTCCCAGGTCACAGAAGGCTCACTATGCTATTCTTGTCGGCGTCGACCAACTCTCTAAAAGTTGCACACTTCTGCCCCGTTCAAGAAGACCATCACTGCTAGTCAGTTTAGCATTAGTTGTATATCTCGAGAATTGTTTTCACTCAACGGTATTCAATGGATTAGTTCGGACCGTGGCGGCTTTTCACGTCCAATTCTGGGAAAGTTTCCAAACACGCTATGGGAACTCATATTACCTGGAGTCAGCTTATCACGCCCCATCCCAAGCAAGTCACGAGTTCTCAAGGGTTGAAGACTGCTGCGAGCTTGTGTTATTTCTTTCGGCAGAAGTGGGAAGAATCTCTTGCCATATTCCGAGTTCTCTTATACCACACTAGCAAGCCCAGCTGAAAATGGCCCCCCTTTGAAGTTCTACTGGGCGTAAGTTGTCGACCCCTCTTAATTGGTCATAACTGGGGAACACGACCGATCGTGGGTCCGGATATTATCCACACGGCCGAACGCAAGTCCGTATTGTCCGGGAAATTCTCAGGCGGGCTCAGGACCGCCAGAAAGCACTACGATCGCCAAACGATGGGGTTTTGACTTTAATCCAACCTGGTGGCAAGTTTATCTTCGTGTCCTCCTATGAGGGGCACTCACCGTTTTGGAATCAAGGCAAGTTAGCCTTCCAACGCTAACATTGGTCCCTTTTTCCGCATTGTTGCAAGGCGTGGTCAGGTGGCATATAAATTTATGAATTGCCACCCGAACCCGCATTTCTCTCATATTCCACGACGTATTTCCATGTGTCGCCACTCGTAAATGCCTTCAAGGAATTCCGCCCCGCGCAGTGCCCGATCATGAGCTGCTTCGAATTGCCACGATGATCGTCTTAAAGGGAGCAATTCCGATCCGCCTTCTGTCTCGATAGCTGAACGTCCGGATCCGTCGAAAGTTACCAGTTCCTCAAAGTGCGTGGTCAATCATACTGAAGATGAAGCCACTGTGGGAACGCGAGATTCTTCGTGCGGATTACTCCAAACTTTTTCCTTCTACCTCTTAATTCTCGGGACGAGAATTCTTATGTAAGTGGAGGACAATTTGTAACACCCCCAGTGGTTAGCCACAGTAATCCCATTTTGATAATGCCAAGTCAAGCATGATTAACAGTGCCAATTCTCATTTGCTCCTGTTTCGTATTCAACCCCCCCACTACAAATTCAAATTAAAACTAAGTTGAAAATAAAAGTTATTCAAATCAGAAACTAAATTGTTCTTAAATTGTAAATATCCAGAGACAATTCTAAAATTTATATTCAACATCTACTAAATAATTATGTACCTAACAACCAACAAACAGAGTTGTTAATAACTTTTTTATTAAATAAAATCCAAAAGAAAAACATTTGGACTCCGAAACCTTTTTATAACAGTGGCATGAGGCACTGTTATGATTGTACTAAATTTCATAAAATACAAAAGTCAGTTGAAATAACGAATAAAGAGAAAACGAAAGAAAATAAATAAAAGTAAAAACAAGTGACAAAATGAAGAAAACCCCCTCTTCCTGGGCCAAGTGGCCCCCCTGGCGACCCTCCAGGCCGGCCCATCTCCCCTAAACGTCCCACCTAGTCCCTACAACCCCCTGGGCGAACCGAAACCCTAACCACGCGCCCCACGACTCCCCCCCCCCCCCCGCCACGTCTCCCTCCCATCCCGTTCCTCGACGCCATCACGCCCGACCCCCGCCGCCCTACGCCTCGCGTCGCCCGCGCCACCTCCGCCATCCGCCATCTCCGTCCTCCTCCACGAAGCTTCCTCGCCGGACCGCCCCGTCCCCACCTCTTCCTCTCGCCTTCCCCCCCCCCCCCCTCGATCTAATAAGTGGATTGGGGCAATCGCGCCCCTGTCGCTGCCGCCCCGATCCCGCCGGCGGTCGCCTCAGCTCGCCGCCGCCCCAAGCCTCCGGCGCCTAGCCTGTCGAAGCCCGCTGCCTCTTGCCCCTCCCTCGCCGGTGAGGCCCGTGGCCTCCACTCCCTCCTCTCTGCCCGAGTTCCACCGCGCCCGTCACCTCCTCGGAGCCGTGCCCGCCAGGCTCGCCGCTCCTCGCTTGCCGCACCCTTCCAGCGTGCCCTCGCTCCCGCCTCTGCTTCCTCCCTGTCCCTTCTCCTCGTCGCGCCCCTCTATCACCCACGTAATCGCTCTAGCGCCTCAAGCCTCCGCTCGCGTCCCGCTGCGCCCGCCTCGCGCCCCGACCCTCTCGCCCCTCTCTGCGTCCTGCCCGCTACGCCTCGCCCTCCCGGCCTCTCCCCGCTCCTCGCTCGCCGCGCGACGTCCCCGCTGGCCTACGTTCAGGCCACGGCCTCGCTCGGGCACGAGTACCCCACTGCCCGCACCAACCTGCGCCCCGCTAATGGCCCCTGGGGCCCCACAGACTCTTGGCCCCACCCCACCGTGCCTATGACTGTGGGGCCCCCCCGCCACAGAACGTTTTAAAAAATAAATAAATAATAATAAAAATATAATGAATTAGTAAAATTAATAATTAATTAATTAATTAGTGAATTATTAGTTTAATTAATCCTGATTTATGTTAATCTAATTAATTAAATAGTAATTAATTAGTAAAACCCTATTAACTAATCAGTGAATGACAGGTGGACACCACATTTTCAGGTTGCCTGCGATTTCATTCATGATGACAGCAGCATACACTGTTTCGTATAATGTTTAATTTAACTAATTATAAATTCTAGATTGCTCAAATCTTTAGAAAAATCATATGAAATAATCCGTAGCTCAGATCGCAAACTTTGTACATGAAAGTTACTCAGAACACGAGACGAATCCGAATACGCGGTCGGGCCGTTCGTCGCACTATAACGTCCACTAGCATAGCGAACATGCAAAACCGTTCCCCTCTCCGGTCATCTGTCTGACAAATGTCCGGAACCGGAAACATTCCCGGTGAATTCCCTCTCCCCCGTTCGCCAGTATCACCATCACCCGCACTGTGGTTAGAATCACCTCTGTCACCTGTGGCGCGTCTTACCATGTTTAATCTTTTGTGCTTCTGCACTTTTGCTCTGTATTTATTGTTTCCTCCCCCTCTTCTCTCTCGCTAACCCCGACGTCGTCCCCGAGGGCCGACAAAGCTCCCGGAGCCCGAGACACCATTGACAACCTTGCCCCCTTGCCGCGAGCAAACACAGGCAACCCCCCCCCCCCTTGAGCATACATATCGCCCATTTCTATTTCTCACTGCTTGCATTAGACACTGCTGGCTGCTACTTACTGTACCTACGTTACTTGCCTTTCCTATTCTGTGCAGCCTGTTATTATAACCTGCTGTTTTATTATCTTACCTGCATATCCTAACTGCTTAGTTTAGCTGGGTAGAGACCTATCATTGGCCCCACTTCTCCGATTGCCCGCTGGATTATCCGAGACCCCGATCAAACGGATTGAAGACCAGGCCCGACAACCGCACATCACCTCCCCTTAGTTGTATGACACTGCACAGCGTTATATCGATTGCCGAGTGTGGATACCTCGTGTAGCACTTCTATGTTAACTCTGTAGGAGTAATCTTCGCAGTCGTGGTCATCGAGGTGATTCCTCCTTCACCACTTCCTCCGGTAACGACGCTGTCGTGCAACACCATCAATGTACCATCAAGGGTGATTTCCTCCGAGTTTCCTCCCTTGACTGATACATCGAGTTGGTGAATTGGATTCATGAGGGTTATCCCTCGGATCCCCGATGTTATGACACCCGGATACTTGGACTTTACAACTGTTACATTGGATATGCGGGTCGACCCCTGCATGGTACCCGCTTGGCGCCTAATAGTGCGAGTGGTTGTGAATACGGGTGCTGGTGTGGGTTTCCGCGATCCGCGCAATCAAGAAGGGTGCAACATAAGGGATAAACATCTCAGGCAATTCATAATAGCATGATATGGTATAGCCCTTTCTGACGGAGAAGTCTTGTATTTCTTCGTCTTCGGCATTCGCGTCGGTGTTCACCTTTGCGAAGATTGCCACCACCTTGTCGATGCACCAGATAATATTGCTATCTCTATAGCTAATAAAATAATGCATTACAACAAGGTTGACACGCAGGTCATTTAAAGTGCAATCATATGGCTCCAGCCATCATGCCGAATCATGACACGCAGGTCAATAAATTTACATTATATAGTCATCTCATACATAATCAAATTATTATGAGCACTGCTATACCACATCATATGGGCATGCAAACCCTCCTGCAAAACCAAGTTAGACGCCTCTAATCGGTTCATGCAAAAACTTGTTTTACGTGGCTTCTAAGGTTTCGAAACAAACCGAAGCTACCAACGTCCATCATCAAGTATGATAATTCAAGTCGCTAGATTAACTTTCCAGGGTGTATGAAAACCGAGATAATAAAATCTCGAGCCCCATACTAAACTTCGTCATACGCATGACCCCCGTGCTGATCATATCTGCATTGCCCTTTTGTCTGCGAAATTTCATCTTTCCTTTTAACTACGGTGGAATTCAATGAACTGTTAGCACTTCGTTGATCAATCAGGATCGCGGATTGCCAGAACTTTGAAACTCCACCATACTGTTATCAAGATCAGAAATATGCAAATTCCAGGGAAGCAACAAGAACATCGGGTAACAGATTTCATCTGCTACCCGCACAAATAATTTTCAGTAATAGAACTCATCTACTACCTAATTATATTGTGCAACACCCATACATCTCTATGTATTCTAGATCGCAACCCGCATCTACGCATAGCACGGATCATGATGCCACTGTAGGGTAACGCAGCAAAAAACAAAAATTTTCCGACCTACGCACCAGCCCAGGACCACTATGGAGACTGCATACAAGGTTTGATCATTTTCGTTACCGACTCGTAGCACAGCGGAAGTATTGTCGATGACGATCGGCGGTGCAGATCCCCGCAGCTAGGATTTACAACCTCCCAACCGCGAGGATGTATACCCTCGTCTTCCCTTCGGACAGCCCTCCGGGAGGCGGTCGAACAGTCCCCCGGACGATGTCGCGGACAGCCCTTCGGGAGGACCTTCGAAACTCGAATGGTCACTCGGACAGCCCTTCGGGAGGACTCACAGAACTCGGACCGTCACTTGGACAGCCCTTCGGGAGGCACTCTCGAACAGCCCCTCGGGCACTAAGATCGAAACTACGACCTCTCTACAGAGTTGCACACATACGGTGTCACCTATCCGGCAGGGCTTCGCCGTCCAGAACTAGTTCCTGCCGGAACCCAGACAGCCTTTCGGCTCTACGAAACTCTTTTCGTGGGAGGGAGAGAGAAGCCAGATAACATCTTGGCATGTGTATGAGAGCAAGGGATGAGTGTGGAGGGCTGCCCCTCCACCTCTATTTATAGGAAATCCCAAGGGGTAGGGTGGTTTTACAAGAAAACCCAAAAAGCACATGGATGAAGTCCTTCCACAAGGACCCAAATGTGAAACCAAGGCACAAGAGGGGGCTCCAAGGAGGAGTCCCCATGTGGCCAGCCACACCTAGGAGGGGCCCCCCCATGGGAGCCCTCATCCATCCACATCACCTTCTAGAAGCCTTTAGCAAAAGCCCTAAAAGGTGGCTTTCCAAACAATTCCAAAAAGCACTTTCACTATTCACGACGACATTATTCAGCGTCCGTTCGAACTGAAAATATTTATGTGGGCTTAGAACATTTCCAGTACCCACTAAAATAATTTTCAACGCGTTCTGGAACAATTCCAGTTTAGTGATTTCATCTGCGAAAAGCATCTGAAGCGGTTCCGGCAGCCCCGGAACATTTCCGGTTTTTCTTCCAGAAAATTCCCAGAAGTTTCCAGAATGATTCTGGCATCCTCCAAGAATTATCAGGCATGTGCCGAAACCATTTTGACTTAATGGTATCCCCTGAAACAACTTTTCAGTTTCACCGGAACTCATCCGGTGACCTCTCTCTGCGGAACTTTTCCGCTGTCCGAAACTTTTCGGTGTCCGAAACTTTTTCGGTGATTTTCTCTCAGACTCCCTGTCTAGTATTCAGCAGATAGATGACCCTTAAGCGTGTGACCCTATAGGTTCGGTGAAGTATAGACAGGACACGGAACCCCTTCCGATCAATGATCAACATCGGAGCCGTGGACACCCATATTGACCCCTATACCCACACGAATGAATATTCGAGTGAACCTCCAGTTGCCGTGTGCTATTCCTGTTGCTTCGCGATATGTTACAAATACCCGAGGTGAGACATGTTGGCATTCCCGTGGATCAACAACTTGTCCACTATGCTAGTTACCTCGTTACCGGTATTGTTCTCTTTTCTCGTTACCGTGTTCCGGCATCCCCGTGATCAAATCACAAAGTGTCTGGCCAGACGATGATGGATACCGTAACACCGAGAGGGCCCAGAGATATCTCTCCATCGCCGGAGGAGCAAATCCCAATCTTGAGCTATCAAGTTACTTGACATACTTTCCCATGAACCCGTAAGCCGCCGTAATAGCCACCCATTTACGGATGACGTTTAACAAACCCCAAAGTTCATGAAGCAAGCATGAAGAAACTCGATACTCTCATGGTCTGAGGAATCATGCAAACGTTAGCCATCTCTGTGCTATTAACCATTAACTTGTGACGAATGTATCTCATAGCATAACATCAATCGGGTCGATTCAACACAAATGTTCTTCTAACATTTGTGCCCTCAAAGTTGCTGGCATAGACATGCCTATGATTGGGAAAACATAATCATCATGCAACACTTGAGCTAGTCTTAGAGGCATGACTAGGAATACATTTTATCGTTTATTATTCCACACGTGCACATGGGTTTTCCCCAGAGCCTTTATGGATATACGGGCTCAGGAACCACAGCAGTTATAGCATGGAACATAAACCTAATTATGAACACGGAGATAAATAATAACATTTATTATTGCCTCTAGGGCATATCTCCTACAATATCTGGATGATATTCTGGTATATTAGAAGAATGAAGAAGAACATGCCGAACATCTCCGGCTTTTACTAGAGAAGCTGCGTGAACATCAACTTTATGGCAAGTATTCTAAATGTGAATTCTGGTTGTCTAAAGTGACATATCTCGGCCACGTGATTTCCAAAGATGGCATTGCTGTTAACCCAGAACGAGTTCAGGCTATTCTTGAATGGACTCCACCGAAGAATGTCAAGCAAGTCAGAAGTTTTCTCGGCCTTGCAAGCTATTGCCGTCGTTTTGTCGATAATTTCTCAAAGATTGCTAAGCCTTTGACTGATTTGCTTCACAAGGGCGTTAAGTTTGAATGGACAGAAAAATGTCAGGAAAGTTTTCAAACACTAAAAGACAAGCTGACATCTGCCCCAGTACTTGCTCCTCCAGATTCTCGCAAAGATTTTGTGATTTATTGTGACGCATCCCGTGAAGGATTAGGCTGTGTCCTAATGCAAGAGCGTAAAGTGATTGCTTATGCCTCTCGGCAGTTGCGCCCGCATGAAGAGAATTATCCGTACATGATCTAGAACTAGCTGCTATTATCTATGCATTGAAGTTGTGGCGACATTACCTCCTCGGTAATCATTGTGAGATCTACACGGATCATAAAAGTCTGAAGTACTTGTTCACTCAGCCATCTCTGGACCTCCGTCAGCAAAGATGGATGGAGACCATTACGAACTATGATTTGTGTATTTCTTATACCCCTGGCAAGGCCAATATAATGGCTGATGCATTGAGCCGTAAATCCTATTGCTGTGAACTTGAAGTCCAGCTAGAGCAACCACTTCTGTATGAAGAGCTTCGAAAGCTAAATATCAAGATAGTTCCTCAAGGATACCTAAAAACCCTGGTTGTTGAACCAGACCTTGAGAAGGCTGTTAAGAGTGCACAAGCTAAAGATGCTGAAGTTGATTTGATGAAGAAAGATCTTCTCCTTGAAAAGTACAGGGATTTCTCGCTGTCAGAAGATGGAACCTTGTACTTCAGAGACCACATTGTGGTACCTCGCTTTGAGCTTATGACTGACAAGGTCATGAAGGAGGCACATGATACACCGCTGTCTATTCATCCGGGTAGCACCAAGATGTATCTTGATCTCCGTCAAAGGTACTGGTAGTCTAGAATGAAGTAGGATATTGCTTGATATGTTGCTGAATGTAATGTTTGCCATCGCGTGAAAGCAGAACATCAGAAGCCTGCTGGAATTCTGCAACCCCTTCCTATTCCTCTATGGAAATGGGATAAAGTGCAAATGGATTTCATTACTGGCCTTCCCAAGTCACAGAAGGGTCACGATGCTATTCTTGTCGTCGTCGACCAACTCTCTAAAGTTGCGCACTTTCTGCCTGTCAAGGAGACGATCACTACTAGTCAGTTAGCAGAATTATATATCTCCAGAATTGTATCACTTCACGGTATTCCGAAGGATATCAGTTCGGACCGTGGCGGTCTTTTCACCTCCAAGTTCTGGGAAAGTTTCCAAGAAGCTATGGGAACCCATATTACCTGGAGTTCAGCTTATCACCCCCAATCCCAAGGCCAAGTCGAGCGAGTAAATCAAGTGCTTGAAGATATGCTTCGGGCTTGTGTTATATCATTCGGTAAGAAATGGGAAGAATCTCTCCCGTATGCCGAATTATCATATAACAACAGCTATCAAGTCAGCTTGACAATGGCCCCCTTCGAAGTACTTTATGGACGTAAGTGTCGAACCCCTCTGAATGGGCCAGAAACTGGGGAACGACCGCTCGTGGGTCCGGACATTATCCAACACGCCGAAGAGCAAGTCCGTATTGTTCGAGAAAATCTTAAGGTGGCTCAGGACCGCCAGAAGAGCAATTATGATCGCAAGCGATGGGGTTTGACTTATCAACCTGGTGATCAAGCTTATCTGCGTGTCACTCCCATGAAGGGCACTCATCATTTCGGAATCAATGGCAAGTTAGCTCCACGCTACATTGGTCCTTTCCGCATTGTTGCTAGACGTGGTCAGGTGGCATATAAATTGGAGTTGCCGCCGCAATTCTCTCATATCCACGACGTCTTCCATGTGTCGCAACTTCGCCATTGCTTCAAGGAGTCTCCGCACAGAGCAGTGGATCACGAGATGCTCGAATTGCAAGATGACCTATCTTATAAGGAGCATCCGATCCGCATTCTCGATGAAGCTGAACGTCGGACCCGTCAGAAGGATACCAAGTTCCTGAAAGTACAGTGGTCAAATCATACTGAAGATGAAGCCACTTGGGAACACGAGGATAATCTTCGTGTGGAATACCCCGACCTCTTCCCTTCTACCTCTTAATTCTCGGGACGAGAATTTCTTTTAGAGGAGGAGAATTGTAACACCCCCTCTGTAATGAGCTATAGTAACCCTCAGTGATTAAGCTAATCTTTTGCTAAACAGTGCTTGATCACCTTTGACTCAAATATCATTTGAATTTCCACTTTGAAATCAAATTCAAATTTGCAAGTGCAATTTGAAGTTGCTCAAAAGTGGTTGGAAAAATGTTCACTATGTAGCATAAATTCCAAAACAATTTGTTGATAAGGAAAACAACATCACTCTTATGCTAAAATGAGCAGTAGCATTTAAACAGTGCTATTTCTGCCATATAAAATTGCTATTTCATTTTTTTAAATTCCCCAAATGGAATCTTCTGGCCTCCAAACTTTTTGTGGCAGTGTCATAAATCACTTAGTAATTATGTGAACTAGTTCTACATTTTATAAAAGTGTTTTGGCAGCCCATTTGTTTTTCTGCACTTCTGTAAAACAGAAAACATGAGAAGAAAATAAAAAAAGGGCCGCAAGGCACGTGGCAATTAACCGGCCCAGTAGACAGAGCAGTCTAGCCCATTTGGCCTTGTCTCTCTCCTCCCGCCTGCGTGTCGCCGTCCACGCGCATCCAATTGCCGGGCCCTGCACTGTCGTCGATCCAGCAGTTCCCGGCGCCTACAAGTGCTGCCCCGAGCTGCTATCCTCCTCCCCCGCAACCCTAGCCCCCACTCCTTCCCGTTCCCCTCCTCCCATCGTCGCTTTCTTCACCGCATCACCGCCCGTCTCTACCGTCGACGTCGCCGCTTCGATCCCGCGCACCCCGATGACCTGGAGCCCCGCTGACATGATGTAGAGCACCACCGCGGTTTTCTCCGTCGACCGCGCCCATCCATCGGCGTCAGGAGCCATCGCCGCGAGCTCCACGAGCTCTTCTTCAACTTTCGGTCGCCGGCGCATCTCCGGCCAATAACACTGCTCTGCTGCTCCTAAACTTCCGCCGGGCCTCCGTGTGCCATCTCGGTGAGCAAGCGCGCCTTTCCCCTCTCTCTCCCATGCCTTTCCGCCACCGTAGCCGTAGTTGCCATCGCCGTCCAAACGGAGCTCCGTTGATGAGCTCGCCGCCGTCAAGGTGCTCCCTCTCATGGCCGTCCGAGTGCGTGGATGTGCTCTGCGCGTCCGTGCGGTCCCAGGGCGTTATTCCACATCGCCTGTCGTGCCGTGTAGCCGCCGTTCGCGAGAAGGCCGTACTTCGGCGAACTCCCCGAGCTCGCCAACGTCGATGTAGGGCTCCTACGGCCGCGAGACCACTGCAGGTCGACGCGGCTTAGTCTCCGCTTTCGAACGCCACCTCGCACGCATCGAACGGTGGCCGGATTGCGATTTCCGACCACCTCCCATGCCGCGTCGCCGTAAATTTGGTCACCGGAGCCTGTTCCGGCGCCGGCGCCGGTGAGGCTGAGCTAGACTGACCAGTGGGGCCCGCCTGAGCTACTGACGGGTGGGCCAAGTTGACTCATTGACTGGGTCAACCCCCTGACGTGGCACCCTCTGTGGCTGACCTGTGGGTCCCGCGAGAGATTAAGTTAGTTTAAATTTAGCTAAAAGCTAATTTGATTAATCAGTCACTGACAGTACAGGCCCACTAGCTAATTAGGTTATTTAGTTAGTTTTAACTCTCATTATTTAGCTGAGACACTGACCAGTGGGTCCCACTGGACCCACAGGTCAGGTTTGACCTGGTCAGCGTCCTGTTGACTGCTGACGTAGTGATGACCTCATGCTAACGTCATAATTCATTTTCAGTAATTCTGTTAAATTAAATAATTCCAGAAAATGCTAAAATCTTTAGAAAATCGTAGAAAATTAACCGTAGCTCGGATCGAAAAACTTTCTACATGAAAGTTGCTCAGAACGACAAGACGAAGCTGACCATGCTGTCTGTTTCCTCGTCGGGACCCTCTACGGAGGTGAACCCGCAACTTTTAGCCTATTTCCGGTAGGTGAATAGTGCATATACACCGGTTAATAAATCCAACTTTAATCCTAAAATAACTAAAATGCTTTAGACATGTTTTTAGGCAACCCTGCACTGCATGTTAGCATAGCATGCTCTGTGTTGCATATGTTTGCTGTGTATTTATTTTTTTCCTCCCCCTCTTCTCTCTCGATAGACCCCGACACCGACATTGTCCCCAAGGCCGACGCAGCTCCGGAGATCGACTACACCTCTGACGACCCTGCCTTTGCCGCCGAGCAACCAGGCAAGCCCCCCCCTTTGATCATCCTGATATCGCCCATTCTATTTTCTCAAGCTTGCATTAGATTTGGCTGCTGTAATTGATTGCTCCTATTCTGTTGCATAGCCTGTTTTTGTAGCTACTGTTGATACCTGCCTGATATCCAAACTGCTTAGTATAGGCTGGTTAGTGACCCATCAGAGACCCAACTTTGACCCAATTGCCCCGCTGGATTATCAGAAGATCCGATCAACGGGATCGAAGACAGGCCCCGACACCGCACATCACCCCCTTAGTTGTACAACACTACTGGGCTACTATCGAGTGCCGAGGGTGATACCTCATTAGCACTTCTGATGTTAACCTTGTAGGTTAGTTCATCGATTGTGGTCATCGAGGGTGATTCCTCTTTCACCACTTCCGATAACGACGCTGTCGTGCAACACCTCAAGTGTGAACCCATCGAGGGTGATTCCTCCGAGTTCACCTTGACAGTTACATCGAGTAGGAATCCAACGAGGGTGATACCTCGGATTCCCCAGATGTTATGGACACACAGATACTTGGGCTTTACAACTATTACTTGGAAAGGCGGGTCGACCCTGAGAGGTACCCGCGAATGATGTGAACATGGGTTAACCTGGAGGTTACCTGAGAGATGAATACGAGGCGTGGCCAGGCATTCTTAGCCCTTGCCACAAGTCCTCGAGACGGGGTGACGGGGTCACATCGATCGTGCATCTCTGCTCGTTACCGCAAGCCCCTAATCCACTAACGATTTGGATATTTGATCCGAGCAGGCCTCTGGCCTGATAGCACTAACCATCACGTGGGAACGGTTATGGGCACTCTGCATCGTAGCATCAGCCGAAAACTCTGTCAGACGTCCAGTTCAGCATCGCGGCACGGCTTGGCCGGCACCATCCTGTAGTGGTGGAGCCTGGACCCGCCCTGCACGCAATGACCCGGAGTGCACAGGGCGATGGCCCAAGACCCCTGAGCGCTTAGGAGGTAGACCAACGGGGACCTCTCTGCTGAGCTGTAGGTAGGGTTGCGGTGTATCGTTTGGCCGAGGCCGGGCATGACCCAGGAAAGTGTGTCCGGCCGGAGTTAAGCGAGCGTGATGGGTAAGTTGGTGCACCCCTGCAGGGAAGAAAACATCTATCGATAGTCTGTCCTACGGTAACGGACACTCGGGGTTGTATCCCGATCGATACAACTAGAACTTGAGATGATACCTAGATATGTGGCTCTGGGATTGCTTTCTCGCAGGGAGTCGAGAAAGGATCTCTGGGTGAGGTTGATAACACTACTATTACTTTATACTGTGCTATCTACACTCTTCTAATGCTGCAAGACCGCTGAAGATGCTAGTCTTCGATAGGACTAGGCCTTCTCTCTATTCTGGCATTTCTGCAGCCCAGTCCACATATACAACCATTCTTTGATAATGTTGCATATGTAGTGTAGATCCTTGCTTGCTGAGTACTTCGGATGAGTACTCACGGTTGCTTTGCTTCCTCTTTTTCCCCTTTTCCGTTTGATGCAACCAGATGACGGAGCCCCTGAGACAGCTGCCCCGCCGACGACTACTACTACCACCTCGAGAGTGGTTACTTCTACGAGCTGGCCGACGACCAGGAGTAGGATCAGAGGGTCCCAAGCAGGAGGCCTGCGCCTTTCGATCGTAGCTTTTATTTTGCCCTGCCTTTCTTAAGGCTTCTCTGTTAACTTATGTCTGTACTCAGATATCTGATGCTTCCGCTGACGCTTGTATGTGAGCTTATGTATTCGAGCCCTCGAGGCCCTGGCTTGTAATATACAGCTTGTATGACTTTATTTATGTTTTAGAGTTGTGTTGTGATGTCTTCAAGTGAGTTCTTAGGCTTGATCGCGTGCATTTGCGTGTATGATTAGTGCACAATTAAGTCGAGGGCGTCACAGAAATGATCCAATATGACTATTATTGAATCACCGTGTTTCAGCTTAGGATATTTACGTGATGCATATGATTTATGGGTTGCATAGTTAATATATACTGGACCTACAAGTTATGAAGATCTAACAAGTATGCTTTGTTAACTAAGAGAAGGTTCATTGAATAATTGTCAGATGCTTCTCATTTTTCTAGGATTTTCTAGCCTTTCCTTTTTTTTCTACTAAGCCATTCATGTACTTTTAGCATGTAATATATTAATTGGTGCCTTGATTGCACACTATTCTACATGAGGTAGTCCTATGACTAATTCTACATGGGACGATAATTTGGTGGCACATAATTGTGGTACGTTTTGCACTTAGTTGATCACATAATGAATCCGACTCTGATAATATTTTGGCAGTATATGTGATACGTCTCCAATGTATCTATAATTTTTGATTGTTCCATGCTATTATATTATGTATTTTGGATGTTTTATATGCATTAATATGCTTTTTTATACTATTTTTGGGACTAACCTATTAACCTAGAGCCCAGTGTCAGTTTCTGTTTTTTCCTTGTTTTTGAGTTTTACAGAAAAGGAATATCAAACGGAGTCCAAACGGAATAAAACTTTCGCGATGATTTTTCTTGGACCAGAAGACACCCAGAAGACTTGGGGAGAGGGCCAGAAGAGTCCCGAGGGAACCACAAGCCCTCAGGGCGCGCCCTAGGGGGGGCACCCCCCTGGCTTGTGGGCCCCTCGGGAGTGCACCGACCTCCAAATCAGCTCTATAAATCCTAAAATATTCCCAAACCAACAGAAGCGTCCACCAAAATACTTTTCCACCGCCGCAAGCCTCTGTTCCCGTGAGATCCCATCTTGGGGCCTTTTCCGGCACCCTGCCGGAGGGGGATTCGATCACGGAGGGCTTCTACATCAACCTTATTGCCCTTCTGATGAAGCGTGAGTATTTTACCATAGACCTACGGGTCCATAGCTAGTAGCTAGATGGCTTCTTCTCTCTCTTTGATCTTCAATACAATTTTCTCCTCGATGTTCTTGGAGTTCTATCCGATGTAATATTCTTTTGCGGTGTCTTTGTCGAGATCCGATGAATTGTGGATTTATGATCAGATTATCTATGAATATTATTTGAGTCTTTTCTGAACTCTTTTATGCATGATTAAATATCTTTGTATTTTCTTCGAATTATTGGTTTGGTTTGGCCAACTAGATTGGTTTTTCTTGCGATGGGAGAGGTGCTTAGTTTTGGATTCAATCTTGCAGTGTCCTCACCCAGTGACAAAGTAGGGGTAGCGAGGCACATATTGTATTGTTGCCATCAAGGGTAAAAAGATGGGGTTTTCATCATATTGCTTGAGTTTATCCCTCTACATCATGTCATCTTACTTAAAGCGTTGCTATGCTCTTACGAACTTAATACTCTAGATGCAGGCAGGAGTCGGTCGATGTGTGGAGTAATAGTAGTAGATGCATAATCGTTTCGGTCTACTTGACACGGATGTGATGCCTATATTCATAATCATTGCCTTGGACATCATCATAACTTTGTGCTTTTCTATCAATTGCTCGACAGTAATTTGTTCACCCACCGTATGTTTTCTTTCAAGTGAGAAGCCTCTAGTGAAACCTATGGCCCCCGGGTCTATTTTCCATCATATATTTTAAGATCTATAAACCAAAAAACCCAAAAATACCTTGTTGTAATTTATTTGTTTTTACTTTGTTTTACGTTTTAGTAATCTTTTATATCTATCTCTATCAGATCTCATCCTTGCAAGTGACCGTGAAGGGATTGACAACCCCTTTATCGCGTTGGGTGCAAGTGTTTGATTGTTTGTGCAGGTGCATAGATTGAAGACTTAGTTGTACCTCCTACTGGATTGATACCTTGATTCTCAAACTGAGGGAAATACTTATCTCTACTTTGTTGCATCACCCTTTCCTCTTCAAGGGAAAAACCAACGCAAGCTCAAGAAGTAGCAGGAAGAATTTCTGGCGCCGTTACCGGGGAGGTTCTACATCAAGCCTACCAAGTACCCACCATAAACTCTCATCTCTTGCATTACATTATTTGCCATTTGCCTCTCGTTTTCCTCTCCCCCACTTCTAAAACGTTTTCAGAAAATCAAAAAAATATTTGCCTTTTTATTTGCCCTTCTTCCATTCGTATTTTCGTTTGCTTTTTGTTTGCTCGTGTGCTAGATTGCTTGTTTGCCCGTATGGCTCAACCCAAAAGCTTTGATCCTTATTATAGGAAGTTGGAAGAGGTTGAAAATAATGCTAAAAGCTTCATTTCTTTGCAATTTGAGCATAATAGTTTCTTTAGAAACGAGCTTAAAGAACAAAAAACTATGATGGAGTATATTAATAAAGAGCTTGATGACATTACTAAGGAATTTTATGGTCTTAAATCTCAGTTTGCTCATCTTGAAAATTTAGTAGGCCAAATTTCCGATAAACAAACTACTTTGGTAAATAAGATGGCCGCTAAACTGGAATCTTTAAATAATGATGAAGATCTTAAAGTGCTTGATGTGACTCCTATTGAATCTTTGTTTTCTAATATAAATCTTGATAAAGATGGGACTGGAGATGAATCAACTTTAGCTAGAAGGCGTCCCAATGATTCGGAGTTTCAAGATCTTAATGAAAAAATTGATAAAAGTGGGATTGGAGAGGTCAAAACTTTAAGTAGCAATGAACCCACTCTTTTGGATTTCAAGGACTTTAATTATGATAGTTGTTCTTTGATAGATTGTATTTCCTTGTTGCAACCCATGTTGAATTCTCCTCATGCTTATAATCAAAATAAAGCTTTTACTAAACATATCGTTGATGCTATGATGAAATCTTTCGAAGAAAAACTTGAGTTGGAAGTTTCAATCCCTAGAAAGCTTTATGATGAGTGGGAACGTACTATTAAGATTAAAACTAAAGATTATGAGTGCCATGCTATGTGTGATTTGGGTGCTAGCGTTTCCACGATTCCAAAAACTTTATGTGATGTGCTAGGTTTCCGAGAATTCGATGATTGTTCTTTGAATTTGCATCTAGCGGATTCCACTATTAAGAAACCTATGAGAAGGATTAATGATATTCTTATTGTTGCAAATAGGAATTATGTGCTCGTAGATTTCATTGTGCTTGTTATAGATTGCAATCCTACATGTCCTATTATTCTTGGTAGACCTTTCCTTAGAACGATTGGTGCAATTATTGATATGAAAGAAGGAAACATTAGATTTCGATTTCCGTTAAGGAAGGGCATGGAACACTTCCCAAGAAAGAAAATTAAGTTGGCATATGAATCTATTATGAGGGCTACTTATGGATTTAGTACCAAAGAAGACAATACCTAGATCTATTGCAATATGCCTAGCTAGGGGCGTTAAACAATAGCGCTTGTTGGGAGGCAACCCAATTTTATTTTTATGTTTTTTGTTTTTGGTTCTGTTCTTCAATAAATACACATTATTACTTCTGTAGTAATTGTGTTTTAGTGTTTTAATTAGTGTTTGAGCCAAGTAAGACCTTTGGGATGATCTATGGCGATAGTTGATTTGATTTTGCTGAAAAACAGAAACTTTTGCGTCCAGTAACAGAATTGTTTAAATTCACTGGAGCATGGAAAAACTCTTAATTTTTTTTACACAAAATTGATATACAAATTGCCTCTGTTTTCCTAAATTTCAGACATTTTGGAGTTACAGAAGTATGAGAACAATTCAGATCTTCACAGATTGTTCTATTTTTGACAGATTCTGTTTTCTATGTGTTGTTTGCTTATTTTGATGAATCTATGGGTAGTATCGGGGGGTATGAACCATGGAGAAGTTGGAATACAGTATATATTACACCAATATAAATAAAGAATGAGTTCACAACAGTACCAAAGTGGTGATTTATAGTTTTATACTAAGGGATCTCATGAGTTTTCTGTTGTGAAGTTTTCAAGTTTTGGGTAAAGATTTGATGGACTATGGAATAAGGAGTGGCAAGAGCCTAAACTTGGGGATGCCCACGGCACCCCAAGGTAATATTCAAGGACAACCAAACATCTAATCTTGGGGATGCCCCGGATGGCATCCCCTCTTTCGTCTTTGATCCATTTGTAAATTTACTTGAGCCTATATTTTTATTCACCACATGATATGTGTTTTGCTTGGAGCGTCTTGTATGTTATGAGTCTTTTCTTTTTAGTTTGCCAGAATCATCCTTGCTGTACACTCCTTTTGAGAGGGACACGCATGAATCATGAATTTATTAGAATACTCTATGTGCTTCATTTATATCTTTTGAGCTAGGCAATTTGCTCTAGTGCTTCACTTACATATTTGTAGAGCACGGCGGTGGCTTTATTTTATAGAAATTGTTGAACTCTCATGCTTCACTTATATTATTTTGAGAGTCTCTAAACAACTTGGTAATTTGCTTAGGTTATGAATTTAGTCCTAATATGATGGGCATCCAAGAGGGATATAATAAAAACTTTCATATAAAGAGCATTGAATACTATGAGAAGTTTGATTCCTTGCATTTGTTTTGAGATATAAAGATGGTGATATTAGAGTCATGCTAGTGAGAAATTGTGGATTGGTAGAAATACTTGTGTTAAAAGTTTGTGATTCCCGTAGCATGCACGTATGGTGAACCGTTATGTGATGAAGTCGGAGCATGATTTATTTTTTGATTGTCTTCCTTATGAGTGGCGGTCGGGGACAAGCGATGGTCTTTTCCTACCAATCTATCCACCTAGGAGCATGCGTGTAGTACTTTGTTTCGATAGCTAATAAATTTTTGCAATAAGTATGTGAGTTCTTTATGACTAATATTGAGTCCATGGATTATACGTACTCTCACCCTTCCACCTTTGCTAGCTTTTCTAGTACCGCGCAATTCTCGCCGGTGCATTAAACCCACCATATACCTTCCTCAAAACAGCCACCATACCTACCTACTATGGCATTTTCATAGCCATTCCGAGATATATTGCCATGCAACTTCCACCGTTTCGTTTATTATGACACGCACCATCATTGTCATATTGCTTTGCATGATCATGTAGTTGGCATAGTATTTGTGGCAAAGCCACCATTCATATATTTTATACATGTCACTCTTGATCATTGCACATCCTGGTACACCACCGGAGGCATTCATATAGAGTCATACTTTGTTCTAGTATCGAGTTGTAATTCTTGAGTTGTAAGTAAATAAAAGTGTGATGATCATCATTATTAGAGCATTGTCCCATGTGAGGAAAGGATGATGGAGGCTATGATTCCCCACATGTCGGGATGAGACTCCGGACGAAAAATTAAAAAAAAAGAGAAAAAAAAGAGACCAAAGAACCCAAAATAAAAAAATGAGAGAAAAGAGAGAAGGGACAATGTTACTATCCTTTTTCCACACTTGTGCTTCAAAGTAGCACCATGATCTTCATGATAGAGAGTCTCCTATTTTGTCACTTTCATATACTAGTGGGAATTTTTCATTATAGAACTTGGCTTGTATATTCCAATGATGGGCTTCCTCAAATTGCCCTAGGTCTTCGTGAGCAAGCAAGTGGATGCACACCCAGTTAGTTTCTTTTTGAGCTTTCATACACTTATAGCCCTAGTGCATCCGTTGCATGGCAATCATTACTCACTCACATTGATATCTATTGATGGGCATCTCCATAGCCCGTTAATACGCCTAGTTGATGTGAGACTTTCTCCTTCTTTTTGTCTTCTCCACAACCACCATATTCTATTCCACCTATAGTGCTATATCCATGACTCATGCTCATGTATTGCGTAAAAGTTGAAAAAGTTTGAGAACACCAAAAGTATGAAACAATTGCTTGGCTTGTCATCAGAGTTGTGCATGATAAAATACTTTATGTGATGAAGATGGAGCATAATTAGACTATATGATTTTGTAGGGATAACTTTCTTTTGCCATGTTATTTTGAGAAGACACGATTGCTTTATTAGTATGCTTGAAGTATTATTGTTTTTATGTCAATATTAAACTTTTGTTTTGAATCTTATGGATCTGAATATTCATGCCACAATAAAGAAGATTACATGGATAAATATGTTAGGTAGCATTCCACATCAAAAATTCTGTTTTTATCATTTACCTACTCGAGGACGAGTAGGAATTAAGCTTGGGGATGCTTTATACGTCTCCAACGTATCTATAATTTTTTATTGTTCCATGCTATTATATTATCTGTTTTGGGTGTTTTATATGCATTAATATGCTATTTTATATTATTTTTGGGACTAACCTATTAACCTAGAGCCCAGTGCCAGTTTCTGTTTTTTTCCTTGTTTTTGAGTTTTACAGAAAAGGAATATCAAACGGAGTCCAAACGGAATAAAAATTTCGTGATGATTTTTCTTGGACCAGGAGACACCCGGAAGACTTGGGGAGAGGGCAAGAAGAGTCCCGAGGGAACCACAAGCCCTTAGGGCGCGCCCTAGTGGGGGAGGGCGCCCCCCTGGTTTGTGGGCCCCTCGGGAGTCCACCGATCTCCAACTCAGCTCTATAAATCCTAAAATATTACCAAACCAACAGAAGCGTCCACCAAAATACTTTTCCGCCGCCGCAAGCCTCTGTTCCCGTGAGATCCCATCTTGGGGCCTTTTCCGGCACCCTGCCGGAGGGGGATTCGATCACAGAGGGCTTCTACATCAACCTTATTGCCCTTCCGATGAAGCGTGAGTAGTTTATCACAGACCTACGGGTCCATAGCTAGTAGCTAGATGGCTTCTTCTCTCTCTTTGATTCTCAATACCATGTTCTCCTCGATGTTCTTGGAGATCTATCCGATGTAATATTCTTTTGCGGTGTGTTTGTCGAGATCCGATGAATTGTGGATTTATGATCATATTATCTATGAATATTATTTGAATCTTCTCTGAATTCTTATATGCATGATTTGATATCTTTGTATTTCTCTTCGAATTATTGGTTTGGTTTGGCCAAGTAGATTGGTTTTTCTTGCAATGGGAGAGGTGCTTAGTTTTGGGTTCAATCTTGCGGTGTCCTCATCCAGTGACAAAGTAGGGGTAGCGAGGAACATATTGTATTGCTGCCATCAAGGGTAAAAAGATGGGGTTTTCATCATATCGCTTGAGTTTATCCCTCTACATCATGTCATCTTACTTAAAGCGTTGCTCTGTTCTTATGAACTTAATACTCTAGATGCAGGCAGGAGTCGATCGATGTGTGGAGTAATGGTAGTAGATGCAGAATCGTTTCGGTCTACTTGACACGGACGTGATGCCTATATTCATAATCATTGCCTTGGATATCGTCATAACTTTGCGCTTTTCTATCAATTGTTCGACAGTAATTTATTCACCCACCGTATGTTTTCTTTCAAGAGAGAAGCCTCTAGTGAAACCTATGGCCCCCGGGTCTATTTTCCATCATATATTTTAAGATCTATAAACCAAAAAACCCAAAAATACCTTGCTGCAATTTATTTTTTTTACTTTATTTTATGTTTTAGTAATCTTTTATATATATCTCTATCAGATCTCATCCTTGCAAGTGACCGTGAAGGGATTGACAACCCCTTTATCGCGTTGGGTACAAGTGTTTGATTGTTTGTGCAGGTGCATAGATTGGAGACTTGCTTATACCCCGTACTGGATTGATACCTTGGGTTTCAAACTGAGGGAAATAATTATCTCTACTTTGCCCCTACCTAGTATCACTAGAGTAGATGTTAGTTTTAAGTTCTGCATTACACTAAAATTAGTAAAACATTCAATGGTTTGACCACCTACACGAAGGAACATACCAACTAAAATGCTAAGCTTCTAATAGTGCACAAATCATAAACAATTATCATAATTTACCCCCACCCCCCCCCCCGGTCCCATAATATTAAAGATGTTATTACAACCAATGTGCTCGCATATTGGTTGAAATAGCATGTTATATTATGGGACAGATGGAGTACAATATGCTCACATATTGGTTGTAATAGCATGTTATATTATGGGACGGTTGGAGTACATTTCTTATGTAAAACAAAGTCTTCTATATTGATGGTAGAACTGTGACATTGAAAACCGTGTATTAGTGTCCAAACCGACGTGTAAAGCATGAAATTTTTTCTTCTTTTGTGCAAAAATACTACTCACGATATTACATATCTAATGCTCTGGTGTATTTGATTTTTTTACAAGTATCTTGTCAATTGTACATGTTTTAGTTGAGCTTTACATATCTAATGTTCTATTATTTTCTTTATTAAAATAATTTGAGATTTCAAACAACTTCCCAAATTCAAAACAATAGCAAATTAAAAAAAATGTCGGAGAAATCATAAAATGTTCGTGAATTCAAAAAGTATTGATGATTTCAAAAAATGTTCAGGAAATCATAAAATGTTCGTGTATAAAAATGCTTAAGATTTTGAAACTTTTGTTATAAAAAAAGACCTCATGACTTTGAATTTTTAGCAGGAAAAAAAATATTCCTGTATTCAAATGATGAAAAAATCCACAAAATTGCTGCTGCATTTCAAATATTGTTCACAAAATTCATAAAGTTCATGATTCAAAAGTCATCTCTGATTAAAAAATTGTTCATGAATTTGAAAAATATTCATGCATTGATTTTTTGTTAAAATAAAAAAATCTGAATTCCAAAAACTTTTACCAAATTCATATATGTTTCGTCGGTTCCAAAAGAGTTCTGGAGATTAAAAAAATCTTCCCTAGTTTAAAATGTTAACAGTTAAAAAATGTTCGTAAATTTGTAAAAATGAGTCACTATTTCCGAAAATTGTAGTGCATTTGTAGAAAATGTCCGGTATTGAAAAATATCATAGTTGGAAAAAATGTTCATGAATTTGTTGATTTTTCGTAATTACCAAAGATGTTTGCAGAAATAAAAATAAAAAATAAGAGGAAAAAATAGAAAATAAATTAAACCACTTGTAAAAATGAAATAAAATAAGGAAATTTACGAGATAATAAAAAAGAACAAAAGGAAAGATAAAACTAGTAAAAATTAGAAAGAAAGAAAAGGCCGGCTCAGATTCCCAAACCGGGTGGGAAAAACCATATTGGGTCAGCCCTACAGTACAGGTGGCAACAGGTTTACCAGGCGCCCGCAAGTGCACCTTGTGGATTTGTTGCGCGGAAAACTTCCAATTTTTTTGCTCTATCTAGGATTCGAGCTCGCACCGATTAGTTACAGTGCACAGTGCCGTACCACTTGAGCACAAGGAGCTAGTGAATGATTTACAGTGCAAAATGTTCAAAACGTGGCCTGCTATATCTTGCACATTCATTCCTGAAAAAAAGTGATTTCTTTGGAAGAAAAAAATCGTACAAATTTTTTTAGAAAAAAATCATGAATTAGAAAAAAGTGCATCCATTTTTTTAAAAGGTTCATCGATTTTGTAAAAAAATGTTGATTGAATTTGAAAACTTTCATCATATTTGAAAAAAAAGTTCATCAGCTTCGAGAAAGAAGTTCATCGACTATAAAAAAGCTAACGAATTCGGAAAAAGTCATCAAACTGAACAAAGAGGTCAGATTTTGAAAAAAAATTCAACGAATTTCTTTAAAATTATAATTTGAAAAATTTCATCAATTTTAAAAAAGGTTCATGAAATTTGAAGAAAAAACCACGCATTAACGAAAAAAAAGAAAGACAGAAAGGATAAAAGATAAACAAACTGAAGAATTCAAAAAGAAAAGCGAACTAAACAAATGGGTGCGCCTGCAGCGCCAAGTAGGATTGGCCGTTGGTATGGCGTGTCGGTAGACAGAGGCGGCCCTATATTTCGCCTGCAGCGAGAGGATCGAACCCTCTCTCAAGGGGAGACCGAGATGGGCTCGCCACAGGCTCTTTTTTTCTTATATTCTATGTTTTCTTTTTGGGTTTATTTTTAGTTCTGTTTATCTCTAAAATAAAAATATTACTAATATATAATAAAAAAACTGTATTAAAACATTGACAAATTCTAAATGTGTATAGAAAAAAATGTTTATCACATTAGGAAAAATGTATAAAAAATGATCATGTATTTTAAACATATAATCAAGCATTTAAATTTTTGGAACAAGTATTTGAATATTGTTGATCAAGCATTGAAAAATGTTAATTGTGTATAACAAAATACTGACCATATCTTAAAAATGATGAATTTTTTACCATGTATATAAAAATGTTAATCAAGATTTGAAAAAAATGTTGAGAAAGTAATAGAAAAACTTTAAATGTTAAATGGATTGAGAAAAAAATGTTGACCTTGTACGAAAACATTATTGTTTTCATAATTTATATAAAAAAATGTTCATATCAACTTTCAAAAAATATTGAACAAGTATTTGAAAAAATGTTAATCAGCATTTGGAAATTGTTAAATATGTATATAATAAATGTTGACCATGGTGTTCAAAAAATGTTTAGTATTGCATTTAGAATATATTAATCAAGCATTAAAAGATATTAAATTTGCATAGAGTAAATGTGACAATGTATTAGAAATGTTAATCTTGTATCTGAAGAATATTAGTCAACCATTTAACACTGTTTTAAAGGGTGTATAGGAAAACCGCGACCATGTATTCAAAAATATTAATCAAGCATTTCAAAAATGTTAATAGTGTATAAATTTTTTGACCATATCTATAAAATATGAGATTTGTATTGGAAAATCTTGAATGAGTATTAGAAAAATATTAGATATACAAAAAATATAGAATTAAAAAAAGGAAACAAAGACGACCAAAAAATTGAAAACCCCAAAGAAACAAAATAAACCAAAGAATAAAGCCCTCCTTCAAGATTAATCCGTTCGATTAACAGTTAACATTGCCGATTAATCCTATCCATAAGGTCCCCCATGTACAGATAATGCAAATAAATCAATCGATTATTAGAGTATGGCCGATTCACTTATTGATTAGCCTATTAATCCCCTACCGCTAGCTAACCGAGCATCTATCAGTTAAGCTTTCCTCCACAATGGAATAAAGTATTGAAAAAAAAAAATCAAAAGAAACAAAGCAAAAAGATTGAAAAAAAATTCAGAAAGAAAAAACAACAGAAAATTAAATAAAACCAAGTATTGAAAAGAATGAAAAATGTTGGACTAGGTATTCAAACATATTAATTCGTAGTTGAAAAATGTTCGATCCAGCATTTGACAAATGTTAATCTATATATAAATAAGGTTGACGATAAAGCATTAGAAAAATAGTTAGAAGGTAAAGAAAAAATGTCGACCATGTATTAAAAATATATTAATCCTGTATTTGAAAAATATTAATGTGTATAAAAAATGTATCTGAAAAAATACCAAAAAGTTAATATTGTGTAACGGAATGAAACAGTTGGATAACAAAAAAATAAATTTTTCAGAAAAATGTAAGTGTAGATATAAATGTTTTGATGCATACAAAAAAATTAATGTTAATGAAAAAAAGTTACAAAATGTGCTCAAACAAAATAGGAAGCGATGTCAATCAATAAAAAAATTGAAAGAACATTAAAACAAAAGATAACCAAATATCAAAAGAAAATGAAATCCAAAGAACCAATCAAAAGAAGAAACAGTGAAAACAGATAAAGAAACATAGAGGAAAACGATGTTGAAAGTGTCAAAGAGAAGAAACAAAACAAAGAAACCAAAGAAAAATGAAAGAAAGGGAAACATTAACATCAAGGAAGAATAAAGAAAGCCAGAAGGAACCGAAGGAAACGAAGAAAAATAATATGAAAACTTAAAATAGAGACAGAAACAAGAATGCCCGTAAAAACATAAACAAAAACACCGAAAAGACATTGGAAAAAACCCTAAGCCCCTCCCTCACTATCCAGTCGCTTCCTATTTTCCCCACGCACATATTCGCTTAGTGGCTCGGCAGTCATACTCCATATCTAGGGACCTAGGGTGCTCGATCCCTAGGGTGGTCATCCCCTCTCCCTCCTCCTCCCTCCAGAATCCACCTGCTCACATATCCCGATCTTACTCTACCCCGCCAAAAAAACCGTCACTTTCTCTTCTCTTCTCCCCTTTCTCTGTCCTTTCCCCCGCAAACGGCATTTCTTCAGACGTAGACCCCACCTCCTCTCCTCTCTGCGTTCTTTTCTCCGGAAGAACGCGTTATCTCCCCCCGGACCCCCGCCCCCCTCTCCTCTCCTTTATCTGGTATCCCCTCTCCCCTCTTCCTCTAGATCTAGCGTGTCACACCCCTGGAGAAGCTCGGCGTAGGAGCACAGCACCAGCCGCATCTTAAGGTACCCACCAATTAGCCAGCATTTATACATTTGCTCTTTTGTAGTCTTTTCACCATGTACGCTTTGTCTCCTCCCATCTACCATGGTCCTCATCGATGTGCATGCCAAGATGAAGAGAGGTTAGAGTGTACTTATGGCTCTTGAGCACAATGGAGGCTGTTGTTTTCAAAAATTAAAAAAGCCCATCTTAAAGTTAAAAACACATCTTTGTTTACCATGGAACATCTATGTGTTTCCGCACGACTTTGGAAATTCGTTGGAAAGTTGTCTGTACCAACCAAACAAAATTCTGGCCCTATAACAAAAAGGTCAGCCCATTTTGGAAATATGTATAGGTCTTTTTCTTACGCTACGTGTGAAAGTGTATAATGTTATCAAATTTTGTACATACGTCGTATACTTGTGTTTGTGTGTTCACAAAATATATTAAAAAAATTGCGCTGCAGAAAATTTTATTTTGAAAATGAGCTCCAATGTGCTCGAGCACCATCGGCTTTTTCCGAAGCTATAGCTTAGCGTTGTTCGCTAGCGGTGGTTGTAAGGAAGAGAGAGCTTCTAATTAAGCTAAGCTGTGCAACTATATGTGTTGTTTTTGCAAAGATATGCAGGCACATAACTTCTGATAATCTGATTTGTATGGAGCTGCCTTATATAAACAAGTATTACGTGGATGTTTATAACTATACCTAATCTGAGCCCCTATACGCCCGTGGAAGCATCCAGACGCGCCCGCGGACAGCGTTGGGCGGGTCCTCATTCGGCCCTCTCCATAACCACAATCCTCAAATCTTGATACCCAAATCCATGCAAATCCATGAACGACGATCATACACCACAAATTTAACGATACAAAGCTAGTGTAGGCCAAAATAAAGTCAGTTTTCGTGGTCATTGATCAATATAGAAGTCTCTTTAATTGTAGTAGGGCTATCAACGTATATGAACGAGACGAACTTGAAAATCGATGAACAATCATCAGTTGATGTTGGGGATATAACTATTGGGTATGACCCGCCCAGGAGGGGCCGGGTCATGCCACTGGCGGCTCATGATGAGGAAGCCCAGGAAGATGTGAAGATGGCGGTCCATAGAGCAAGCTTATTGAAGGCCCAAGACCCGGGGGCGACTTGAGACCCATGGTTATGAACCGCCATATGTTTAACTTGTATTGTAAGGCAAGCTTAGTTAGATATCGAGCCGGACACGTTTGTATGAGCCGGCCGGGATTCTATAAGCCGCCGGACATCAACCTGTATATAAAGGGGTGACCCGGCGGCGGGTTGACTCAAGAAACAACTCATCGAGAACTAGGTCAAGCGTATTCGCTCCCTGGTAATCGAAACCCAAGCAATACAACCTAAAGCAGGAGTAGGCTTTTACCTCGTTGAGAGGGGCCGAACCTGGGTAAATTCTCCGTGTCCTTTGTCCCGTTTAACCCCTTCAAGCTAACCTAGTTGCGATGGCTCCACACCTAAGTCCTTTTGCTAGGGCATCTGCCGTGTTAAGTCCACGACAGTTGGCGCCCACCGTGGGGCCAGCGCACGGTGGTTTCGAGTTCATGAAGGGCAACTTCGCAGGGATCAAGGGATACACTGTTGGCCGGATGACCAAGAGTCGTCGCGCCAAGCTCTACATCGACGACGCAGGCTGGGGCCCCGAGGCCGGCTCAATCGAGTACGGGTACCGGGTCCCCTTCGGCGGAATCTACGTCTTCATTGGCAAGATCGGTGAGTCGGAGCCTGAGCCGGACACCTGCACCGACATCGTCGAGACGGCTCAGCGCGCACGACCCGCCAAGGTTCAAACCGCTGCAAAGAGCGCCTTTGTTGGTGTCGTCCTTTGCATGGATCTTGAGGAAGGATCTGAGTCCAGGGGAGAGACGGTAATTTACTCTGATGGTGAATCCTCAACTGGTGGGACCGATTCGATGTATCAATTGCAAGATGGCAGGCTTGGGGGCTGTTCCGATGGTAACAGTATTCTGGACCCCCATGAGCCGCCGAACAGGGTCACAATCTTCATGGCTGGCACACAACCGATGCTTGGTTTGACGACTGCTGCGGCTATGACCTCAAGCTCCACGGCTGCGGCGACGGCTGGTGCCAGCGGCTCTGCGCGCCCGCCGGCTTAGGTTTTGACCGAGCTGTTGGATGCTTTGGCGACTTTAATGGGAGCAGAGGTAACCCCAGAGACTCAAGAACAGCACAAAGTGGATGTCGCGAAGCTACGAGATGAGACAACCCAGGCCAAGGAAGAGCTTGCTACTGAGAATGCTAGGATGGCGACAGAGCGAGCCGCCTTGGACGCGCAATCACAACGGATTCAGGCAGAATCGTTCCGGCTCACCTTGGATCAAAATGCTTGAAACGCTATTATGAGGAGGAGACACCAGACCCGTCTGCCCACGGAATTTGAGGCTAGGAACCTTTTCAACACGCCTGGGGCAGGGACCAGTAACCCACCCGTGGAAAACCATGCCGTTGAGACGCCCGTGACCGGAGCGCCGGTTCAGCCACGTGCGGTGGACTCGCCTCGCTTAAATTTGACTCCACCTCAGCATGTTTCGACACCGCCGGGTCATTATTCCAACCCTCTGGACAATATGATCGCTGCGGCTACGTGACTGGCGGCTCTTCCCGTTGAAGGTGAGTCTCCAGCCGCAATGGAGATACGGAGGGCCGGAGAGCTTCTTCAGACAGCAGTGGCTCAACAGGCGGCTTATTCGTACAGCCGCGAACGGATTCATTCAACTCCTCATCCAAGCCGGAGTTATAGCAGGCATATTGACTCGCCAGCAGTTTCAAGTAGTGAACGGCACCATAACCAGCCCCATGGGCATGACCTGCCGCGTGCTGATAACGATGTCCAGGCCTTGGTGGATCAGGGCAGGGCGCGTCGGGAGGCTGAGTAGGCGGCTCAGTTGGCGGCTCAACAACAATCTCCGGTTTACCCAACGGCGTCCGTAGAGGCAGGAGTGGCCTCTGGAACCCTTGGTGTGCCATGCTTAGTGCCGGCTCTACGTAACGAGCGCTTGCCTAAAGATTTCAAGGGCCCCCGCAAGGTGCCTAATTACACTGCAGATCAGCCCCCAGAGGCCTGGATTGAGAGCTATGAGATGGCCATGGAGATGTTGGATGTTAGTGACGCTGCATGTGCTAAATACTTCACCATGATGTTGGATGGGCCGGCACGTACTTGGCTGAAAGGGCTGCCCCTAATTCCGTTAGGTCATGGGCTGAGTTGAAGACGCGCTTTATCCAAAATTTCAAAGACACGTGCAAGCAGCCTATGTCGATTCTTGATCTAGATTCTTGTGTCCAGGTTGAGGGCGAGTTAACGACCAATTGGGTGCGACGGATCTCGGCCGTCATCCATTCGTCGGACAGTATCAATGCCGGTTCAGCCGTCCTGATGTTAGAAAAGAATTGCCGGTTCCTTCCCCTTAAGCAGAAGTTAGGACGGCTTAAGCGCCATTGCAATGATATGGGGGAGCTCATGGCGGCTCTCATCAAATATGCTGATTCTGATAGCACCAAGGACCCTGAGTCCGATGAGGAGAAAGTTGGGAAGGGGAAGAAGAACGGCAATGCCAAGGGGTAGCAGCACAACCCGACGGGTCAAGGTCATAATGGTAAGCGCAAGGCCGATGGCGGTTTAGACTTTGTGGCTAACACCAATACGAAGAATAACAATCAGTGTCATAAGGGAAAGTCGTCAGTACCCCGGTTTGGCGGGCCAAAATTCAACCTTGAGGCGATAATGAATCAGCCTTGCCCAAAGCATGCTACGCAGGAGAAGCCGGCTAATCACTTGTGGAAGGATTGCTTCATAATGCGGGAGTACAGAAATTCCAATTTTTTCCAAAATAATCATGGCCCGCATGGCGGCTCAGGTTCCGGCTCTCACGGACCTGGCTTTGGAGGTGGCGGCTCAAGTTCTGGTTTTCAGGGCCAAGGCAATCAAGGTGGTTCTAATCAGCAATCGGGTCAAGGAAATCAGCAGCAGCAGTTCGGTTATCAGAGTAATCCGAAGCAGCTGAATGGCGGTCAATATCATGTGTTTACCACAAACCTATGCAAACGTGATCAGAAGATTCATAAACGGACAGTAAACGCAGTTGAGCCGGCTGTCCCTCGATACCTGCGATGGTCTGAACACCCTATTGTGTGGAGCCGTGAGGATCACCCGCCCCGGGTGGATAATCCGGGTCAATTGGCTTTGGTGGTTGCTCCTCAAGTTGGAGGGTACAAATTTACCAAGGTGCTCATGGATGGGGGCAGCAGCATCAATATCCTTTATTATGATACTTTCCGCCGTATGAATTTGGCTGACAAAGATCTTAAGCCATCCTCTACTGTTTTTCATGGGGTGGTGCCTGGTAAGTCGGCGTACCCGGTGGGTAAGATAGCCTTGGAAGTGGCCTTTGGTGATGATCATGATTATAGAGCTGAGACATTGACGTTTGAAGTAGTCAAGATCAAGAGCCCTTACCACGCCCTGTTTGGACGGCCGGCTTATGCTAAGTTCATGGCACGACCATGTTATGTTTATCTGCAGCTTAAGATGCCGGGTCGTAAGGGTACTATTACAGTACATGGCAACAGGAAGATAGCTTTGGAGTGCGAAGAGGGCGATGCTGCTTATGCTGAGTCTGTTTGTGCAACAGAGGAGTTGAAATTCTACAAGAATAATGTTGATCCGGCAGATATGACACCTTTGAAAAAGCCAACCACAGAGCATGACCCCTTGTTGAAATTTAAGTCGGCAGATGACACTAAGATGGTCGACTTTGTTCCCGGCGACTCATCCAAGCAGTTCAGTATCAGTGCTAATATGGATCCGAAATAGGAAAGCGCGCTCATCGAGTTCATCCGTGAGAACCGGGACATCTTTGCATGGAAGCCTTCAGACATGCCAGGTGTACCGAGGGAACTCGCTGAGCACACTCTTAATGTTGATCCCAAGTTTAAACCGGTCAAGCAATTCCTTCGTCGTTTTAATGAAGAAAGGCGCAAGGCCATTGGTGAGGAAGTGGCCCGGCTCTTAGCGGCTGGGTTTATCATGAAGTGTTTCATCCTGAGTGGTTGGCTAACCCGGTGCTGGTACTTAAAAAGAACGAGTGTGTGGATTACACAGACCTTAACAAGGCCTGTCCGGCTGATCCTTTTGCTCTCCCTCGTATTGATCAGATCATTGATGCTACGGCGGGTTGTGAGCGTTTGAGTTTTCTGGATGCTTACTCTGGTTATCATCAGATCAAGATGGCGGTTAAGGACCAGGAGAAGACAGCGTTCATCACTCCCTTTGGTGCCTTCTGCTATGTGTCTATGCCTTTTGGGCTCAAGAGTGCCCAGGCGACTTACCAGCGGTGTGTTCAGAATTGCCTTCATAACCAGATTGGACGCAATGTTCATGCCTATGTGGATGACATTGTTGTGAAATCCAGGAAGAAGGAAACCTTGATAGACAACTTGAAAGAAACCTTTGACAATCTCCGGGTCTACAAGATGATGCTTAACCCGACCAAGTGTGTATTTGGTGTACCAGCAGGCAAGCTTCTGGGTTTTTTCATTTCCAAAAGAGGCATTGAAGCTAACCCGGAGAAAATTAAGGCTATCACTTCTTTGGCTAAGCCGGCGTGTATTAATGATGTTCAATGTCTGGCGGGTCGTATTGCGGCCTTAAGCCGGTTTATAAGCCGGTTGGGTGAAAAGGCCATCCCTCTGTATCAGATGATGAAGAAAACGGATCATTTTGTCTGGAGTGATGCTGCCGATCAGGCGTTTGAGGCATTAAAGAAGCAGTTGGCTGAGCCGCCGATCCTTGCAACTCCTATTGATAAGGAGCCCTTACTGTTATTGTGGCTGTTAACAGTAGAGCTGTTAGTGTGGCAATTGTTGTGGAAAGAAAGGAATCAGGCAAGGACCATCCGGTTCAGCGGCCAGTTTATTATGTTAGTGAGGTACTCATTGAATCCAAGCAGAGATACCCACATTGGCAGAAGCTGGTTTACGGCGTGTTCATGGCTAGCCGTAAGATAAAGCAATATTTCCTTGGTCATCCCATCACTGTAGTCAGTTCTGCCCCTTTAGGGGATATTATTCAAAACAGAGAAGCCACAGGCCGGGTGGCTAAATGGGCCATTGAGCTTGGACCCCATGGTCTGAAATACATGCCTCGGACAGCTATCAAGTCTTAAGCACTCGTGGATTTTATTAATGATTGGACAGAGTTGCAGATGCCTGAGGAGAAGCCTGATAACACATACTGGACTATTTATTTTGATGGATCCAGGCAGTTAGAAGGCTCGGGGGCTAGAGTTATTTTGACTTCCCCACGAGGTGATAAATTTTGTTATGTCTTAAGGTTGATGTTCCCTTGTACTAACAATGCAGCTGAGTATGAAGCCTTGCTCCATGGTCTTCGGATGGCTAAAGAGATGAATCTAAGCCGGGTGAGATGCTTTGGCGACTCAGATTTGGTGGCTCAGCAGGTTTCAGGAACTTTGGATTCCAAGGATCCACTCATGGCGGCTTATCACCGAGAGGTTGATGCTATTGCTGGTCATTTCAAGGGCTATCAAGTGGAACACGTTGATCGCAGGAAAAATGAGGCGGTGGATGCTTTAAGCCGGCTGGGATCCCAGCGTAAACCGGTACCACCTAATGTTTTCCTCGATGTGTTGCATAATCCTTCAGTTAAATTGCCTACGGAGGAAGATCTTGCTGTTCCTGACCCGGAGGCACACTTGGTGGCGGCTCTTCATGCTATTCCTGATTGGACAGTTCCATATTTGGCTTATATGACTCAGGGTGAGTTACCTGAAGATGAAACTTTGGCCAGGCAGATAACCCGGCGGTCTAAGTCAATGACTATTGTCAATGGAGAGTTGCACCGATGTAGTGTCACAGGGGTGTTTCAACGTTGTGTTTCTCCTGAGGAAGGCCGTGAGATTCTACGAGAGATTCATGAAGGAGATTGTGGTCATCATGCCGGCTCTAAGTCTCTCGTGGCTAAGGCTTTCCGTCATGGGTTCTATAGGCTGACGGCTCATGCTGATGCAGAGGATTTGGTCAGCAAATGTGGTGGTTGTCAGAAATTTTTAAGACGAGCTCATGTGCCGACTCAAGAATTAAGGATGATTCCAATTACTTGGCCATTTGCAGTCTGGGGGCAGGATATGGTTGGACCTTTTAAAAGATCCAAGGACAAAAAGACTCACCTCTTGGTGGCGGTTGACAAGTTTACAAAGTGGGTTGAGGCAGAGCCGGTCAGCAAGTATGACACGGCAACGGCGGTTCAATTCATCAAAAAGGTGATTTTCCGCTTTGGCTACCCTCACAGCATCATCACTGATAATGGCACTAATCTGTCTAAAGGGGCTATGAAAGAATTTTGTCAACGTGAACATATTCATCTTGATGTGTTATCTGTGGCCCACCCTCAGTCCAATGGTCAAGCTGAAAGAGCCAATAAAAAATCTTGAGAGGTATAAAACCCCGGCTTATGGTTCCTTTGCAAAGGACGCCGGGTTGTTGGATGGAGGAGCTACCCTTAGTGCTATGGAGTATCAATACTACCCCCAACAGATCTACGGGTTACATGCCTTTCTTCATGGTTTATGGAGCAGAGACAGTTCTCCCTAGTGACATCCGTCACGACTCGCCCCGTGTGGCTGCTTATGTTGAAGCTGATAATGAAAAGGCACGTCAGGATGCTCTTGACCTTTTGGATGAGGAGCGTGACCTTGCGGCAGCTCGCTCGGTGATTTACCAGCAAGATCTGCGTCGTTATCATAGCCGCCAGGTTAAAACCCGGACCTTTCAAGAAGGGGATTTGGTGCTCCGGCTCATCCAGGATCAAACTGACATGCACAAGTTGTCCCCACCTTGGGAAGGGCCCTTTGTGGTCAGCAAAAATCTGAACAACGGGTCATACTACCTCATTGATGTTCGAGAGCACAAAGACTCACGCAAGTCTGAGGAGGAGACCCGCCGGCTGTGGAACATTTCTCATCTTCAGCCTTATTACACATGAGCCACTGGCTCTTGTGATGTATATATTTCTACCAATGTATATATTATGATTAGTATAATAAAGCCGGCATCCCTGATAATTCAGGGCCTCTGTCGTTTCATTTCTGAGAATCTGAGTCTTTATTGTCAATTCATAAGGTCACTTGGGGGCTTCCTGCTCATTGAGCATAGCTATGACTACCCTCTTGATCCGGCTTATATGCCTTGATTGCAAATTACTTGGGGGCTTCCTGCTCATTGAGCATAGCTATGACTACCCTCTTGATCCGGCTTATATGCCTTGATTGCAAATTACTTGGGGGCTTCCTGCTCATTGAGCATAGCTATGATTACCCTATTGATTCGGCTTGAACGCCTGGATTGAAAAATTACTTGGGGGCTTCTTGTTTAATGAAACAGAGCTTTGTTTACCCTTTTAATTGGCTTGGATGCCAGGTGTATTCACCTAAAATCCGGGTTATCCTGCCTTTGTATGCTTGCCACTCCAACCAGGTAATCCTGGAATGACTCGCCGTACTCTTGACAGTCAATCTTATAAAGACCCTGAACTTGTCAAAGTTAAAACGGCGATTGGTCATGTGAGGCCCGGCTTACAGGTTTGAATTAAGGATTAACTCAGTGGCTGTGCGGCCCGTTGAATAGCACTTGATATTAAGGCTTGGCAGCCTATGAAGGCCTTGATTTTTCTGATTTGTATTTGCTTTGAACACTTGATATTGAGGTTCATCTTCTGTACCATATTGATATATGGTTTAAAATTGATTCGGGCCATGTTGCCTTGATCCTTATGATTCATATTTGAATCTATCTGGAGTTTTGATAACCCGGCCTGGCTTGGACCATAAGTTGCCAGTGTGCTTTGCTAATGCACTTGGAGCTATGCGCTCTAAGTCTTTGGGATGTTATCCTCGCTGCATATGGCATGGTAAGCCGGCAGTATGAACAAATATCACAGGTATGATATTTACTTGTATGACTATATGAGGTTTTTGATAAACTCGCCCTGGTTATGGACTATACAGTCACCAGTGGATTTTATATGGGGTATTATGACCCGCCCTGGAGTAAACTGCCAGGGCACTTGTTATCTGCTTGTGTGCAGGGAATATGATAAATATGGTTGACATGATTGATGATATTATAAGCATAAGTGGCAGATCTTCAAATCGGCGGTTCAAACGTGTTATGCAAATAAACACGCACGATGGCGTGGCAGACCATGGTTTTTTCATCTAGCCTATTACATGGCTCTCCGAGCACAAAAGAATAAGTGTTTTGATGCACACAGCATCCAATGCTGTGGATGATAAACCGGCCCTTGGATCAGTTGTCTTGGCCTTGGCGCATTAAAGATTCCGGGTCATCCTGCACCGGTTCTTCTTCTTCCTCCACTGGCTGGAAATCAGGTGATGTCCAATTCATGCCAGTTATGGCTTTGAATACAGCCTCATCATCTATGAGCGTGGATGGATCAATATCAGGAGCGAAGGTGTGCTTACGTGTTGGCGGAATAAGATCCATCATGGGATAAACCGGCGCTTTTAATTTTTCATTTTGAACGGTGTAAGCCGCCTGATACTTGGAGAGCTCAGATTCTTCAGCCAGCTTGCTTGCTCAAGGTCGCATCTCCCTTACAATTTTGGTGAAGTCCTCTGCAGAGAAGGGAGATCCGTCTTCCTTTAAGATTTGGGCAGCCAGTAGCCAACTCTTCCGGGTCAAGCTCTGCCTGCCATGCTTTGGCCCGGCTCAGGGCAGTGATGGCACTAGCCCTGGCGGCTGACCGTTTTATTTCTTCTGTCCTTTGGGGTATCACTGACAGCTTGTCCAGTGTTTCTCTAATAAGAGAAGGTGGCTGTTTGGTATAAGAGATGGCGGCTATAGCTCGTTGCGCGCCGATATATAATTGCTCCACAAGAGTATAGGTGGCTTTCAGCTTCATGCGCATATCTGAGCCAAGGTGGGAAATCCTGGAGCCTGCGTCACCAAAGATATTGATAAAACGGCTAAATGGTTGTTCACACTTTGATGATGAAAGATTGAGGTACAATATTACTTACCAAAGAAGGCGGCTGTCATGCTATTGAATTGATGCTTCAAGCCGGATAACTCGTCAGTCACCGGTTTAAGGACAGCTTCAGCATCTTCTGCTCTTTTTAACAGAGCTGTTTTCTCGGTCTCCCAGCCGGTTCTTTCAGTACTGAAGTCACTTTTCAATTTTTTAATGTCTTCTAAAGCGGCCTTCAGCTCTGATTTGACCTTGGAAGTTTCAGTTTGCTGGTTTTGGATGTTCTGCCTCAGATCAGTGATTTGAGATTCCTTCATATTCAGTTCAGCCTGTCACACAAAAAGGCAGGCAGTATGACGTTATGATGATCATCTTATTTAAAGTCCCAAGCATAATACAAGTATTTTACTTGGCACTTAGGGGCTAATGCACATTGCTCTTTTTGAAGACAAATTCTCAGATGACCCGGGTAAATTTCTATGATTAAAACCGGTTCATGGGAGCTACATATTTGGATTTTATTAATAATTATGGTGATAAGTCCCGGCTTAGCCATGCTGATTAAGCTGACCCTTGGGGGCTACATGTGCGAAATTGAGCACTACTATTTGAAGTCCCGGCTTAACTTTCTAGTTTAAGCCGGCCCTTGGGAGCTACATATGCGAAATTGAGCATGACTATTTGAAGTCCCGGCTTAACTTTCCAGCTTAAGCCGACCCTTGGGGACTACTCGTTCTTTGACTCAGCAGTTACAAATTGTTATGGCATGTTTACAAGATCAACCAGAGTATTCGAGTCTACAACATATTCAATTTTTTTCATGTTCAGTAGACTTAGCGGCTGACATATATATATTTATGTGAGAAGTTTTTGTTTGTGCTTACCTCAAAGTGCTCCTTCATAATATTAACCAAGCTGGCTTCAAAGTCACGGCTGGTGTGGAGGCGGGTCAGGTAACCCTCTTGAAGCTCCTGGGCATTGAATTGAGCATAGTTTTCCAGATCCAGTTTCCACTTGCCTTTGTCAGCAGCTGAGAATTCCACTTTTGCGCTGTGCTTGGATAAGATGGTGGGGTTACCTGATGCTGTGTAAGCCGTCCCAGTAACTATGATATCTTCGGCTGCTTGAGTCGGCTGAGCGGGGCTGGGCGGCTTAGCATTTTGTGGATCAACATCCATGGTATCCATGGTGACAGGGGGCTCTTCTTGTGGCGGGTCATCCATAGCCGCTTCTGAAGTTTGATGCATGGATTCAGACACGGTCTGCTTCTCCGGGTCAGCAACCTTGGGATCTTTAGCCGGCCTGTTAACCTTAAGCTTCTTGCTGGGCTTGGCCATGGCACTGAAAATAACAATTCATGATGAGATTAGTATATTAATGGAGTAAGGTATTAAGGCAAACAGGCTCAAGTGTTTCTTACCCAGGAACAGTTTTGAATAGGGGAACTTGAGTCCCAGTTGAATCGCCAGAGGAGGAATGAGAAGTTCCCTGATAATTTGAGTCAGACAGGTTAAGGGGTTGTCGAATAAGGCCCGCTTTTCGATATGCTAAGATGGAAATTTGTGAAACCTCTAGACGGCGCTTGCGAGGGACCGGCGTGTTGGGTAAGCCGGAAGAAAGAATCCCACCGCCGCTGTTCTGGGTTGTGCGGTGAGCTTCATGTTGTCGTTTCTTCAAAATAAAGTTGGGATCCAAGTAAGCTAAAGGGTGAGAAAACCTTACTTTCCGGCTTGCTTGAAGAACTTTCTGTCTTGGTAGAGATTCTGAGTCGGAGGAAAGGATAGTTACCTCTTCACCATCTGCGTGGCTGCCTTCCGCGTCATCCTGATAATGATCATTGTCAATAAGATGTACAAAAAATGAGCCAAGGGAATCATGTTCTACCTCCGACTCATCATCATCCAAGTTAAATAACTCGGAGGGGGTGGCCTTCTTCTTGGCAGGCTTTTTCGGAGCCTTATTTTTCGTCTGGGTCTTCTTGGCCGGCTTATCCTGCAGCTTCCTATTCCAAAAAGGAGAATCGGCCTGCAAAAATCAAATGGGTATAAGATGGCAGTTTAAATGAAGAAATGATTAAACCAGAAATTATTTAAAGCTTACAGCTGGTGGCTTATTAAGAGTGCAGAAGGGATTCAGTCCAGTTTTGCTGCAATCTTCCAAACTCTCATTCAGCAAAGACTTGGTCATCTCATTGATGTCATCATCAGACAGCTGTATCTGGCAGTGGCGTTGCGGATCATTCAAGTTGCAGGTGTATTCACACATCAAACCGGAGCGGCGGCTTAAGGGCATAATTCTCCAGGCAACCCAGCATCAAACCAGGTCGATTCCGGTCAAACCATTGGCCATTAAGGCTCTAATCTTCAAAAAGACGGGCATATATTTGGCTCGCTCTACTGTGCTGATTTGATCAGGGAGAGGGTGCCTGTTGCTAAGCCGGCTCTCACGATAACCCGGCAGAGGATTTTCCCCTTCTGGAGAGGTGTCTTGACAGTAAAACCAAGTTTGGTTCCAGTCCTTGGGGTGGCTGGACAGTTTGGCGGCTGGGAAGGTGGCGTCTTTCCGCCTCTGAATTGAAATACCACCTAATTCTAGGCTGGGTCCATCCGTGAATTCAGTTTGGTGGTTTAAATAGTAGAACTCTCTGAATAGTTCTACAGTGGGTTCTTGCTGAAGGTATACTTCGCAAAACACTTGAAAATTGCAGATATTTGTGACAGAGTTGGGTCCGATGTCTTGAGGATGGAGTTGGAAGAAGTGCAGTACATCACGGAATTTTTTTGAACCGGGCGGAGTGAACCCCCGGAGCATGTGATCAGTGAAGACGACAACTTCGCCCTCCTTGGGTTCGGGGACAGTTTCTGCTCCTGGGGCTCTCCAGTGAATGACATTCTTGGCGGTTAAAACGCCCACTTGAACATGTTCAAGTAGTTCTTGCTCGGTAACCCGGGAGGCGACCCAATTACATGAGGTGACAGTCTTGGTCATTTTTGAGGAGGAAGGTCTACGAAGAAAATATTGGCGGTTTAAGATTATGCTGTTAAGCAGGCTATTGATTCAAAGGTAAGTGCTATAAAAAGCCAACGTGTTAAGCCGGAAGATAATACACATATTGGCGGCTTAAAAGGGGACTAATGGTACATGGCGGGTTACGGTTTGTCAGTTAAGCCACCCAAACAGTTGCCATATTTCAGATCTATAAGTGAGGATTTGCTAAGTGATGGACAAACAGATTCCGCAGATCGACGCTACGATTTTGGATCTACAACAATTCAGAAAATAAAATAAATTTTAGGCCCAAAGTGAAGGCAGTGGAAGAGCTCATGTGTTCGGATGGATCTTATACAGAAAAGTGCCTATTGCAATTGAAAAAGGGATGCTACGCTGCTACTGCGCGTTTTCAATGTCATCTTCAAATTCAGCTGTGCGATCTAGAGAAGAACAAAGAAGAACAGAGAGGAACCCTGATGAACTAGGGCTAACCCTAATGGAGATCTGCTACGAGGAAAAAGAAGTGCTTACTGATGCTGCTGAACAGCGGCGGTGCGTCGCGGTGCTCTGGTTCGTTCAGGTTGATGCAGCGGCCGGAGTTGAGGCAGTTGATGAGGTCGACGGCGGCGGAGCTCGGGCGCGCGTGGGCGTTGCGAGGAGGAAGATGAAGATGAGGAGGCAAGGAAAAAAAATGAAAAGGACCCCTGTCCCTATTTATAAGGAGATGGATAAAAGGCATGCGCGGGAATCGAGGAGGCCGAAAAAAATCATTATGTGGCTATGCGGACGCCTCGATTTTCGGGAGGTCCATTAAAAGGTAAAAGATCTGTTGAGATGTTCTGGGCTTCGTGCGAAGTTAATGCGAGAGGACGTCATGGTGGGTTAACACGATTCTGTGAGCTGACGTCATGGCGGGTTATAACAAGTTCATAAAAGTTGACGATGCAAGATTTGTTAAGTCAAGCACTAAAGATTGATGTGAACAAGTTCAAATCAACCTGGGGCCTAATGTTGGGGATATAACTATTGGGTATGACCCGCCCAGGAGGGGCCGGGTCATGCCACTGGCGGCTCATGATGAGGAAGCCCAGGAAGATGTGAAGATGGCGGTCCATAGAGCAAGCTTATTGAAGGCCCAAGACCCGGGGGCGACTTGAGACCCATGGGTATGAACCGCCATATGTTTAACTTGTATTGTAAGGCAAGCTTAGTTAGATACCGAGCCGGACACGTTTGTATGAGCCGGCCGGGATTCTGTAAGCCGCCGAGCATCAACCTGAATATAAAGGGGTGACCCGGCGGCGGGTTGACTCAAGAAACAACTCATCGAGAACTAGGTCAAGCGTATTCGCTCCCTGGTAATCGAAACCCAAGCAGTACAACCTAAAGCAGGAGTAGGCTTTTACCTCGTTGAGAGGGGCCAAACCTGGGTAAATTCGCCGTGTCCTTTGTCCCGTTTAACCCCTTCAAGCTAACCTAGTTGCGATGGCTCCACACCTAAGTCCTTTTGCTAGGGCATCTGCCGTGTTAAGTCAACGACAGTTGATGTAATGCAATCTAGTGTCAACCTGCCTCGTTCACACAGTGAGAATTATTGACCTAATGCGACAAGAGAGAAGCTTACCGCCTGGCTAGGTGGGACTAAACCAGTAGTCGGACGATTTGGATGGGTCTGGATTGATAGAGCCTACGTGTCGGGCGTGCTTTGTTGGGGGTTTAGTCCCACCTCACCGCGTGAGGAGTGAGGCGATTGACTTAAATAGCCGACTCCTCCCAGAGCGGTAAGCTTCGGCCATCAACATATCCTTTCTAAAGATTGTGGATTGTCATAAGGAATCCTCTCTGTTTATAACAGAGATAGAAAAAAGAAAATTCATCATGACGGTCCATATCCCTTGCAAAGTGAGCATTGATGGCCTTGCTTTTTAAAAAGGTTAATCATTTTCGACATGTTCATCCGAATCCGAAAGGGTACATCGATGACCATATAATTTTTTAAGTCCGGTGGCATCGTCCGATGGCGCCGAACTTCGGTGGCAAGGGGGGGGGGGCGAATACGGGCGAATTGATGCGGGCCCTCCCGACCAGTCAGACTTGGCGGGCTTGCCCGAGAGCGTCTGAGTGTGCCCATATCCGCCCCAGATTTGGCCTGGATATGGGAAGTGCCGGTCAGTTTGGGCGTTTGGGCCGACTATGGGGCGCCCGGTTGAATGGCGTTTTTGCATCTGGACACTGACCGGAGAGCCCACCCGGGCGTTTGGGGGAGATTTGGGGGGGTCCGATTGTAGATGTTCTAATATATGGATTACTGCCCGCAAAACCTATAACATTAAATTCCCATTTCAATGAAGTTACGAATGATTCAATCTTATGGCATGTAACCATATATATCCTTGGTCCATTGATAGCCAGAGTTAACACTCAAAACACATTGGCAAAGCATATTGTGTTAAGTACACATTTTAAATCAAGATCCAACTCAATTGATCACATGAAAAAGAACAGGCAAGGGATGTGAGCTTATTATTATTAGTTAATATATGTGTGGTACAAATAATCTATGAATCAAACATTATGCGAGTACAGACGTGTTTTTTAAATCTTTTTTTGAATAATTCAGAAATAAGATGATCTATGATATTACTATTTAGGAGGTTAGGTAGTCTAAACACACTGATCTCATACCGGATCTGCATGTGTGCCTCAAATTCAACCACTCAATCAGTTAGTCCAAACACAATACAAAAAATATAACCAACCACGATCCCTCTAGAAGAAAAAACCACAGCTCTTCTGGAGAATTAACAAATCAGGCTTTATATAACCTATAGATTGAAAAAACCCGAGATAGAGTATACACGCATGAAGGTGTGATCTATATGGATTGAATCATGCTTTATGTACTAACAACATGAAAAGAAAAGGGGCATAAGATATAATGAACAACACTAAGTCAAGGTTTATAGTTATACATTATGGAGTACATGCATCATATTGACGGTTCATAGTAGGAAGGAAATAAACAACTCTATGCATTTATGAGAACCAGAAAAGATTAGAATGAGTCTGTAATATGAATGAAATCGAATTTGATCAAGGTTGACATTCATCCTCAGGGATCAGAAAGCTTGCAGATGGCGTGGCACACAAAGAGCAACACTCAACCAAGTTTAGCACACAAAGGATATACCCAGGTTCGGGCCGCGGTGATGCATAAAACCCTACTCCTGCTTTGGTGGATTGATGTGTGCCCAAGTCCTATTACAAGCATGCAGCCTTGCGGGCAAGGAGCTTGGGGACGCTACTAACTAACAGGGACCGAATCTTTAATAATGATGCCATGTGCCTCCTTTTATAGCTAACACGGTTCACCAACAATGGCAAAATGGTAATTACATGTTACTAGTGGCTACAGTGCTATCATACCTAGCACTGACGGCATAGGACAAATGCATTTAATGCGCTGTTAGGTGTCCTGCTCCGCTGGATGCCGGCAAGGGGTTCTGCTCCAACTGTACTGTCACGAGGTAATACATTGTGGTGGAGGAGATGGTAGGTGGGGAAGAGCATATATGAGGAAGGCGATCACATGCAGTCATATCAGGGTGCAGTAGTGGAACTGATGGATCTTGGGGACGTGCCTTGGGGCGCTAGGGCGACAGTTCACTACGGTAGTAGGAGGATGGAAGGTGTGAGAGATGAAGAAAGGAAGCGTTAGAAGGCTAGACAACTTGAAAGGTTTATTTCATATAATGGCGGTTCTAATTTTTTTCTCAATCCATAGGAGAAATTGTAACACCCCCTCTGTAATGAGCTACAGTAACCCTCAGTGATTAAGCTAATCTTTTGCTAAATAGTGCTTGATCACCTTTGACTCAAATATCATTTGAATTTCCACTTTGAAATCCAATTCAAATTTGCAAGTGCAATTTGAAGTTGCTCAAAAGTGGTTGGAAAAATGTTCATTATATAGCATAAATTCCAAAACAATTTGTTGATAAGGAAAACAACATCACTCTTATGCTAAAATGAGCAGTAGCATTTAAACAGTGCTATTTCAGCCATATAAAATTGCTATTTCATTTTTGTAAATTCCCCAAATGGAATCTTCTGGCCTCCAAACTTTTTGTGGCAGTGTCATAAATCACTTAGTAATTATGTGGACTAGTTCTACATTTTATAAAAGTGTTTTGCCAGCCCATTTGTTTTTCTGCACTTCTGTAAAATAGAAAACAGGAGAAGAAGATAAAAAAAAAGGGCCGCAAGGCACGGGGCACTTGACCGGCCCAGTAGACAGAGCAGCCCAGCCCATCTGGCCTCGTCTCTCTCCTCCCGCCTGCGTGTCGCCGTCCGCGCGCATCCGAGCACCGGGCGCCGCGCTGTCGTCGATCCCGCGGTTCCCCAGCGCCTACAAGTGCTTCCCCGAGTTGCTATCCTCCTCTCCCGCAACCCTAGCCCCCACTCCTCCCCGTTCCCCTCCTCCCATCGTCGCTTTCTTCACCGCATCGCCGCCCGTCTCTACCGTCGACGTCGCCGCTTCGATCCCGTGCACCCCGACGACCTCGAGCCCCGCTGACATGACGTAGAGCACCACCACGGTCTTCTCCATCGACCGCGCCCATCCATCGGCGTCGGGAGCCATCGCCGCGAGCTCCACGAGCTCTTCTTCAAATTTCGGTCACCGGCGCATCTCCGGCCAATGACGCTGCTCTGCTGCTCCTAAACTTCCGCCGGGCCTCCGTGTGCCTTCCCGGTGAGCAAGCGCGCCTTTCCCCTCTCTCTCCCATGCCTTTCCTCCGCCGTAGCCGTAGTTGCCATCGCCGTCCGAACGGAGCTCCGCTGATGAGCTCGCCGCCGTCAAGGTGCTCCCTGACATGGCCGTCCGAGTGCTTGGATGTGCTCTGCGCGTCCATACGGTCCCAGGGCGTTATTCCTCGTTCCCTGCCGTGCCGTGTAGCCGCCGTTCGCGAGAAGGCCGTACTCCGGCGAACTCCCCGAGCTCGCCGTCGTCGATGTAGGGCTACTACGGCCGCGAGACCGCCGCAGGTCGACGCGGCTTAGTCTCTGCTTTCAAACGCCACCTCGCACGCATCGAACGGTGGCCGGAGCGCGGTTTCCGACCACCTCCCGTGCCGCGTCGCCGCAAATTTGGTCACCGGAGCCTGTTCTGGTGCCGGCGCCGGCGAGGTTGAGCTGGCCTGACCAGTGGGGCCCGCCTGAGCTACAGACGGGTGGGCCCAGTTGACTCGTTGACTGGGTCAACCCCCTGACGTGGCACCCTTTGTGGCTGACCTGTGGGTCCCATGAGAGATTAAGTTAGTTTAAATGTAACTAAAAGCTAATTTGATTAATCAGTCACTGACCGTACGGGCCCACTAGCTAATTAGGTTATTTAGTTAGTTTTAACTCTGATTATTTAGCTGAGACACTGACCAGTGGGTCCCACTGGACCCACAGGTCAGGTTTGACATGGTCAGCGTCTTGTTGACTGCTGACGTAGTGATGACCTCATGCTGACATCATAATTCATTTTCAGTAATTTTGTTAAATTAAATAATTCAAGAAAATGCTAAAATCTTTAGAAAATCATAGATAATTAACCGTAGCTCGGATCGAAAAACTTTCTACATGAAAGTTGCTTAGAACATAGAGACAAAGCTGACCGTGCCTTCTGTTTCCTCGTCGGGACCCTCTACAAAGGTGAACCCGCAACTTTTAGCCTGTTTTTGGTAGGTGAATAGTGCATATACACCGGTTAATAAATCCAACTTTAATCCTAAAATAACTAAAATGGTTTAGACATGTTTTTGGGCAACCCTGCACTGCATGTTAGCATAGCATGCTCTGTGTTGCATATGTTTGCTGTGTATTTATTTGTTTCCTCCCCCTCTTCTCTCTCGATAGACCCCGACACCGATGTTGTCCCCGAGGCCGACGCAGCTCCGGAGATCGACTACACCTCTGACGACCCTGCCTTTGCCGCCGAGCAACCAGGCAAGCCCCCCCCCCCCTTGATTCATCCCGATATTGCCCATTCTATTTTCTCAGTCTTGCATTAGATTTTGCTACTATAATTGAGTGCTCCTATTCTATGCATAGCCTGTTTTTGTAGCTACTGTTGAATACCTGCCTGATATCCAAACTGCTTAAGTATAGGCTGGTTAGTGACCCATCAGAGACCCCACTTTGACACAATTGCCCCGCTGGATTATAAGAAGATCCGATCAACGAGATCGAAGACAGGCCCCGGCACCGCACATCACCCTCTTAGTTGTACGACACTATTGGGCTACTATCGAGTGCCGAGGGTGATACCTCATTAGCACTTCTGATGTTAACCTTGTAGGTTAGTTCATCGGTTGTGGTCATCGAGGGTGAACCCATCGAGGGTGATTCCTCCGAGTTCACCTTGATAGTTACATCGAGTAGGAATCCAACGAGGGTGATACCTCGGATTCCCCAGATGTTATGGACACACAAATACTTGGGCTTTACAACTGTTACTTGGAAAGGCGGGTTGACCCTGAGGGCTACCCGCGAGTGATGTGAACACGGGTTAACCTGGAGGTTACCCGAGAGATGAATACGAGGCATGGCCGGGCATTCTTAGCCCTTGCCACAAGTCCTCGAGACGGGGCGACGGGGTCACATCGATCATGAGTCTCTGCTCGTTACCGCAAGCCCCTAATCCACTAACGATTTGGATATTTGATCCGAGTAGGCCTCTGGCCTAATAGCACTAACCATCATGTGGGAACAGTTATGGGCACTCTGCATCGTAGCATCAGCCGAAAGCTCTGTCAGACGTCCAATTCAGCATCGCGGCATGGCTGGGCCTGCACCATCCTGTAGTGGTGGAGCCTGGACCCGCCCTGCACGCAACGACCCGGAGTGCACAGGGCGATGGCCCAAGACCCTTGAGCGCTTAGGAGGTAGTCCGACGGGGACCTCTCTGCTGAGCTGTAGGTAGGGTTGCGGTGTATCGTTTGGCCGAGGCCGGGCATGACCCAGGAAAGTGTGTCCGGCCGGAGTTAAGCGAGCGTGATGGGTAAGTTGGTGCACCCCTGCAGGGAAGAAAACATCTATCGATAGCCTGTCCTACGGTAACGGACACTCGGGGTTGTATCCCGATCGATATAACTAGAACTTGAGATGATACCTAGATATGTGGCTCTAGGATTGCTTTCTCGCAGGGAGTCGAGAAAGGATCTCTGGGTGAGGTTGATAACACTACTATTACTTTATATTGTGCTATCTATACTCTTCTAATGCCGCAAGACCGCTGAAGATGCTGAAGATGCTAGTCTTCGATAGGACTAGGCCTTCTCTATATTCTGGCATTTCTGCAGCCCAGTTCACATATACAGCCATTCTTTGATAATGTTGCATATGTAGTGTAGATCCTTGCTTGCTGAGTACTTCGGATGAGTACTCATGGTTGCTTTGCTTCCTCTTTTTCCCCTTTTCCGTTTGATGCAAACAGATGATGGAGCCCCTGAGACAGCTGCCTCACCGACGACTACTACTACCACTTCGAGAGTGGTTACTTCTACGAGCTGGCCGACGACCAGGAGTAGGATCGGAGGGTCCCAGGTAGGAGGCCTGCGCCTTTCGATCGTAGCTTCTATTTTGCCCCACCTTTCTTAAGGCTTCTCTGTTAACTTATGTTTGTACTCAGATATCTGATGCTTCCGCTTCCGCTTGTATGCGAGCTTATGTATTCGAGCCCTCGAGGCCCTGGCTTGTAATATACAGCTTGTATGACTTTATTTATGTGTTAGAGTTGTGTTGTGATATCTTCAAGTGAGTCCTTAGGCTTGATCGTGTGTATTTGCGTGTATGATTAGTGCACGATTAAGCCGGGGGCGTCACAGGTTGGTATCAGAGCCGACTGCCTGTAGGAACCCCCTTTCCAACTCCTTGGCCGAAGTTGAGTCTAGAAACCATAAAAAACTATTTTACTAACATGGCTCTATGGTTTAGGGCCCACGTCGCCAATTGGGTGGTATTAGGATCTTTTATTCCTCTTCTTTACTCTGGGACTCTGATCTCTCTTCCTTTCGGGTTAAAATTTTACTAACCCCAACATTAGGTTCTTGTGATCACATCCACCCGGAGTTCTGAAATTATCCCCCCTTGCTACAAGATTGTGGGCCAGGTTCTGCTTACAGGATCCTTTTATCGAGGGCACCCTGTGTTGCCACTTGTAGAATCCTCTCTCCAGCAGTTTTCTCTGACGTGATGTAGCCTTTGCCATGTCACGTTGTCGTATTCCTCATCGCGTGCCTGCGCGCCGCCTAGCTTGTCTAGCTGCGTGCATTTCCGTACTCCTACCGCCATTTGTGTCCAACTCCGTGCATCATTCCGTATGTCTGTAATGACTACTGATATGCACCTGATGCCTTCTTGTTCATTCTCCATGATACATCATGAATAACTCCATACACATGCAATTTTTCTTGCTAAACCGCCCCTATTGATTTCGCAGGATGGCTGACGATCCTCCACCTCCACCCTATATTGCCGCCATGATGCAGCAGCTTGAGCTGAACCGTCAGCAGTTTGAACTCAACCGTCAGTTTATGACTGGAGTATTGGCTCAGTTCCCAACTCAAAATGCTCAGCAACAGTCTACTCCAATAACTCTGCCAAAATTTGTGCGCCTCAATCCATCCGTTTTCCGCAACTCCACCAATCCTATGGATGCTGATGATTGGCTTCGTGACATCCTGTTTGAGATGGAGTCAGCTAATGTTGCCCCTGACAGTTACGTCACCTTTGCGACATTCCACTTAAAGGGTCCAGTTGCTCAATGGTGGGAATGCCTCAAGGATATGTTGCCTGCAGAGACTGTAACCACTTGGCAGGAATTTTAGTCAGCCTTTCGTGCAAGGTACGTCCCTCCAGGTCTGATCGACTAGAAGAAGCAGGAGTTCTGCAAACTTACACAAGGCAAATTGACTGTGGATGAATACCAGAGGAAATTCCTTGAATTATCCTGCTATGCTGCGGATGACGTCGACACTGACGCTCGCAAGCAGGAGAAATTCCGTGAAGGACTGCGTACTGATATAAACCTCACACTTGTTGCCCTTGATTGTGAGGACTTTGCGACGCTTGTCAATCAAGCCTTCCGAGCTAAAACTGTTCTGGCTAAGTATCAGGAGTCGCTCAAGCGCAATCGTGATGTTGGCTCATCCTCGGGTCAGCCTATTCAGAAACGTCGAGTGCGGATTCCGCACAATGTACATCACCGACCCGCCCCTGCACCGAGGCCTTCTTATGTTGCACCTCATCTTCCTGCGCCACCTAGACAACTCAGTAATCAAAGTGGACAGCCTAATGTTATGGATCCTCCCCATAATGATGGTTTATGCCATAAGTGTGGACAGCCAGGGCACCGTGCTTTCAAATGTCATCAGGGTCAGCCGCAGAATTCATCACGTCGTCCTGTTGACTGTAAGAAGGGCCGCCGAAACCATCATACCAGTAGTTGTAGTGTCAGGTCGCCTATGGTGACTGGTGGTCAAGTCACCCATGTCAAGATTGAAGAAGCTCGTGAGTCCCCAAAAATTGTGATGGGAACTCTTTACGTTAATTTAGTGCCAGCCTCTGTTCTCTTTGATTCTGGAGCATCGCATGCTTTTGTGTCCCAACAATTTGCTCAGTCACATGAGTTATACCTGAAAAAATTACCCGCTCCTTTAGCGGTTCAATCCCCGGGGTCCAATTGGCAGACCTCAATGGTAAGCCCTCTCAACCAAATCGAGATTGGAGGTCTACTTTTTCCGGCTTCTCTCATTGTACCCGGACCTTCCAACATTGATATCATTCTTGGTATGGATTGGTTGACAGCCCATAAAGATTTGATTGACTGTGCTACTAAGACAGTCCAGCTCACACACCCTTCCGGTCAGAGAATCAACTACTCCGCCCGGATAGTCCAGAACGCTGATGTGACGCCCCCGGCTTAATCGTGCACTAATCATACACGCAAATGCACACGATCAAGCCTAAGGACTCACGGGAAGATATCACAACACAACTCTAAAACATAAATAAAGTCATACAAGCTTTATATTACAAGCCAGGGGCCTCGAGGGCTCGAATACTTAAGCTTGCGTACAAGCGTCAGCGGAAGCATCAGATATCTGAGTACAGATATGAAACAGAAACAGAAAGGCCTTTAGAAAGGTGGGGCAAAATAAAACACTACGATCGAAAGGCGTAGGCCTCCTGCCTGGGACCCTCCGATCCTACTCCTGGTCGTCAGTCAACTCGCCGTAGTATCCATCCTCGGGGTGGTAGTAGTAGTCGATCGACGGGTCATCTGTCTCAGGGGCTCCGTCATCTTGGTCACGACAAACTAATATGGGGAGAAAAAGGAAAACAAAGCAACAGTGAGTACTCAGAAGTACTCAGCAAGCAAGGATCTACACTACATGTGCAACATTTTCAAAGGAAGGCTGTATATGTGGACTGGGCTGCAGAAATGCCAGAATAGAGAGGAGGCCTAGTCCTATCGAAGACTAGCATCTTCAGAGATCTTGTAGCATTAGAAGAGTGTAGACATTACCATATAATGTAGCAGTAATGATATCAACCTCACCCAGAGATCCTTTCCCGACTCCCTGCGAGAAAGCAATCCCAGAGCCATACAGTCATCAACCTCGTCCTGAGATCCCTTCTCGACTCCCTGCGAGAAGCAATCCCAGAGCCATAGTATCCAAGTATCCAGTTCTAATTGTATCAATCAGGATACAACTCCGAGTGTCCGTTACCGTAGGACAGGCTATCGATAGAAGTTTTCTTCCCTGCAGGGGTGCACCAACTTACCCAACACGCTCGATTAACTCCGGCCGGACACACTTTCCTGGGTCATGCCCGGCCACAGCCAAACGACACATCGCAACCCTACCTAGAGCTCAGCAGAGAGGTCCCCGTCGGTCTACATCCTAAGAGTTCAGAGGTCTTGGGCCATCGCCCTGTGCACTCCGAGTCGTTGCGTGGAGGGGGAAGCCAGGCACCAGGGGGGCACCGGTCCGTCCCGGCCGCAAGGCTGAACTAGACGTCTGACAGAGCTTTCGGCTGATGCTACGATGCAGAACGCCCATACTATGGCCATGTGATGGTTAGTGCTATCAGGCCAGAGACCTGCTCGGATCAAATATCCAAATCGTTAGTGGACTAGGGCTTGAGGTAACGAGCAGAGACTCACGAAAGATGTGACCCCGTCGCCCCGTCTCGGGGACTTGCGGCAAGGGCCAAGAATGCCCGGCCACGCCTCGTATCCATCACTCGGGCACCACACCAGCACCCGTCTTCACAACACTCGCCTCTTAGGCGCACGCGGGTACCCCTCAGGGTCGACCCGCCTATCCAAGTAACAGTGTAAAGTCCAAGTATCCGGGTGTCTATAACATCAGGGGAATCCGAGGGATCACCCTCATTGAATTCCCACTCGATGTATCCGTCAAGGTGAACTCGGAGGAATCACCCTTGATGGGTTCACACTTGATGTGTTGCACGACAGCGTCGTTACCGGAAGTGGTGAAGGAGGAATCACCCTCGATGACCACGACTGGATAGCTACTCTACAGAGTTAACATCAGAAGTGCTACACGAGGTATCACCCTCGGCACTCGATATTAACGCTGCAGTGTCATTACAACTAAGGGGGGTGATGTGCGGTGTCGGGGCCTGGTCTTCAATCCCGTTGATCGGGTCTTCGGATAATCCAGCGGGGCAATCGGGATAAGTGGGGCCACTGATAGGTCTCTACCCAGCCTAAACTAAGCAGTTTAGGATATGCAGGTAATTATGAACAGCAGGTTATAATAAACAGGCTATGCATCAGAATAGGTAAGGCAGTAGCAGCAGCAGTTCTAATGCAAGCATGAGAAATAGAATGGGCGATATCGGTATGCTCAAGGGGGGGGGGGGCTTGCCTGGTTGCTCGGCGGCAAGGGCAAGGTTGTCAATGGTGTCTTCGGGCTCCGGAGCTTTGTTGGCCTCGGGGACGACGTCGGGGTCTAGCGAGAGAGAAGAGGGGGAGGAAACAATAAATACAGAGCAAACAAGTGCAGCACAAAGCATAACATGGTAATACGCGGTGACAGAGGTGATCTAACACAGTGCCGGGTGATACTGGCGAAGGGGGAATTCATCCGGGAATGTTTTCCCGGTTCCGGACATTTGTCAGACAGATGACCGGAGGGGAACGGTTGCATGTTCGCTATGCTAGGGACGTGTGACGGACGAACGGACCGCGTATTCGGATTCGTCTCGTCGTTCTGAGTAACTTTCATGTACAAAGTTTTTCGATCTGAGCTACGGATTATTTTATATGATTTTCTAAAGATTTTAGCAATTTCTAGAATTTATTTAATTATTTAAATTCAACATTATCCGAAACAGTGTATGCTGATGTCATCATGAAATCAGCAGTCAACCTGACATGTGGGGTCCACCTGTCATTGACTGATTAGTTAATTAGGGTTTAACTAATTAATTACTATTTAATTAATTAGATTAACCTAATCAGGATTAATTAAACTAATTAATTCACTAATTAATTAATTAATTATTAATTTTAATAATTCATTATATTTTTATTTATTATTATTATTTTTTAAACGTTCTGGGCGGGGGGGCCCCACATGTCATAGGCACCGGTGGGGTGGGGCCCAGCTGTCTGTGGCCCCAGGGGCCATTAGCGGGCGCAGGTGTTGCGGGCAGTGGGTACTCGTGCCCGAGCGAGGCCGTGGCCTCGACGAGGCCAGCGGGGACGTCGGCGCGGCGCGGAGCGGGCGAGGCCGGGAGGGCGCGGCGTAGCGGTGCAGGACGCCGAGCGGGGCGAGAGAGGTCGGGGCGCGAGGCGGGCGCCGCGGTGCGCGAGCGTGCGGCGTCGAGCGAGCGGGCGATAGAGGGGCGCGACGAGGAGCAGGGACAGGGAGGAGCAGCGGCGGTGAGCGAGGGCACGCTGGGAAGGGTGCGCAAGCGAGCGGCGAGCGCACGGAGCACGGCTACGAGGAGGTGACGGGCGCGGTGACCGCGGGCAGAGAGGAGGGGAGTGGAGGCCACGGGCCTCACCGGCGATGGAGGGAAGAGGCAGCGGGCTCGAGGCAGCGCCGGAGCTTGGGGCGGCGGCGAGCTGAGGCGACGCCGGCGGGATCCGGGGCGGCGAGCGCAGGGGCGCTGATGCCCCAATCCCCTTCTAGATCGAGGGGGGGGGAGGGAAGGCGAGGGAGAGGTGGGGACGGGGCGGTCGTCGAGCCAGCTCTGAGGGGACGGAGATGGCGGATGGCGAGGTGGCTCCGGGCGACGCGAGGCGTAGGGCTCGGGGGTCGCCTGCGCGATGGCGTCGAGGACGGGATCGGGAGGGAGACGTGGGGGGGGGGGGGGGGGGGAGGGGGGATTGTGGGGCGAGTGGGTTAGGGTTTCGGTCGCCCAGGGGTTGTAGGGGACTAGGTGGGCCGTAGGGGGAGATGGGCCGGCCTGGCTGGTCGCCATGGGCACTTGGCCCAGGGAAGAGGGGGTCTTTCTTTCCTTTTGTCTTGTTTTTACTTTTTATTTATTTTCTTTTCTGTTTTCTCTTTTATTCTTATTTCAAATGACTTTTGTATTTTATGAAATTTAGTCCAATAATAACAGTGCATTATATGCCACTGTTATAAAAAGGTTTCGAGTCCAAATGTTTTCTTTTGGATTTTATTTAAATAAAAAGGTATTAACCAACTCTGTTTTGTGGTTGTTAGAGTCACATAATTTATTTAGTATATGTTGAATATAAATTTAGAATTGTCTCTGGATTATTTACAATTTAATGAACAATTTAGTTTCTGATTTGAATAACTTTTATTTTCCACTTTAGTTTTAATTTGAATTTTGAGTTGGGGGTTGAAACGCAACATGATGCAAATGAGAATTTGGCACTGTTAATCATGCTGACTTGGCATTATCAAAATGGGATTACTGTGGCTAACCACTGGCGGTGTTACAAATGTCCTCCACTAATAAGAATTCTCGTCCCGAGAATTAAGAGGTAGAAGGAAAAAGTTTGGAGTATTCCGCACGAAGATTATCCTCGCGTTCCCAAGTGGCTTCATCTTCAGTATGATTTGACCACTGCACTTTGAGGAACTTGGTAACTTTCTGACGGATCCGACGTTCAGCTTCATCGAGAATGCGGATCGGATGCTCCTTATAAGATAGATCATCTTGCAATTCGAGCATCTCATGATCCACTGCGCGGTGCGGAGATTCCTTGAAGCATTTACGAAGTTGCGACACATGGAATACGTCGTGGATATGAGAGAATTGCGGTGGCAATTCCAATTTATATGCCACCTGACCACGCCTTGCAACAATGCGGAAAGGACCAATGTAGCGTGGAGCTAACTTGCCCTTGATTCCAAAACGGTGAGTGCCCCTCATAGGAGTGACATGAAGATAAACTTGATCACCAGGTTGATAAGTCAAACCCCATCGTTTGCGATCGTAGTTGCTCTTCTGGCGGTCCTGAGCCGCCTTGAGATTTTCCCGGACAATACGGACTTGCTGTTCGGCGTGTTGGATAATATCCGGACCCACGAGCGGTCGTTCCCCAGTTTCTGACCAATTCAGAGGGGTTCGACACTTACGCCCATATAGAACTTCAAAGGGGGCCATTTTCAAGCTGGCTTGATAGCTGTTGTTATAAGAGAACTCGGCATATGGAAGAGATTCTTCCCACTTCTTGCCGAAAGAAATAACACAAGCTCGCAGCATGTCTTCAAACACTTGATTAACTCGCTCGACTTGGCCTTGGGATTGGGGGTGATAAGCTGAACTCCAGGTAATATGAGTTCCCATAGCTGTTTGGAAACTTTCCTAGAATTTGGAAGTGAAAAGACCGCCACGGTCCGAACTAATCTCCTTCGGAATACAGTGGAGTGAAACAATTCTGGAGATATACAACTCTGCTAACTGACTAGCAGTGATAGTCTCTTTGACGGGCAGAAAGTGTGCAACTTTAGAGAGTTGGTCGACGACGACAAGAATAGCATCGTGATCCTTCTGTGACCTGGGAAGTCCTGTAACGAAATCCATCTGAACCTTAACCCATTTCCATAGAGGAATAGGAAGTGGTTGCAGAATTCCAGCTGGTTTCTGATGTTCTGCTTTAACGTGACGACACACATCACATTCAGCAACATATCAAGCAATATCCTGCTTCATTTTAGACCACCAGTACCTTTGATGGAGATCACGATACATCTTGGTGCTACCCGGATGAATAGACAGCGGGGTATCATGTGCCTCTTTCATGACCTTGTCAGTCATGAGTTCGAAGCGAGGTACCACAATGCGGTTTCTGAAATACAAGGTTCCATCTTCAGACAGCGAGAAATCCCTGTACTTTACAAGGTGAAGGTCTTTCTTCATCAGATCAATTTCAGCATCTTTAGCTTGCGCATTCTTAACAGCTTTCTCAAGATCGGGTTGTATCACAAGGTTATTAAGAGATCCCTGTGGAACAATACACAGATTCAGCTTGCACAATTCTTCATAAAGACGAGGTTGAGCTCGCCTAACCATGAGGTTGTCGCAATAGGACTTGCGGCTTAAGGCATCAGCCATCACGTTAGCCTTGCTAGGGGTATAAGAAATACCCAAATCATAGTCCGCAATGGCCTCCATCCATCTTTGCTGACGGAGGTTTAGAGATGGTTGAGTAAACAAGTACTTCAGACTTTTATGATCCGTGTATATCTCGCAACGATTACCGAGAAGGTAATGTCGCCACAACTGCAGTGCATAAATGACAGCAGCTAGTTCTAGATCATGTACCGGATAATTTTCTTCATGCGGACGCAACTGACGAGAGCCATAAGCAATCACTTTACACTCTTGCATTAGGACACAGCCTAATCCTTCACGGGATGCGTCACAATAAATCACAAAATCTTTGCGGGTATCTGGAGGAGATAGTACTGGGGCAGATGTCAGCTTGTCTTTGAGTGCTTGAAAACTTTCCTGACATTTTTCTGTCCATTCAAATTTAACGCCCTTGTGAAGCAGATCAGTCAGGGGCTTAGCAATCTTGGAAAAGTTCTCGACAAATCGACGGCAATAGCTTGCAAGGCCAAGAAAACTTCTGACTTGCTTGACGTTCTTTGGAGGAGTCCAGTCAAGAATAGCCTAAACTCGTTCTGGGTTAACAGCAATTCCATGCTTGGAAATCACATGACCAAGGTAAGTTACTTCAGAAAACCAGAACTCGCATTTGGAGTATTTGGCATACAACTGGTGTTCTCGGAGCCTTTCCAGTACAAGACGGAGGTGTTCGGCATGTTCTTCCTTATTCTTCGAATAAACCAGAATATCATCTAGATATACCACGACGAACTTGTCGAGATAATCCATGAAGATATAATTCATCAGACGGGAGAATGTGGCTGGAGCATTTGTTAAGCCAAATGACATGACAGTGTACTCGTAGGAGCCATAGCGAGTAACAAACGCAGTCTTGGGAATATCCTCTTCACGAACACGGATCTGATGATAACCCAACCTCAAATCAAGTTTAGAGAATACCGATGATCAATCAACTTGCTGGATCCTACTCTCCGTGTGCACTCTGATGCAGAATCCGGTCTTATCGAATGACAACTCAGAGTATAATACAACTCGAAGAGAAAGGTTAAACAAAACAATGGAAAGGAAAATGATTATCAGACTAATCAGATCAATATCAGGGAAATCGCACAGATATCCAGCTCTCCGGGTGGACGAGAATTACGAGATCCTAAGTGGCGGCGTTAGTAAACTTTTAACCCGAATAGAAGAGAGATCAGAGTCCCAGAGTAAAGATCGAGGAGTAAAAGATCCTAATACCACCCATTTGGTGACGTGGGCCCGTAAGCCACACAGCCAAGTTAGCAAAACAGTTTTCGGTTACTAGACTCAACTTCGGCCAAGGAGTTGGAAAGGGGGATTCCTACTGGCAGTCGGCTCTAATACCAACTTGTGACACCCCCGGCTTAATCGTGCACTAATCATACACGCAAATGCACACGATCAAGCCTAAGGACTCACGGGAAGATATCACAACACAACTCTAAAATATAAATAAAGTCATACAAGCTTTATATTACAAGCCAGGGGCCTCGAGGGCTCGAATACATAAGCTTGCGTACAAGCGTCAGCGGAAGCATCAGATATCTGAGTACAGATATGAAATAGAAACAGAAAGGCCTTTAGAAAGGCGGGGCAAAATAAAACACTACGATCGAAAGGCGTAGGCCTCCTGCCTGGGACCCTCCGATCCTACTCCTGGTCGTCAGTCAACTCGCCGTAGTATCCATCCTCGGGGTGGTAGTAGTAGTCGATCGACGGGGCATCTGTCTCAGGGGCTCCGTCATCTTGGTCATGACAAACTGATATGGGGAGAAAAAGGAAAACAAAGCAACCGTGAGTACTCAGAAGTACTCAGCAAGCAAGGATCTACACTAGATATGCAACATTTTCAAAGGAAGGCTGTATATGTGGACTGGGCTGTAGAAATGCGAGAATAGAGAGGAGGCCTAGTCCTATCGAAGACTAGCATCTTCAGAGGTCTTGCAGCATTAGAAGAGTGTAGACAGTACCATATAATGTATCAGTAATGATATCAACCTCACCCAGAGATCCTTTCCCAACTCCCTGCGAGAAAGCAATCCCAGAGCCATACAGTCATCAACCCCGTCCTGAGATCCCTTCCCGACTCCCTGCGAGAAGCAATCCCAGAGCCATAGTATCCAAGTATCCAGTTCTAATTGTATCAATCAGGATACAACTCCGAGTGTCCGTTACCGTAGGACAGGCTATCGATAGAAGTTTTCTTCCCTGCAGGGGTGCACCAACTTACCCAACACGCTCAATTAACTCCGGCCGGACACACTTTCCTGGGTCATGCCCGGCCTCGGCCAAACGACACATCGCAACCCTACCTAGAGCTCAGCAGAGAGGTCCCCGTCGGTCTACATCCTAAGCGCTCAGAGGTCTTGGGCCATCGCCCTGTGCACTCCGAGTCGTTGCGTGCAGGGGGAAGCCAGGCACCAGGGGAGCGCCGGTCCGTCCCGGCTGCAAGGCTGAACTAGACGTCTGACAGAGCTTTCGGCTGATGCTACGATGCAAAACGCCCATACTATGCCCACGTGATGGTTAGTGCTATCAGGCCAGAGACCTGCTCGGATCAAATATCCAAATTGTTAGTGGACTAGGGCTTGCGGTAACGAGAAGAGACTCACGAAAGATGTGACCCCGTCGCCCCGTCTCGGGGACTTGCGGCAATGGCCAAGAATGCCCAGCCACGCCTCGTATCCATCACTCGGGCACCACACCGGCACCCGTGTTCACAACACTCGCCTCTTAGGCGCACGCGGGTACCCCTCAGGGTCGACCCGCCTATCCAAGTAACAGTGTAAAGTCCAAGTATCCGGGTGTCTATAACATCAGGGGAATCCGAGGTATCACCCTCATTGAATTCCCACTCGATGTATCCGTCAAGGTGAACTCGGAGGAATCACCCTCGATGGGTTCACACTTGATGTATTGCACGACAGTGTCATTACCGGAAGTGGTGAAGCAGGAATCACCCTCGATGACCACGACCGGATAGCTACTCTACAGAGTTAACATCAGAAGTGCTACATGAGGTATCACCATCGGCACTCAATATTAACGCTGCAGTGTCATTACAACTAAGGGGGGTGATGTGCGGTGTCGGGGCCTGGTCTTCAATCCCGTTGATCGGGTCTTCGGATAATCCAGCGGGGCAATCGGGATAAGTGGGGCCACTGATAGGTCTCTACCCAGCCTAAACTAAGCAGTTTAGGATATGCAGGTAATTATCAATAGCAGGTTACAATAAATCGGCTATGCATCAGAATTGGTAAGGCAGTAGCAGCAGCAGTTCTAATGCAAGCATGAGAAATAGAATGGGCGATATCGGTATGCTCAAGGGGGGGGGGGCTTGCCTGGTTGCTCGGCGGCAAGGGCAAGGTTGTCAATGGTGTCTTCGGGCACCGGAGCTGTGTCGGCCTCGGGGACGACGTCGGGGTCTAGCGAGAGAGAAGAGGGGGAGGAAACAATAAATACAGAGCAAACAAGTGCAGCACAAAGCATAACATGGTAATACGCGGTGACAGAGGTGATCTAACGCAGTGCCGGGTGATACTGGCGAAGGGGGAATTCATCCGGGAATGTTTTCCCGGTTCCGGACATTTGTCAGACAGATGACTGGAGGGGAACGGTTGCATGTTCGCTATGCTAGGGACGTGTGACGGACGAACGGACCACGTATTCGGATTCGTCTCGTCGTTCTGAGTAACTTTCATGTACAAAGTTTTTCGATCTGAGCTACGGAATATTTTATATGATTTTCTAAAGATTTTAGCAATTTCTGGAATTTATTTAATTATTTAAATTCAACATTATCCGAAACAGTGTATGCTGATGTCATCATGACATCAGCATGACGTCAGCAGTCAACCTGACATGTGGGGTCCACCTGTCATTGACTGATTAGTTAATTAGGGTTTAACTAATTAATTACTATTTAATTAAACTAATTAATTAATTAGATTAACCTAATCAGGATTAATTCAACTAATTAATTCACTAATTAATTAATTAATTATTAATTTTAATAATTCATTTTATTTTTATTTATTTTTATTATTTTTTAAACGTTCTGGGCGGGGGGGCCCCACATGTCATAGGCACCGGGGGGTGGGGCCCAGCTGTCTGTGGCCCCAGGGGCCATTAGCGGGCGCGGGCGTTGCGGGCGCTGGGCACTCGTGCCCGAGCGAGGCCGTGGCCTCGACGAGGCCAGCGGGGACGTCGGCGCGGCGTAGCGGCGCAGGACGCCGAGCGGGGCGAGAGGGGTTGGGGCGTGAGGCGGGCGCCGCGGTGCGTGAGCGTGCGGCGTCGAGCAAGCGGGCGATAGAGGGGCGCGGCGAGGAGCAGGGACAGGGGGGAGCAGCGGCGGTGAGCGCGGGCACGCGGGGAAGGGTGCGCAAGCGAGCGGCGAGCGCGCGGAGCGCGGCTACGGGGAGGTGACGGGCGCGGTGACCGCAGGCAGAGAGGAGGGGAGTGGAGGCCACGGGCCTCATCGGCGATGGAGGGAAGAGGCAGCGGGCTCGAGGCAGCGCCGGAGCTTGGGGCGGCGGCGAGCCGAGGCGACGCCGGCGGGATCCAGGGCGGCGAGCGCAGGGGCGCTGATGCCTCGATCCCCTTCTGGATCGAGGGGGGGGGGAAGGCGAGGGAGAGGTGGGGACGAGGCGGTCCGGCGAGGCAGCTTCGCGGAGGAGGACGGAGACGGCGGATGGCGAGGTGGCTCCGGGCGACGCGAGGCGTAGGGCGTCGGGGGTCGCCGGCGCGATGGCGTCGAGGACGGGATCGGGAGGGAGACGTGGGGGGAGGGGAGTGTGGGGCGAGTGGGTTAGGGTTTCGGTCGCCCAGGGGGTTGTAGGGGACTAGGTGGGCCGTAGGGAGAGATGGGCCGACCTGGCTGGTCGCCAGGTGGGCCACTTGGCCCAGGGAAGAGGGGGTCTTTCTTTCCTTTTGTCTTGTTTTTACTTTTTATTTATTTTCTTTTCTGTTTTCTGTTTTATTCTTATTTCAAATGACTTTTGTATTTTATGAAACTTAGTCCAATAATAACAGTGCATTATATGCCACTGTTATAAAAAGGTTTCGAGTCCAAATGTTTTCTTTTGGATTTTATTTAAATAAAAAGGTATTAACCAACTCTGTTTTGTGGTTGTTAGAGTCACATAATTTATTTAGTATATGTTGAATATAAATTTAGAGTTGTCTTTGGATTATTTACAATTTAATGAACAATTTAGTTTCTGATTTGAATAACTTTTATTTTCCACTTTAGTTTTAATTTGAATTTTGAGTTGGGGGTTGAAATGCAACATGATGCAAATGTGAATTTGGCACTGTTAATCATGTTAACTTGGCATTATCAAAATGGGATTACTGTGGCTAACCACTGGGGGTGTTACAGCTGAGAGCCAGAGTTATGCTCTGAATGCATTGAATGCCTCGCCTCTTGAAGGCATCGAGAATGTTCCAGTTGTTCGTGATTTTCAAGATGTCTTTCCAGAAGAACTTCCAGGAATACCCCCTGTTAGAGCTGTCGAGTTTGTCATCGACTTGAAACCAGGCACAACTCCTATTGCGAAGCGTCCTTATAAGATGCCTCCGCACCACCTTCTCGAGCTTAAGGAATAAATCAACAAGTCACTTACGAAGGGTTTCATCCGCCCCAGTTCCTCTGCTTGGGGAGCACCTTCCCTCTTTGTCAAGAAGAAGGATTGTACGAATCGGTTGGTTCAAGATTACCGACCTATCAACCAAGCAACAATTCAGAACAAGTATCCGCTTCCCAGAATCAATGATCTGTATGATCAACTTGCTGGTTCCTCAGTATTCTCTAAGCTTGATTTGAGATTGGGATACCACCAAATCCGAGTTCGTGAAGAGGATATTCCGAAGACAGCCTTTGTTACTCGTTATGGTTCTTACGAGTACACTGTCATGTCCTTCGGCTTAACCAATGCTCCAGCAACCTTCTCCCGGTTAATGAACTACATCTTCATGGATTATCTCGACAAATTCGTCATGGTATATCTGGATGATATTCTGGTATATTCGAAGAATGAAGAAGAACATGCCGAACATCTCCGGCTTTTACTAGAGAAGCTGCGTGAACATCAACTTTATGGCAAGTATTCTAAATGTGAATTCTGGTTGTCTAAAGTGACATATCTCGGCCACGTGATTTCCAAAGATGGCATTGCTGTTAACCCAGAACGAGTTCAGGCTATTCTTGAATGGACTCCACCGAAGAATGTCAAGCAAGTCAGAAGTTTTCTCGGCCTTGCAAGCTATTGCCGTCGTTTTGTCGATAATTTCTCAAAGATTGCTAAGCCTTTGACTGATTTGCTTCACAAGGGCGTTAAGTTTGAATGGACAGAAAAATGTCAGGAAAGTTTTCAAACACTAAAAGACAAGCTGACATCTGCCCCAGTACTTGCTCCTCCAGATTCTCGCAAAGATTTTGTGATTTATTGTGACGCATCCCGTGAAGGATTAGGCTGTGTCCTAATGCAAGAGCGTAAAGTGATTGCTTATGCCTCTCGGCAGTTGCGCCCGCATGAAGAGAATTATCCGTACATGATCTAGAACTAGCTGCTATTATCTATGCATTGAAGTTGTGGCGACATTACCTCCTCGGTAATCATTGTGAGATCTACAAGGATCATAAAAGTCTGAAGTACTTGTTCACTCAGCCATCTCTGGACCTCCGTCAGCAAAGATGGATGGAGACCATTACGAACTATGATTTGGGTATTTCTTATACCCCTGGCAAGGCCAATATAATGGCTGATGCATTGAGCCGTAAATCCTATTGCTGTGAACTTGAAGTCCAGCTAGAGCAACCACTTCTGTATGAAGAGCTTCGAAAGCTAAATATCAAGATAGTTCCTCAAGGATACCTAAAAACCCTGGTTGTTGAACCAGACCTTGAGAAGGCTGTTAAGAGTGCACAAGCTAAAGATGCTGAAGTTGATTTGATGAAGAAAGATCTTCTCCTTGAAAAGTACAGGGATTTCTCGCTGTCAGAAGATGGAACCTTGTACTTCAAAGACCGCATTGTGGTACCTCGCTTTGAGCTTATGACTGACAAGGTCATGAAGGAGGCACATGATACACCGCTGTCTATTCATCCGGGTAGCACCAAGATGTATCTTGATCTCCGTCAAAGGTACTGGTAGTCTAGAATGAAGTAGGATATTGCTTGATATGTTGCTGAATGTAATGTTTGCCATCGCGTGAAAGCAGAACATCAGAAGCCTGCTGGAATTCTGCAACCCCTTCCTATTCCTCTATGGAAATGGGATAAAGTGCAAATGGATTTCATTACTGGCCTTCCCAAGTCACAGAAGGGTCACGATGCTATTCTTGTCGTCGTCGACCAACTCTCTAAAGTTGCGCACTTTCTGCCTGTCAAGGAGACGATCACTGCTAGTCAGTTAGCAGAATTATATATCTCCAGAATTGTATCACTTCATGGTATTCCGAAGGAGATCAGTTCGGACCGTGGCGGTCTTTTCACCTCCAAGTTCTGGGAAAGTTTCCAAGAAGCTATGGGAACCCATATTACCTGGAGTTCAGCTTATCACCCCCAATCCCAAGGCCAAGTCGAGCGAGTAAATCAAGTGCTTGAAGATATGCTTCGGGCTTGTGTTATATCATTCGGTAAGAAATGGGAAGAATCTCTCCCGTATGCCGAATTATCATATAACAACAGCTATCAAGTCAGCTTGACAATGGCCCCCTTCGAAGTACTTTATGGACGTAAGTGTCGAACCCCTCTGAATGGGCCAGAAACTGGGGAACGACCGCTCGTGGGTCCGGACATTATCCAACACGCCGAAGAGCAAGTCCGTATTGTTCGAGAAAATCTTAAGGTGGCTCAGGACCGCCAGAAGAGCAATTATGATCGCAAGCGATGGGGTTTGACTTATCAACCTGGTGATCAAGCTTATCTGCGTGTCACTCCCATGAAGGGCACTCATCATTTCGGAATCAATGGCAAGTTAGCTCCACGCTACATTGGTCCTTTCCGCATTGTTGCTAGACGTGGTCAGGTGGCATATAAATTGGAGTTGCCGCCGCAATTCTCTCATATCCACGACGTCTTCCATGTGTCGCAACTTCGCCGTTGCTTCAAGGAGTCTCCGCACAGAGCAGTGGATCACGAGATGCTCGAATTGCAAGATGACCTATCTTATAAGGAGCATCCGATCCGCATTCTCGATGAAGCTGAACGTCGGACCCGTCAGAAGGATACCAAGTTCCTGAAAGTACAGTGGTCAAATCATACTGAAGATGAAGCCACTTGGGAACACGAGGATAATCTTCATGTGGAATACCCCGACCTCTTCCCTTCTACCTCTTAATTCTCGGGACGAGAATTTCTTTTAGAGGAGGAGAATTGTAACACCCCCTCTGTAATGAGCTATAGTAACCCTCAGTGATTAAGCTAATCTTTTGCTAAACAGTGCTTGATCACCTTTGACTCAAATATCATTTGAATTTCCACTTTGAAATCAAATTCAAATTTGCAAGTGCAATTTGAAGTTGCTCAAAAGTGGTTGGAAAAATGTTCACTATGTAGCATAAATTCCAAAACAATTTGTTGATAAGGAAAACAACATCACTCTTATGCTAAAATGAGCAGTAGCATTTAAACAGTGCTATTTCTGCCATATAAAATTGCTATTTCATTTTTTTAAATTCCCCAAATGGAATCTTCTGGCCTCCAAACTTTTTGTGGCAGTGTCATAAATCACTTAGTAATTATGTGAACTAGTTCTACATTTTATAAAAGTGTTTTGGCAGCCCATTTGTTTTTCTGCACTTCTGTAAAACAGAAAACATGAGAAGAAAATAAAAAAAGGGCCGCAAGGCACGTGGCACTTAACCGGCCCAGTAGACAGAGCAGTCTAGCCCATTTGGCCTTGTCTCTCTCCTCCCGCCTGCGTGTCGCCGTCCACGCGCATCCAATTGCCGGGCCCTGCGCTGTCGTCGATCCAGCAGTTCCCGGCGCCTACAAGTGCTGCCCCGAGCTGCTATCCTCCTCCCCCGCAACCCTAGCCCCCACTCCTCCCCGTTCCCCTCCTCCCATCGTCGCTTTCTTCACCGCATCACCGCCCGTCTCTGCCGTCGACGTCGCCGCTTCGATCCCGCGCACCCCGATGACCTGGAGCCCCGCTGACATGATGTAGAGCACCACCGCGGTTTTCTCCGTCGACCGCGCCCATCCATCGGCGTCAGGAGCCATCGCCGCGAGCTCCACGAGCTCTTCTTCAACTTTCGGTCGCCGGCGCATCTCCGGCCAATAACGCTGCTCTGCTGCTCCTAAACTTCCGCCGGGCCTCCGTGTGCCATCTCGGTGAGCAAGCGCGCCTTTCCCCTCTCTCTCCCATGCCTTTCCGCCACCGTAGCCGTAGTTGCCATCGCCGTCCAAACGGAGCTCCGTTGATGAGCTCGCCGCCGTCAAGGTGCTCCCTCTCATGGCCGTCCGAGTGCGTGGATGTGCTCTGCGCGTCCGTGCGGTCCCAGGGCGTTATTCCACATCGCCTGTCGTGCCGTGTAGCCGCCGTTCGCGAGAAGGCCGTACTTCGGCGAACTCCCCGAGCTCGCCATCGTCGATGTAGGGCTCCTACGGCCGCGAGACCACTGCAGGTCGACGCGGCTTAGTCTCCGCTTTCGAACGCCACCTCGCACGCATCGAACGGTGGCCGGATTGCGATTTCCGACCACCTCCCATGCCGCGTCGCCGTAAATTTGGTCACCGGAGCCTGTTCCGGCGCCGGCGCCGGTGAGGCTGAGCTAGACTGACCAGTGGGGCCCGCCTGAGCTACTGACGGGTGGGCCAAGTTGACTCATTGACTGGGTCAACCCCCTGACGTGGCACCCTCTGTGGCTGACCTGTGGGTCCCGCGAGAGATTAAGTTAGTTTAAATTTAGCTAAAAGCTAATTTGATTAATCAGTCACTGACAGTACAGGCCCACTAGCTAATTAGGTTATTTAGTTAGTTTTAACTCTGATTATTTAGCTGAGACACTGACCAGTGGGTCCCACTGGACCCACAGGTCAGGTTTGACCTGGTCAGCGTCCTGTTGACTGCTGACGTAGTGATGACCTCATGCTAACGTCATAATTCATTTTCAGTAATTCTGTTAAATTAAATAATTCCAGAAAATGCTAAAATCTTTAGAAAATCGTAGAAAATTAACCGTAGCTCGGATCGAAAAACTTTCTACATGAAAGTTGCTCAGAACGACAAGACGAAGCTGACCATGCTGTCTGTTTCCTCGTCGGGACCCTCTACGGAGGTGAACCCGCAACTTTTAGCCTATTTCCGGTAGGTGAATAGTGCATATACACCGGTTAATAAATCCAACTTTAATCCTAAAATAACTAAAATGCTTTAGACATGTTTTTAGGCAACCCTGCACTGCATGTTAGCATAGCATGCTCTGTGTTGCATATGTTTGCTGTGTATTTATTTTTTTCCTCCCCCTCTTCTCTCTCGATAGACCCCGACACCGACATTGTCCCCAAGGCCGACGCAGCTCCGGAGATCGACTACACCTCTGACGACCCTGCCTTTGCCGCCGAGCAACCAGGCAAGCCCCCCCCTTTGATCATCCCGATATCGCCCATTCTATTTTCTCAAGCTTGCATTAGATTTTGCTGCTGTAATTGATTGCTCCTATTCTGTTGCATAGCCTGTTTTTGTAGCTACTATTGATACCTGCCTGATATCCAAACTGCTTAGTATAGGCTGGTTAGTGACCCATCAGAGACCCAACTTTGACCCAATTGCCCCGCTGGATTATCAGAAGACCCGATCAACGGGATCGAAGACAGGCCCCGACACCGCACATCACCCCCTTAGTTGTACAACACTACTGGGCTACTATCGAGTGCCGAGGGTGATACCTCATTAGCACTTCTGATGTTAACCTTGTAGGTTAGTTCATCGATTGTGGTCATCGAGGGTGATTCCTCTTTCACCACTTCCGATAACGACGCTGTCGTGCAACACCTCAAGTGTGAACCCATCGAGGGTGATTCCTCCGAGTTCACCTTGACAGTTACATCGAGTAGGAATCCAACGAGGGTGATACCTCGGATTCCCCAGATGTTATGGACACACAGATACTTGGGCTTTACAACTATTACTTGGAAAGGCGGGTCGACCCTGAGGGGTACCCGCGAATGATGTGAACATGGGTTAACCTGGAGGTTACCTGAGAGATGAATACGAGGCGTGGCCAGGCATTCTTAGCCCTTGCCACAAGTCCTCGAGACGGGGCGACGGGGTCACATCGATCGTGCATCTCTGCTCGTTACCGCAAGCCCCTAATCCACTAACGATTTGGATATTTGATCCGAGCAGGCCTCTGGCCTGATAGCACTAACCATCACGTGGGAACGGTTATGGGCACTCTGCATCGTAGCATCAGCCGAAAACTCTGTCAGACGTCCAGTTCAGCATCGCGGCACGGCTTGGCCGGCACCATCCTGTAGTGGTGGAGCCTGGACCCGCCCTGCACGCAATGACCCGGAGTGCACAGGGCGATGGCCCAAGACCCCTGAGCGCTTAGGAGGTAGACCAACGGGGACCTCTCTGCTGAGCTGTAGGTAGGGTTGCGGTGTATCGTTTGGCCGAGGCCGGGCATGACCCAGGAAAGTGTGTCCGGCCGGAGTTAAGCGAGCGTGATGGGTAAGTTGGTGCACCCCTGCAGGGAAGAAAACATCTATCGATAGTCTGTCCTACGGTAACGGACACTCGGGGTTGTATCCCGATCGATACAACTAGAACTTGAGATGATACCTAGATATGTGGCTCTGGGATTGCTTTCTCGCAGGGAGTCGAGAACGGATCTCTGGGTGAGGTTGATAACACTACTATTACTTTATACTGTGCTATCTACACTCTTCTAATGCTGCAAGACCGCTGAAGATGCTGAAGATGCTAGTCTTCGATAGGACTAGGCCTTCTCTCTATTCTGGCATTTCTGCAGCCCAGTCCACATATACAACCATTCTTTGATAATGTTGCATATGTAGTGTAGATCCTTGCTTGCTGAGTACTTCGGATGAGTACTCACGGTTGCTTTGCTTCCTCTTTTTCCCCTTTTCCGTTTGATGCAACCAGATGACGGAGCCCCTGAGACAGCTGCCCCGCCGACGACTACTACTACCACCTCGAGAGTGGTTACTTCTACGAGCTGGCCGACGACCAGGAGTAGGATCAGAGGGTCCCAAGCAGGAGGCCTGCGCCTTTCGATCGTAGCTTTTATTTTGCCCTGCCTTTCTTAAGGCTTCTCTGTTAACTTATGTCTGTACTCAGATATCTGATGCTTCCGCTGACGCTTGTATGTGAGCTTATGTATTCGAGCCCTCGAGGCCCTGGCTTGTAATATACAGCTTGTATGACTTTATTTATGTTTTAGAGTTGTGTTGTGATGTCTTCAAGTGAGTCCTTAGGCTTGATCGTGTGCATTTGCGTGTATGATTAGTGCACAATTAAGTCGAGGGCGTCACAGAAATGATCCAATATGACTATTATTGAATCACCGTGTTTCAGCTTAGGATATTTACGTGATGCATATGATTTATGGGTTGCATAGTTAATATATACTGGACCTACAAGTTATGAAGATCTAACAAGTATGCTTTGTTAACTAAGAGAAGGTTCATTGAATAATTGTCAGATGCTTCTCATTTTTCTAGGATTTTCTAGCCTTTCCTTTTTTTTTCTACTAAGCCATTCATGTACTTTTAGCATGTAATATATTAATTGGTGCCTTGATTGCACACTATTCTACATGAGGTAGTCCTATGACTAATTCTACATGGGACGATAATTTGGTGGCACATAATTGTGGTACGTTTTGCACTTAGTTGATCACATAATGAATCCGACTCTGATAATATTTTGGCAGTATATGTGATACGTCTCCAATGTATCTATAATTTTTGATTGTTCCATGCTATTATATTATGTATTTTGGATGTTTTATATGCATTAATATGCTTTTTTATACTATTTTTGGGACTAACCTATTAACCTAGAGCCCAGTGTCAGTTTCTGTTTTTTCCTTGTTTTTGAGTTTTACAGAAAAGGAATATCAAACGGAGTCCAAACGGAATAAAACTTTCGCGATGATTTTTCTTGGACCAGAAGACACCCAGAAGACTTGGGGAGAGGGCCAGAAGAGTCCCGAGGGAACCACAAGCCCTCAGGGCGCGCCCTAGGGGGGGGCACCCCCCTGGCTTGTGGGCCCCTCGGGAGTGCACCGACCTCCAAATCAGCTCTATAAATCCTAAAATATTCCCAAACCAACAGAAGCGTCCACCAAAATACTTTTCCACCGCCGCAAGCCTCTGTTCCCGTGAGATCCCATCTTGGGGCCTTTTCCGGCACCCTGCCGGAGGGGGATTCGATCACGGAGGGCTTCTACATCAACCTTATTGCCCTTCTGATGAAGCGTGAGTATTTTACCATAGACCTACGGGTCCATAGCTAGTAGCTAGATGGCTTCTTCTCTCTCTTTGATCTTCAATACAATTTTCTCCTCGATGTTCTTGGAGTTCTATCCGATGTAATATTCTTTTGCGGTGTCTTTGTCGAGATCCGATGAATTGTGGATTTATGATCAGATTATCTATGAATATTATTTGAGTCTTTTCTGAACTCTTTTATGCATGATTAAATATCTTTGTATTTTCTTCGAATTATTGGTTTGGTTTGGCCAACTAGATTGGTTTTTCTTGCGATGGGAGAGGTGCTTAGTTTTGGATTCAATCTTGCAGTGTCCTCACCCAGTGACAAAGTAGGGGTAGCGAGGCACATATTGTATTGTTGCCATCAAGGGTAAAAAGATGGGGTTTTCATCATATTGCTTGAGTTTATCCCTCTACATCATGTCATCTTACTTAAAGCGTTGCTATGCTCTTATGAACTTAATACTCTAGATGCAGGCAGGAGTCGGTCGATGTGTGGAGTAATAGTAGTAGATGCATAATCGTTTCGGTCTACTTGACACGGATGTGATGCCTATATTCATAATCATTGCCTTGGACATCATCATAACTTTGCGCTTTTCTATCAATTGCTCGACAGTAATTTGTTCACCCACCGTATGTTTTCTTTCAAGTGAGAAGCCTCTAGTGAAACCTATGGCCCCCGGGTCTATTTTCCATCATATATTTTAAGATCTATAAACCAAAAAACCCAAAAATACCTTGTTGTAATTTATTTGTTTTTACTTTGTTTTACGTTTTAGTAATCTTTTATATCTATCTCTATCAGATCTCATCCTTGCAAGTGACCGTGAAGGGATTGACAACCCCTTTATCGCGTTGGGTGCAAGTGTTTGATTGTTTGTGCAGGTGCATAGATTGGAGACTTAGTTGTACCTCCTACTGGATTGATACCTTGATTCTCAAACTGAGGGAAATACTTATCTCTACTTTGTTGCATCACCCTTTCCTCTTCAAGGGAAAAACCAACGCAAGCTCAAGAAGTAGCAGGAAGAATTTCTGGCGCCGTTACCGGGGAGGTTCTACATCAAGCCTACCAAGTACCCACCATAAACTCTCATCTCTTGCATTACATTATTTGCCATTTGCCTCTCGTTTTCCTCTCCCCCACTTCTAAAACGTTTTCAGAAAATCAAAAAAATATTTGCCTTTTTATTTGCCCTTCTTCCATTCGTATTTTCGTTTGCTTTTTGTTTGCTCGTGTGCTAGATTGCTTGTTTGCCCGTATGGCTCAACCCAAAAGCTTTGATCCTTATTATAGGAAGTTGGAAGAGGTTGAAAATAATGCTAAAAGCTTCATTTCTTTGCAATTTGAGCATAATAGTTTCTTTAGAAACGAGCTTAAAGAACAAAAAACTATGATGGAGTATATTAATAAAGAGCTTGATGACATTACTAAGGAATTTTATGGTCTTAAATCTCAGTTTGCTCATCTTGAAAATTTAGTAGGCCAAATTTCCGATAAACAAACTACTTTGGTAAATAAGATGGCCGCTAAACTGGAATCTTTAAATAATGATGAAGATCTTAAAGTGCTTGATGTGACTCCTATTGAATCTTTGTTTTCTAATATAAATCTTGATAAAGATGGGACTGGAGATGAATCAACTTTAGCTAGAAGGCGTCCCAATGATTCGGAGTTTCAAGATCTTAATGAAAAAATTGATAAAAGTGGGATTGGAGAGGTCAAAACTTTAAGTAGCAATGAACCCACTCTTTTGGATTTCAAGGACTTTAATTATGATAGTTGTTCTTTGATAGATTGTATTTCCTTGTTGCAACCCATGTTGAATTCTCCTCATGCTTATAATCAAAATAAAGCTTTTACTAAACATATCGTTGATGCTATGATGAAATCTTTCGAAGAAAAACTTGAGTTGGAAGTTTCAATCCCTAGAAAGCTTTATGATGAGTGGGAACGTACTATTAAGATTAAAACTAAAGATTATGAGTGCCATGCTATGTGTGATTTGGGTGCTAGCGTTTCCACGATTCCAAAAACTTTATGTGATGTGCTAGGTTTCCGAGAATTCGATGATTGTTCTTTGAATTTGCATCTAGCGGATTCCACTATTAAGAAACCTATGAGAAGGATTAATGATATTCTTATTGTTGCAAATAGGAATTATGTGCTCGTAGATTTCATTGTGCTTGTTATAGATTGCAATCCTACATGTCCTATTATTCTTGGTAGACCTTTCCTTAGAACGATTGGTGCAATTATTGATATGAAAGAAGGAAACATTAGATTTCGATTTCCGTTAAGGAAGGGAATGGAACACTTCCCAAGAAAGAAAATTAAGTTGGCATATGAATCTATTATGAGGGCTACTTATGGATTTAGTACCAAAGAAGACAATACCTAGATCTATTGCAATATGCCTAGCTAGGGGCGTTAAACAATAGCGCTTGTTGGGAGGCAACCCAATTTTATTTTTATTTTTTTTGTTTTTGGTTCTGTTCTTCAATAAATACACATTATTACTTCTGTAGTAATTGTGTTTTAGTGTTTTAATTAGTGTTTGAGCCAAGTAAGACCTTTGGGATGATCTATGGCGATAGTTGATTTGATTTTGCTGAAAAACAGAAACTTTTGCGTCCTGTAACAGAATTGTTTAAATTCACTGGAGCATGGAAAAACTCTTAAATTTTTTTACACAAAATTGATATACAAATTGCCTCTGTTTTCCTAAATTTCAGACGTTTTGGAGTTACATAAGTATGAGAACAATTCAGATCTTCACAGATTGTTCTATTTTTGACAGATTCTGTTTTCTATGTGTTGTTTGCTTATTTTGATGAATCTATGGGTAGTATCGGGGGGTATGAACCATGGAGAAGTTGGAATACAGTATATATTACACCAATATAAATAAAGAATGAGTTCACAACAGTACCAAAGTGGTGATTTATATTTTTATACTAAGGGATCTCATGAGTTTTCTGTTGTGAAGTTTTCAAGTTTTGGGTAAAGATTTGATGGACTATGGAATAAGGAGTGGCAAGAGCCTAAACTTGGGGATGCCCACGGCACCCCAAGGTAATATTCAAGGACAACCAAACATCTAATCTTGGGGATGCCCCGGATGGCATCCCCTCTTTCGTCTTTGATCCATTTGTAAATTTACTTGAGCCTATATTTTTATTCACCACATGATATGTGTTTTGCTTGGAGCGTCTTGTATGTTATGAGTCTTTTCTTTTTAGTTTGCCACAATCATCCTTGCTGTACACTCCTTTTGAGAGGGACACGCATGAATCATGAATTTATTAGAATACTCTATGTGCTTCATTTATATCTTTTGAGCTAGGCAATTTGCTCTAGTGCTTCACTTACATATTTGTAGAGCACGGCGGTGGCTTTATTTTATAGAAATTGTTGAACTCTCATGCTTCACTTATATTATTTTGAGAGTCTCTAAACAACTTGGTAATTTGCTTAGGTTATGAATTTAGTCCTAATATGATGGGCATCCAAGAGGGATATAATAAAAACTTTCATATAAAGAGCATTGAATACTATGAGAAGTTTGATTCCTTGCATTTGTTTTGAGATATAAAGATGGTGATATTAGAGTCATGCTAGTGAGAAATTGTGGATTGGTAGAAATACTTGTGTTAAAAGTTTGTGATTCCCGTAGCATGCACGTATGGTGAACCGTTATGTGATGAAGTCGGAGCATGATTTATTTTTTGATTGTCTTCCTTATGAGTGGCGGTCGGGGACAAGCGATGGTCTTTTCCTACCAATCTATCCACCTAGGAGCATGCGTGTAGTACTTTGTTTCGATAGCTAATAAATTTTTGCAATAAGTATGTGAGTTCTTTATGACTAATATTGAGTCCATGGATTATACGTACTCTCACCCTTCCACCTTTGCTAGCTTTTCTAGTACCGCGCAATTCTCGCCGGTGCATTAAACCCACCATATACCTTCCTCAAAACAGCCACCATACCTACCTACTATGGCATTTTCATAGCCATTCCGAGATATATTGCCATGCAACTTCCACCGTTTCGTTTATTATGACACGCACCATCATTGTCATATTGCTTTGCATGATCATGTAGTTGGCATAGTATTTGTGGCAAAGCCACCATTCATATATTTTATACATGTCACTCTTGACCATTGCACATCCTGGTACACCACCGGAGGCATTCATATAGAGTCATACTTTGTTCTAGTATCGAGTTGTAATTCTTGAGTTGTAAGTAAATAAAAGTGTGATGATCATCATTATTAGAGCATTGTCCCATGTGAGGAAAGGATGATGGAGGCTATGATTCCCCACATGTCGGGATGAGACTCCGGACGAAAAAATATAAAAAAAAGAGACCAAAGAACCCAAAATAAAAAAATGAGAGAAAAGAGAGAAGGGACAATGTTACTATCCTTTTTCCACACTTGTGCTTCAAAGTAGCATCATGATCTTCATGATAGAGAGTCTCCTATTTTGTCACTTTCATATACTAGTGGGAATTTTTCATTATAGAACTTGGCTTGTATATTCCAATGATGGGCTTCCTCAAATTGCCCTAGGTCTTCGTGAGCAAGCAAGTGGATGCACACCCAGTTAGTTTCTTTTTGAGCTTTCATACACTTATAGCCCTAGTGCATCCGTTGCATGGCAATCATTACTCACTCACATTGATATCTATTGATGGGCATCTCCATAGCCCGTTAATACGCCTAGTTGATGTGAGACTTTCTCCTTCTTTTTGTCTTCTCCACAACCACCATATTCTATTCCACCTATAGTGCTATATCCATGACTCACGCTCATGTATTGCGTAAAAGTTGAAAAAGTTTGAGAACACCAAAAGTATGAAACAATTGCTTGGCTTGTCATCAGAGTTGTGCATGATAAAATACTTTATGTGATGAAGATGGAGCATAATTAGACTATATGATTTTGTAGGGATAACTTTCTTTTGCCATGTTATTTTGAGAAGACACGATTGCTTTATTAGTATGCTTGAAGTATTATTGTTTTTATGTCAATATTAAACTTTTGTTTTGAATCTTATGGATCTGAATATTCATGCCACAATAAAGAAGATTACATGGATAAATATGTTAGGTAGCATTCCACATCAAAAATTCTGTTTTTATCATTTACCTACTCGAGGACGAGTAGGAATTAAGCTTGGGGATGCTTTATACGTCTCCAACGTATCTATAATTTTTTATTGTTCCATGCTATTATATTATCTGTTTTGGGTGTTTTATATGCATTAATATGCTATTTTATATTATTTTTGGGACTAACCTATTAACCTAGAGCCCAGTGCCAGTTTCTGTTTTTTTCCTTGTTTTTGAGTTTTATAGAAAAGGAATATCAAACGGAGTCCAAACGGAATAAAAATTTCGTGATGATTTTTCTTGGACCAGGAGACACCCGGAAGACTTGGGGAGAGGGCCAGAAGAGTCCCGAGGGAACCACAAGCCCTTAGGGCGCGCCCTAGTGGGGGAGGGCGCCCCCCTGGTTTGTGGGCCCCTCGGGAGTCCACCGATCTCCAACTCAGCTCTATAAATCCTAAAATATTACCAAACCAATAGAAGCGTCCACCAAAATACTTTTCCGCCGCCGCAAGCCTCTGTTCCCGTGAGATCCCATCTTGGGGCCTTTTCCGGCACCCTGCGGGAGGGGGATTCGATCACAGAGGGCTTCTACATCAACCTTATTGCCCTTCCGATGAAGCGTGAGTAGTTTATCACAGACCTACGGGTCCATAGCTAGTAGCTAGATGGCTTCTTCTCACTCTTTGATTCTCAATACCATGTTCTCCTCGATGTTCTTGGAGATCTATCCGATGTAATATTCTTTTGCGGTGTGTTTGTCGAGATCCGATGAATTGTGGATTTATGATCATATTATCTATGAATATTATTTGAATCTTCTCTGAATTCTTATATGCATGATTTGATATCTTTGTATTTCTCTTCGAATTATTGGTTTGGTTTGGCCAACTAGATTGGTTTTTCTTGCAATGGGAGAGGTGCTTAGTTTTGGGTTCAATCTTGCGGTGTCCTCATACAGTGACAAAGTAGGGGTAGCGAGGAACATATTGTATTGCTGCCATCAAGGGTAAAAAGATGGGGTTTTCATCATATCGCTTGAGTTTATCCCTCTACATCATGTCATCTTACTTAAAGCGTTGCTCTGTTCTTATGAACTTAATACTCTAGATGCAGGCAGGAGTCGATCGATGTGTGGAGTAATGGTAGTAGATGCAGAATCGTTTCGGTCTACTTGACACGGACGTGATGCCTATATTCATAATCATTGCCTTGGATATCGTCATAACTTTGCGCTTTTCTATCAATTGCTCGACAGTAATTTATTCACCCACCGTATGTTTTCTTTCAAGAGAGAAGCCTCTAGTGAAACCTATGGCCCCCGGGTCTATTTTCCATCATATATTTTAAGATCTATAAACCAAAAAACCCAAAAATACCTTGCTGCAATTTATTTTTTTTACTTTATTTTACGTTTTAGTAATCTTTTATATATATCTCTATCAGATCTCATCCTTGCAAGTGACCGTGAAGGGATTGACAACCCCTTTATCGCGTTGGGTACAAGTGTTTGATTGTTTGTGCAGGTGCATAGATTGGAGACTTGCTTATACCCCGTACTGGATTGATACCTTGGGTTTCAAACTGAGAGAAATAATTATCTCTACTTTGCCCCTACCTAGTATCACTACAGTAGATGTTAGTTTTAAGTTCTGCATTACACTAAAATTAGTAAAACATTCAACGGTTTGACCACCTACACAAAGGAACATACCAACTAAAATGCTAAGCTTCTAATAGTGCACAAATCATAAACAATGTATTCATAATTTATACCCCCCCCCCCCCCCCCCCCCCCCCCCCCCCCGCCCCCCCCCCCCCCCGGTCCCATAATATAAGATGTTATTACAACCAATGTGCTCGCATATTGGTTGAAATAGCATGTTATATTATGGGACAGATGGAGTACAATATGCTCACATATTGGTTGTAATAGCATGTTATATTATGGGACGGTTGGAGTACATTTCTTATGTAAAACAAAGTCTTCTATATTGATGGTAGAACTGTGACATTGAAAACCGTGCATTAGTGTCCAAACCGACGTGTAAAGCATGAAATATTTTCTTCTTTTGTGCAAAAATACTACTCACGATATTACATATCTAATGCTCTGGTGTATTTGATTTTTTTACAAGTATCTTGTCAATTGTACATGTTTTAGTTGAGCTTTACACTTGTGATGTTAGTTCCCCCTCTTCGTGTTTCTCCTGTGTTGCCACTCCGTCTCCTTGAACTTGAGTTTCCTCAGGCGCCACTGATGTTATCTTATTTTCCTTTTCCTTGCTTTTACCCCATAGCACACTGTATAGGCCACCAACTAGTAGAATTCCTCCCAAAATACTGCAAAGCAACGATTATTTTGATCATAATCATAATCGTTCCAGATAATTAATTAAATTTTTCAAAATGTTTAAGCTTCTATTTTGTCATCAATATTTTTGTAGGAGAGCAGTTTTGTCTTTGGTTTTAGGGGTTTGGGCACGTTCCCCTAAAAGGTATACTACTCCATGTGCATATCATTTATTTGAATGAATAGACATAGCTCCTCTCACTTGGTCAAAATATATTTCCCACTTTGTCATTCGATCATGGTGTATGTTGCCTTTTCATGAAAATTGTTTATGTTGTGTTTCAAAGGGTTACCTCCCAAGGTGGACGGCTTCTCCAAGGAAGAATGACGAGCAAAAGATAGTGAAAATCAATGCCAATGGACTCCACATCGCAACAAACACTGGCCCTCTCATCTCTGCACACCACGCCTGTAGGTACATTAACGCACCCGTTCCCAAGAAGGCCTGTAACAATTAAGAGGAATGGTGTGGGTGAGTTGTGTGCACCAGCCTCATCACTTTGTACACTTAAATTAAAACTACCTGACTATTTTAATGTTCACTACTAAGATAAAATGAAAACAAGATAGCTCAAACTGACCGAGTAGAGGACCGCAAGGAGGCCAATGTCCAGCCCAAGCTTCCATTTGGTGAAATCCCTCTCAACCACCACAGCCACGACGAAGGACTGGAGCGCACCAAACAGGCATTGCAGCGCCGTGGCCATCAGCTTATTTGGATATTCTTTAAGCAACGGAACCTGCATGCATTACACATGCATTCATGTAAGACCATATGCAAATAAATAAGCAAGTAAACCTAATTAACATACATGCATCATGCAAAATTATTTATTGACTACCACTAACCTGCAGGACAATCCAGAGAGACCAGGTTGCACATGCGAGGATGAGAAGGAAGGTGCCTTTGATCCACTCAGCGCCACTGCTGACATTGTTTGGCTTCTGAGCGAAGACGGGGTTGTGCGCGAGGGGGCGTATGGACGGGCCAGCGTAGAAGGCGATGACCAACACTCCGGCGAGGCAAAGAACGACACCGACGAGCTTGCCTAAACCAGAGCGGCTCCGGAGCTTGACCGCCTCCATCCGCAGCAGCACCGCGAGGAGGAAGGTGGCGACGGGCATGGAGTTGGTGGCCGCCGACCCAACCGTCGCCGAGGTCTGCTTCAGGCTCACGTTGTACATGTTGAGGGTGAAGGTGTTCCTGCAATATGCATGGACATATATAGCATGATCAAATTATGACCATGGATGCAAAATTGATGTATGGATACATATGCACGGACCGCTGTAAAATTAAAACCAAACTTTTTTTAGTTTGTTTTCTTCTAAAAGTCAATATTGATGTATTGGTACATGCATGGACCCCGCTGTGGCATTTTCCCCCCTTAAAATCAGAATTATTATTATTCCACGTTGGACCATCCCTTTTTCTTTTCACAATTATTTTCTTCCTCTTACTACCACAGTCGTCCATGGTCTAGAATTTTAAAAAAATTCCAATATTTGGATACGTCAAGTGGTATTTTTGTAATAAAAATTTGGGACTAGATTCAAACTAAATTCAAATTTTAGCCAAAAATCGTCTAAACAATGTGGAAATGACTGATATTTTGGTGTGGGCCGAAATATGTCTGTATCGAAAATTTGAACCCTACCATATCCCTCTTGTGTAAAGTAATTAACTCAATGTCGGTGTATCCAAATATATATATTAATATATGTATATACCCGAGTAAGGCGTATAGGAAGAGCTTGAAGAGCAGCCGGCATGACAATGCTGGTGCAGGTGTTGCTGTGGTTGATGGGCTCCGGCGGCAAGTGGAGTTAATGAGCGCAATTGGCAGGAGGAGGGCGGTGGCAGCAGCGAGACGGTAGAAGATGAAGACGTAGGTGTTGATGCCGCTGTTGAAGGCAGCCTTAGAGACGACGAAGAGGCCGGTGTAGATGGCCTGGATTGCTACTGCCACCACGTACGGCTTCTTGCTCCCGTCGGCCATGGTGCCGGTGATGTAATGCTCGCCGGAACTACTCTGCTGCGGTGGGGTCTGTGTGTGTGTGACTTGCAAAAATGTGAAAGATAGTATGTTGGTTCTGGTGTGCAGCATTGGTACGGTCCTGGTGGCTTATTTGTATGGAGCTAGTAGCTTGCACACATCATGCATGCGTAGTGGGCGGGGTTAGTAGAGACTGGAGAGTAAACGCGTGTGTGAGTCCTTGCTATCTGAATTAGTCGTCCAACACTGCATATCCAATGTATGTGACTTTTATGGTTTAACATAACGTCTATGGCTAAGCACAAGTTTCACACCTTTCTTGTTCAGGCATATGACTGATTAGTTTGTCATAAAGTACTAATATTTGTGTCTAAGCGGAGGGACTGACCAGTTGAAGCAGGTGTGACCAGATCAGTGTGTTCACACTCCCAAAGTGCCAATTCCTCACCGGCCAAATCTTCAAGTAGGACAATTTTTGAACATTAAATATCTCCTCCCTAGAATTATTGGGGATCGTCACTGATTTCTAGCGGATAACCAAAATGGAAACACTACGGGCATTGCTACCAAAAACATATTGAACATGTGCTATATATAGCACTACTGTTTTGCACTATACAAATGCTATAGTGCCATTAGGAGTACAATAGTTCAAGACCTGCCAACACAGTATTAAAAGAAGATATTCTACTGCCCTCGTCAATCCCACATCTATGGAATAAAATGCATAGACGTGAGGGAAAATGTTGAAATATATTGCCCGTCTATCTCCATTAGTTTAAACTTTTGGATGGATTGGCTCGAGTATGAATTCAATATTCCTTACTGAAATATCATCTATCAAAGACAAACCCCTTTTCCCCCACTTGTTTATCATTTCCCAACTCAGCAATCATCCTACATAGCATTGCTAAAATATCATCACTATACATGTCCTTATAGAGACAAGCTTCATTTTTCAGCCAGGTGATTGCAAATACATGTACCCTGCGTATAGGTTAGCGCCGCTAGCTAGCGCCATAGCATGTGTTTAAAGTGAGAGCTATAAATTAAGCTAAGCAACACATGTATATGTCTTGTTTCCCCTTGCAAAAATAAAATAAAATCCAGAGGCATGGGGATTTCTAAGGAGCTTGTTTATACACACATGTATTACATGTGGATGCATGAGTACACACATATTGTCTACTTAATTGGAGATCAAGGTGATTAAACATGTGGGAGTGAGGACATATAAAAAGAAATATTATCACCATTCGAAATGCAATGCATGAAACCATTTGAAGGTTAACTTTTGCCATTTACTCGACCACCAATATATGGGTTATTATGTCATTAAATTAATGGTGTAACTTCGTTGAATTCAAATAGATGGATAATGCTCATACCGTATGCTATTCACTTTTCTTTTGGAATCAGAAGTGGTATGGATGCAAAAACGAATAAAAAATACTACATAATATGTCGGAAACAATGGAGCGGCGGTGGACCAGAATAGGGGAAAAAGTATTCTAACAAAATATAAGAAAAAGAACCACATCAACAGGACAACACAATAAGTTGTTATCGGTTGACTACTTCAGCAGCTCCAAGTAATAAATGTTGATAAAATGTTCCTGCCTTCGGTAGAACAATTGAACAAGTCATCACCATCATATCCAAACCAGAAACTGAAAAGCTAGATGTGTCAGCACCGTCGAACTCCACTACCAAACTACGTGAAACCTGCCTTCGGCAAACAACGTCAGATAGCATAGTAGCAGCAAACCCTCCGTCCCAAAATAAGTATCTCAACTTTAGTACAACTTTGTACAAAATTGAGACACTTATTTTGGAACGGAGGGAGTAGTATTCTGTTTCATTCTCTTTTGGTCTTCCCCCCATTTGTTTTCCATTCTACCTTTTTTTCATTTTTTTTTATTTTTGGTTCCCTTTTTATTTTCATTTCCCTTATACTGTATTCTAATTTTTAAATATAAACATCATTTTTGAAAAATATGTGTGAGTTATTTTTCATTACCTGAACATTTTTATGGCGTGAACACTTTTTAGGTTACACATTTAAAAACCCTCATTTTTAAATTATAATTTTAATTAAAACCCATGATTTTTTATAAATTGACTTTGTCTAAATTTGCATAAGCGACATACAGGTACGCCCCTTGTCCTGCCCCGGCCGGGGAGGCTATCGCCTCAGGAACCCACCAAATGGGCCAGTCTAGCGCACTTTATTTTAATTTTTGTTATATCACTTTTACTTATATTTCTAAAATGTCCATTCTATAATGTGGATTTTTATGTGATTCCAATTTTTTTAATAGAATTAAAAAATAACATGTCATTTTATAAATGTTTATACATTTCAAAAAAGAAATTTGTGACATTTAAAAAAATATTTTTACAATGTAAAAAATGTTCACGTAATTCTGAAATAATATTTCACATTATTGGAAAATGGTTCATGTGTTACAAATAAAATGTATTGCGACATTTTAAATTGGCATGTACAGTGCAAAAAATCTTCGTGTATTATAAGCAAAAGGCTAATTATCATTTAAAAGTAAGACATATTAGGAGATGTTTACACCATGTAATTTTTTTGCAGTATAAAAAAATCCATGCCATTAAAAAAGGGTCAATGTCTATTTAAAAAATGTTTAAGAATTATCAAGAAACATGTTAAAAGAAGTATTTTGAAAACTATACACCATGTACTAAACAGTGTGCAACATGTACTAAAACATGTTACACGTGCATACTAAACAAATGTACAATGTGTATTGAAACAAGTAGACATGTGTTAAAAAAAGAAGAAGAAAAAGAAAATGGTAAAGAAACGCTAAAAAACATATAAAACAAACAAAACTAGTGAAGAAATGAAGAAAAATAGGAAAAAATAAGAAAAACTCAGTAAAAAGAAAAAGAAAAACTGAAGGTAGAGGAGCTATCAGTCTAGTCTGCTCTCCCCATCGCATCCAGAGGCGAGACCGCATTACGCCTCACAGCGGACGAGGAATTTCCCTGGTGGTCAAACAACCGTTTTTCTTTTTGGGTTTAAGAACGTTCCATGCACATTTTTATTTTTTTTCTTCCTTTTTCAAATTTTCTTTTGATTACCGTTTTATCGTTAATTGTTTGTCGTATTTTCTAATTCATGAACATTTAGAAAGTTCATAAATATTTACAAAACCCATGAATAAATTTTCAAATGTTTGAACATTCATTTGTGATTTATGAATGTTTATTTATTATGTTTAAATTTTTGAAAATTCAAAAATATTTGTCAAGCTTGTAAATATTCTATGTTTGGGAAAAATTGTTAACTTTATGAAAAATCTAAATAGTTTCTAAAACAATAGAGATCAATTTTGAAAATTTTGAACATGTTTTACAATAAGTGGATATTTTTTATAGTGAGAAATGTTTTCAAAATTGGTTATGTTTGGAAATGAAAAAACAATTTAAAAAGTCATATATGTTTTGAAAAAATCTAGGACATTGTCTAGAAATTTCTACAGTAGCCATGCTCTTATAAGTTTTTTTGGTGAAAAACCGCTGTAAACTGATCGGCAAAACCTCCTGTACCAAACTGTATAAAAACCCACTAAATGGGCCGTTCTACAGGCAGGCGGGGTGTGGATAGTGTGCACTTGCTTGTTAATGCACACGGACTGCGTAGAACAGCCAGATATGGTTCATCACATTCCCCGACTTCTTCCTCGCCGTTTCAGAGAGATGAGCGAGAAGGCCGGCATGCCCCCAATGCACCTCGCCGTTGGACAAGCAACGGGTTCCAATGACTTCTTCCTCGCCTGTTTGTCCGCGTGTTGTCTGAACTTTCTAAAGTGTTGTGAATTATTGACGACGAGAAATATTCCTACTATGGGTTATTTTTTCTTTTTATTTTTCCTTTCCTTTTCCTTTTCTCGTTTATTAATTTAAAATATAAATATCCTTTGTGAAAAATATGTGTGAACATTTTTTGAATTATATCAATATTTTTAAGGCATGAACACTCTTTAAATCACATAGTTTTGAAAAACACTTTGTTTAAATTTCATTTTTTATTTAAAGAACGTGAGCCATTTTAACTTAAATATTTATAAAAGGTGCAAAACAAGCACACTTTTTAAATTTTTGCATGAATTCCTTTAACAAGTATTTAACATTGAAAAACATAAACTAGATAAATCATTTTAGTTAAGTGATCATTTAAATAACATGAATACTTATTTCTGACTTTCATATATTTAAAAAAATATATGTAAACATTCTTCTGAGTGCGTAACTTTTAATACATGAATGTTTTACTACTTTTATTGCCTAAACGGATGTATATACTTAATTTATAAAAGGTAAAATATGGATTTTTAATGTGTCGCACCAATTATGGCCCAGTAATCCCATTGTAAGCCCTGGCACTACGAAACAAATTTGTTATGGCCGTCAAAGAGCGGGAATCATGCCTATTTTTTAGGGGTTTGAGAGGTTTATTTTTTCTCTGTTTACATTTTTTCCTTATTATTATTATTATTATTATTATTATTATTATTATTATTATTGTTATTATTATTCTCCATTTTATCTCACTTTAAAATTCGTGATCAGTTTTAATATTTATGCATACTCTTCCAAATCGATGAACAATTTTTAGTTCACCAACATTGTGTTGGAATTTGCGAATAGTTCTGAATTTTTTCTTATTTTCGAAGTTCAAGTTTTTTCTTCAATACACTCATATTTAAATTTAAGAAAAAAATGTGAATATTTTAAAATTTGTGATGTTTTAAAATCCACGAATATTTTTTATAGTCCTGGTATTTTTAATTTTTTGTCATATTCTAAAAGTTGAATATTTTTTTAAAATTCTTTTTTTTTAAATTAGAAATAATTTTGAGATTCCTCAGCAGCCATATTCATTTAACCTTTTAAGGAAAAGAACCGACTCGAAATCGATCGGCGGAACCTCATGTACCCAATGAGCTTGTGAGATGTGTCGGCTGCGAGTTTGTCTGTTGCTACATGCGTAGCACGTGGAATAGGGTCTTTTGTAGAAATAAAAAAAAGGCCAGAAAGCGGGATGTGGTTGACCACATTCCCTGACTTCCTTTCATTGATTGGTTCCTCTTGCGACGAAGACGCGGCCATTCCAGAGAGATGAGGAAGCAGGGCGACCTGCCGCCGATTCACATTGGCATCAGACCAGAGATGAGTTCCTTGACTTGTTCCGAGCCCGCCATTGTTATGACGTTGTCTGAACTTCCGCAAATGTTATGACTTGTTGATAATGAAAACTATTTCTACTATGCAATATTTGTATGTGGTGGCATTCAGGTGGCTGAAGATGATTTAGGAAAAGGCTTCATATGCAAAACGGGTGGCTGAACCATCAATATCATTGGAGATTTTATTGGGAAAAAAAAGTAGAAAGATCCTCCATGGTGCTAATTGCCACAGATGAAGAGCACCTCGGGAACTTGACACCCTTGTGGATGTCCCGAGGTCGTCGGAACCGGATCCTCTAACATTGAGAAGGAAAGTCACGGTGCTACATTGTTAGCCTAGTGTAAAATGAAGAAGGAAAGTTAGGAAGTGTTAGTATGTAGTTAGCAGGTTGTTTACTGTTGGTCTTTACTGTAGATATAAATAATTTAAAATTAATTTTATTTCACCATCAATTTGTTTGTATGTAATTACTATAAATGTACACAGTAGATCATCAATTTTTAAATTAATTTAAGTCATTTTAGCCATAATCATATGAATAGAAAGAAGGAAAGATAGGGTATTGTAGCTTCTCTAACTTTCCTTCTTAATGTTAGAGGATCCGGTTCCGAGGTCGTCTTCAGTGTGAAACACTGTCCCAGTGATAATATGAGGACCATTTAAAAGTTAGGACCAGGATGGATGGCGATGCTTGGGGCATGCATCACGTGGCCACCATTTTATGTATGGGCGTCTCCTCTGATTCCTCCACTCCTCTCCAGATAACATACAGACAGCAGAGCAGAATCTACCGTAGCAATGGCGACAAGGCTGGCGCACCGCTGGATGCTGGTGCTGCTGTTGCAGCTCCGGCTGCTCCTACCATGCCTCGCTACCACGCCGCCGGTGATCACCACGAACGCCGTCACGAGCCTGCCCGGATTCAGCGCCCCCCTGCCTTTCTCCCTCGAGACAGGGTGCGTGCTCTGCTCCGCTCTCTGTCTTGGTTCCTAGCACTAGCAGGATGATGATGACGCGACGGCCGGCGCTGCCGCTGTAGGTACGTGGAGCTGGACGACGACGACGCCCGCTTCTTCTACTACTTCATCCTGTCGGAGCGCACCCAGGAGGACGACCCCATGCTGCTCTGGCTGATGGCTGGGCCCGGCTGCTCCGCCCTATCCGGCCTCGTCTACCAGGTCGGACCTCTGGTGTTCGACTTCCATGGCTACCGAGGAGGGTTGCCTACTCTTCATGTCATTTTAAAAAGAATTCACCTGTTATTTTAAAACAAAGTATTATTCATGTGAGGATTCGCAGTCTAATGGCGTACTAGGCTTGTATTTATTCTTTTAGAAAACACACAAATTTATATACTATATAAACTTTTTAAAACAACACAGTGTTTTTGTTAAAGCATGAACACATTGATAGACTACATAAATTGTTTATTAAAAATGTGGAAAATTTAAAATTATATGAGAATTTATTTAAGTATATGAACATTTCTAAAATTAATTTAATATCTTATTAAAATGCGAACATTTTTTCAAATTATAAAATATATTCTTAATTCATAATTTTATTATGTGTATTTCTGTTAAATTATTGCATAGGTATTTATGAAAATGAACTTTTTAACGTAATTTGTTTTAAATATATGTATATTGTTTGTAACGCGATAATAATTTATGTATTTTTATAAAAATGAAATGAAAAAGAACAAACCCGTTGAAAACTCAGCCACACCGTCGTCCATTTTAGACACACGGACTCGTTATGTTATAAACCAAATCTATCATTTTACCATTAGATGTCGTCGGTTGGAGTGGTATGTGCAGCCACTATATAGTCCCTGGTTGCAGGTTCAAATCAATGGCACTATATTGCTCAAATAATTTTTAATTTATGTTGTTCAGCTTTACGTTTATAAAGTATACGGATCCTTTCTTGACACTAAATTTGAACAGGTCGACTCGCTAGCCGCGCACACCTACGCGTGTGGTTCGAACCCCGGACCAGATTTAATTATTAATAGATTAATAGATTCTTTTCAATTTATCAGTTTATCTTTGAGGGTCTTTTTGTAAGAAAAAAATTACTCTAGGGGGTTTTCAGTAAAAAAGCAGGCCACGCGCCTTGTCCCTTACATCCTACCGTGCCTCGTCAGCATCATGGACGTATAAAAACGAGATTTAAACCATATATGCACGTCCATGCCAAGTTATGAAACCAGTTCAATGTATTTTACAAGTTCAGGCACCAAAGAGCATGTTCGTGGCAAGTTCAAGCACCAGTGATGTATTTACCTCTATAAAAAAATCCATCTGTTATTTAGTTTGTCAAATTACTGCCTAGTAAGTACAACTAACTAGCTAAATTAGATTACAGGTCCATAAAAAAAAGATTACTGCTTTAAAATAGTTTAGCTAATTTTTTTAGCTGTTGGATTTACATATACTGAACGTTTCATATTTAATCATCCCTAAAGTAAAAGATCTCAAGAAAAAATAATCCATATGTTAATTAGTTTGCCAAACTACTATCCAGTAAGTATAACTAACTAACTAAATTATATTACCGTTCTATTCGATTGTTATATACTACTACTACTACATATTATTGCTCTCTAGGCACCTAACAAATTGTCTCTTAATTTCTGCTTCATTGGATGACTTGTAGGCTAGCAACATCATCTTCGTAGATTCACCTACGACCCCACAGACAACAAACTGATACCCAGTGACACCATTGTTGTTCGCCAGCTGCACACTTTCCTCGAAACGGTTTGTTACATCATCTAAAAAAGGCGGTTTGTTACATGCACACTATGTATGTATTTGACTATCTTCTTTGGATGATTTACATGCAAAATCATCGGTTCTTTACAGTGGTTTGAAATAAATTTATTATGTGATATGTTAGAGCAAATAACATCCAATTGATGCGTTGCTTAGCTGTGTAGCTGCTTCCAAAACAAGTATGTATTGTGGCCTTGCTTGGTTTTCTAGCTAACTCCTAAAAAATGTAAATTATAATGCTTCTCATTTCAATTCTATGAAACCCTATGTTTCACAGTCAAGTTGGAGCACCTTGCTCCCCTGGTCTCCGTTGTACTCTTATGTATAGTTTGCTCTTTTGTTTGCCTAGATTAGATTTGTTTTCTTTTGCTTTGACATAGCTTCTTTTATTTTGCTGCTTTGTATAAACCTTGAAAATTTTAAAAATTTACTGTGAGAAGAAATTCTCACAGCTTCGGGTAAAAAATAATAATTTAAATTTGGTCCATCTCCTTATTTGGAATAGCATGGAAGGTATCAATTGAAATGATCTAATTTGCATAAATATATTTGGCTTGTATATATCCACCTATTAGGTTGCTTTCGAGAGTTGTGGAGGGAAATACACCAGCCCATTGAATGCTCTATGCGCCAAGTCCGTCCAATCAATCTATGATGTAAGCGATCCAACTACTGCTTTCAACAACCTCCTAACGTTGTGACTTTTATGCTGAAAACTCACTAGAACTTCCACAAGAGCTATGTAAATTAGTCGGAATAGTTGGTGGGATGCAGCTCATAAAGGATTTAAATGCTATGCACATTTTGGAGCCACTTGAAGATATCACAACACAACTCTAAAACATAAATAAAGGCATACAAGCATTATACTACAAGCCAGGGCCTCGAGGGCTCGAATACATAAGCTTGATGGCAAACAAGCATCAGCGGAAGCATTAGATATCTGAGTACAGACATAAGACAGAGAGATAAGCCTTTAACAAGGCGGGACAAAACAAAAGCTACGATCGAAAGGCCCAGGCCTCCTGCTTGGGACCATTCGATCCTACTCCTGGTCGTCGGCCAGCTCGTAGAAGTAACCACTCTCGAGGTGGTAGTAGTAGTCGTCGGCGGGGCAGCTGTCTCAGGGGCTCCGTCATCTGGTTGCATCAAAGGGATATGAGAGGAAAAAAGAAAGCAAAGCAACCGTGAGTACTCATCTGAAGTACTCAGCAAGCAAGGATCTACACTACATATGCAACATTATCAAAGGGAGGCTATATATGTGGATTGAGCTGCAGAAATGCCAGAATAGAGGGGAAAGCCTAGTCCTATCGAAGACTAGCATCTTCAAGCATCTTCGAGCGTCTTGCAGCATTTAGAAGAGTACAGAATAGCATAGTATAAAGTAGTAATAGTCGTGTCAAGTAACAACCTCGCCCAGAGATCCTTCCTCGACTCCCTGCGAGAAAGCGACCCCGGAGCCACATATCCAGGTATCATCTCAAGTTCTACTTGTATCGATCGGGATACAACTCCGAGTGTCATTTACCGTGGGACCGGCTATCGATAGATGTTTTCTTCCCTGCAGGGGTGCACCAACTTACCCACCACGCTCGCTTAACTCCGGCCGGACACACTTTTCTGGGTCATGCCCGGCCTCGGCCAAACGATACACCGCAACCCTACCTACAGCTCAGCAGAGAGGTCCCCGTCGGTCTACCTCCTAAGCGCTCAGGGGTCTTGGGCCATCGCCCTGTGCACTCCAGCTCGTTGCGAGCAGAGCGGGTCCAGGCTCCACCACTACAGGATGGTGCCGGCCCAACCTGGCCGCCAGGCTGAACTGGACGTCTGACAGAGCTTTCGGCCGATGCTACGATGCAGAGTGCCCATAACTCTTCCCACGTGATGGTTAGTGCTATCCGGCCAAAGGCCGGCTCGGATCAAATATCCAAATCGTTAGTGGATTAGGGGCCTGCGGTAACGAGCAGAGACCCACGATCGATGTGACCCCATCGCCCCGTATCAAGGACTTGCTGCAAGGGCTAAGTATGCCCGGCCGCGCCTCGTATTTATCTCACGGGTAACCTCCAGGTCAACCCGACATCCCATCATTCGCGGGTACCCCTCAGGGTCGACCCGCCTTTCCAAGTATCAGTTGTAAAGTACAAGTATCCGTGTGTCAATAACATCTGAAGAATCCGAGGTATCACCCTCGTTGGATTCCTACTCGATGTATCCGTCAAGGTGAACTCGAAGGAATCACCCTCGATGGGTTCACACTTGAGGTGTTGCACGACAACGTCATTATCGGGAGTGGTGAAAGAGGAATCACCCTCGATGATCACAACCGAATAGCTACTCTACAGAGTTAACATCAGAAGTGCTATACGAGGTATCACCCTCGGCAATCGATAGTAACGATGAAGTGTCGTACAACTAAGGGGGTGATGTGCGGTGTCGGGGTCTGGTCTTCGATCCCGTTGATCGGGTCTTCTGATAATCCAGCGGGGCAGTTGGGTGAAAGTGGGGTCTCTGATGGGTCACTAACCAACCTATATTAAGCAGTTTGGATATCAGGCAGGTATCAACAGCAATTACAAAAACAGGCTATGCAACAGAATAGGAGCAATCAATTACAGTTGCAAAATCTAATGCAAGCGTGAGAAAATAGAATGGGCGATATCGGGATGATCAAAGGGGGGGCTTGCCTGGTTGCTCAGCGGCAAAGGCAAGGTCGTCAGGGGTCGTCGATCTCCGGAGCTGCGTCGGTACCGGGCTCTATCGAGAGAGAAGAGGGGAAGGAAACAGATAAATACAAGGCAGACAAAGTAACACAGAGTTTGCTATGCTAACGTGCAGTGCAGGGTTGCCTAGAGATATGTCTACGTCAATTTAGTCATTTTATGAATAAAGTGGGATTTATTAACCAGTGTATATGCACTATTTATCTACCGGAAATGGGCGAAAAGTTGCTGATTCACCTACGTAGAGAGTCCCGACATGGAAACAAACGACACGATTAGATTCGTCTCGTCGTTTTGAGCAACTTTCATGTAGAAAGTTTTTCGATCCGAGCTATGATTTATTTTCTATGGATTTTCAAAGTTTATAACATTTTCTGGAATTTATTTAATATTAGCAAAAATGGAATTATGACGTCAGCATGACTTAATGATGATGTCAGCAGTTAACTGGTCGGTTGACCAGTCAAACCTGGACCCACATGTCATTGACTGAGCTAACTAAACAGAGTTAATTTAACCTAACTAACCTAATTAGCGAGTGGGCCCCAGCGGTTAGTGGGTGTTTAGTGACTTAACTAACTAACTAATTAATTAGCAGATCATCTATTTATTTTAAATCAATGAAGTGGGGCCGGCATGTCATAGACACAGGGCCGCCCAGTCAGTGTTGATCCAAGTCAATAGGTTAAAGGGGGCCCGCGGGGCCCGCAGTCAGTGACTGTGAGGTGGGGCCGACATGTCCACGTCGGCGTCGACCGGCGACTCGTCGCCGGCGACCAGAAACGACGGCGGCGCGATCGGGAAGAGGTCGGGATTCGTCCCCAGGGCACCGTTTCGAGCGTGGCCGGGCTTGTTCGAACGAGCAGACGACAGCGAAGCGATCTGGGATGGCGGCAGAGGCTGCGGTGGTAGGTAACGTCGACTGCGAGCGGCGAGGTGGACGCCGGAGTTCGGTCGCCGTCGGGATCGGAGCTACGGCGTGCAAAACGAGCAACGCGTGGTGGCTACGGCGTCTACTCGATGCGGGGAGTGCAACGATGGCACGCACGGGACCACATGGTCTCCGTGGCCACACCGGCGACGAGGCCAGGCGGCGGAGGGATCGGGCTACGCCGGAGCAGGGGCTACGGGCAGCCAGAGGGGGCAGGGAAGGGCGCGTTCGGCGCAGGAGCTCACCGCGGGAGCGTGGGGTCTGGGCAACGAGCTCAGTGATGCGCGAGGTAGCCGGAATCCTCGACAGAGCTGCGGTGACCGAAGGAGGAAGAAGAGCTCGGGGAGGTTGATGCAGAGGCTCCCGGCTCCAATGGCTTGGACCGGAAGACGCGGAGGACGACGACGGAGCGCTACGTCATCGGGGCGAGGCGAGGGGTCGACGGAGAGCGCGGGATCGAGCGGCGGCGACGACGGGGGCCTTCGGGTGAGGGGATCTGGCGAGGCAGAGCGAGGAGGAGGGGGAACTGGGGGCGCGCTAGGGTTCGGGGAACAGGCGAGGGGCTCGGGGCTCGCCCATATAGGCGCCGGGGACCGTGGGATGCACGACGCGCGGCGATCGTCGGCGTGTCGGCGCGGGCGCGCGACAGCGCGCGGGAGGTGAGAGAAGAGAGCCAGAGGGGCTGGGCCCAAACCTGTAGCAGCAGGCCTAAGTGCACAGTAGATCACTAGGCCTTTTCTATTTTCTCTTTTTCTGTTTTCTTTTCAACTCTGTTTTGCTAATTGTTTGGGCACTAATTGACTTTTAAAAAAAATATGTGACCTGGTCGAAATATTACAGTGCATTATTACCTATCACCAGAAATTAGTTTGGGTAAAATACAATTTCATATTTAATTTAGATTAATTAAAAGGTTATTAAATACTGCTGCTAGCCACTGATTGATGTTGTTAGGGTGACTTAACTAATTTTATTAATTTTGGTTACAATTTTATAATTGCCTCTGAATTATTTACTATTTAATGAACATTTTAGTTTCTAATTTCGAATAACTTTTATTTTTATTTTGTATTTGAATTTCAATTTGAATTGGAATTGGAAATGAGAAATGATGCAATGATGATCAAGCATAGTTAATCATGGTGACTTGGCATGATCAGAGGGTGATCACTGTGGTGTGAGGCTGGGGATGTTACACATCGTCAGCCCCACCCGCTAAACTAAATATTCCATCAGTTCGAAAATATAAGAGGTATTAGTTTTTTGAAAATCAAAATTCTTTAACTTTGACCAAGTTCACAACAAAAAATATCGAATTCTTTAACTTTGACCAAGTTCACTGCAAAAAATATCGACATCCACGACATTAAACAAAAGATGTAGGGAAACTCACTTCATGATGAATCAAATCATTCAGACTTGATATTATGGTTTTCGATGTATATTTTGTAAATTCGACATTAAACTATGAAGGTACGTGGCATATCTTTGACAAACATTAAGTTGGATGGAATACAATGAAGCAAATTAATTGATTGATTAATATCCTTGTAGGGTGCTGGCCACACAGCTCTGGAGTACATGCCCCGAGAGTGTCGAGCTATGATTGATAGATGGCTTTTTGGCGAACCTCTTTGATCGATCGTTGTTACGTACTACTCACATAGGTTAATCTATATGTCTGAGTAACCTAGATATTGATTGTCATAAAATTAAACTAACATTATTTACACCAAGTTGTCGCGTATTTGAACATAAATTTGTCATGTATCTCAATGAAACTACAATGTATTTGGATGAAGCACCTCCACCCTTGGACTTCTTGTGTTCGGCAATGCGGAGGAGCACTCCTCCTCGGGTGGCGTTGGAGGTGGGGCCACTGCCCTTGCACTTCGTGTGCAGTGGTGGTGGCACCGAGGAACCCTTTTACGCAGGTGTGAGGTGCAGTAGCGGCAGCACAGGGGGCACCACCGCCGTTGCCCAACATGATGTAGCAGAAGGGGGAGAGACGTAGGGAAGTTATGGCACCCCCGCCATCGGGTGAGATAGAGAGAGGGGGAGGAGAGAGACTTATATATATATATATAGTGTATATGCACAAATATATTAGAAATGAAAGAGAAATTTATGGAGCTACATTTTTGCCAACTCCATGTTTGCACGACGCCTCCGCAGCCTCCAAACAATTACGAAGGGCATTTCGAAAATGTATTGGAGGGCGTGGATATGTCGACTCTGGTAGTTTTGCTCTAACAAACAATGCAACAAGCAACTACTCCAATGACACTTGCTTTGATTCACTTCACTTTCACAGAGACCTTGAAAGAGGCTACTAGGGTAACAACATTGAAGATGATGTTGATATGTATTGTGACTTCATGACTAGCGTGTCATGGAGTTGACTAGATATATATTCCGATAAGATGGGAATCTAAAACAATGGTAGTGAAGAATTTAATTTCGTTGGGCCTTTGAGTACGATGAAGAAGAGAAGGTTCATAGTAAAATCTGAAGTCCATTGTATACAAAGGTTGGACAAGTAAGCGAGCTCATCAAACGTCGTTAACAAATTCTGAAATCGACAATGTTGTGTTGTGATTGCTTGGTTCTCTATAGATTTAAAAAACGCCTCCATTTCTAATGTACAATATATTTTTAGTCTATTAGCAATATCCCTTATTTTGTTGGGTACAACTCAAGGTATCAATGTTAGTCGACAAAATTTTGGAAACAAAGTTGTCGACCAAAAACTTGAATGATATCAATTACAAATCAAAATGAATAAAACTACTTGGCGTTTACCCATGTGCCAACATACGCCTCATTTGTTGAGTACAAGTCACGCGACGAATTATGAGGCGTATCACGACATCAATAATGATGTTGAGTTTAGCGGGAGAGTTGAGGCACCTACATATTATATATTAAAAGAAGGTCCCAATAAATTATGTCATATATATTGGGGGAGGGGGCATTTAATAATGATGTCCTTATAGCAAGTATAATAATTAGGGGCTTATATTTCACTTATGTGAAGGAGAGAGACATGAACAAGTTATGGGAGTGAACTCTCATGCAAAAACTCATCTATACACTTGCTCCTAGGTAGATACAATAGATATGAAGAAACAGATGCAAAGAAGGAGAAAATAATTACTAGTCTAATACTCATCCTTAGAGTAACTCAAGCAGAGTCATCACAATAACTGTCATTATGGTGATTTTGGCCGAAAAAACTACTCTACCATAGTCCTCCTCCTACCCCTAATCGTCATAATTTTTGGACACTAGTAGAAAAAGGCCCATTTGTCCCGGTTTATAAGGCCCATTTGTCCCGGTTCGGGAACCGGGACTAAAGGGTCGGGACTAAAGCCCAACACCTTTAGTCCCGGTTCTTATACGAACCGGGACAGATGGGGCTCCACGTGGCCGCTGCGGCGAGCCCAGAGAGTAGGGCCTTTAGTCCCGGTTGGTAACATCAACCGGGACCAAAGATCATCCATGTGTCAGCAGCTCAGGAGCTGGGGTTTTGTTTTTTTTGAAAGGGGGGGGGGGGGTTGGGGTTTTGGGTGTTTTGTAGGGTTAATTTAGGGGTTTCATATATTGTGTTAGCTAGCTAATAGCTAGAGAGAAGTGTCCTCTCTTATCTCCGTCTTGGTCGACGGCTATGGGGGGACTATACGTATAGAGAGGACTCGACACGCTAGCTAGTAAGCAAATGAAGGAAACCATTAAGTACACAAGATCGTCATGAACATATATAGAGAGAAGTGATCGACCTCCTCCTTCTCCGAGAGATTGGTCGAACAACAAGTTTTCGTATCTATCCAACGCTACTAGCTACATATATACAATATAAGATCTCTTACAATCCCTAACATTTGATGTCAAGTTCCACATGGTATTCTCCGGCTGGATTGATGACGTGGTCAAGAAAGAATCCCGCCAATTCCTCTTGAATTGTTTTTATGCGATCTTGTGGTAGGAGTTCATCCCGCATCTGCCAAATCTAATTTGAAGAAGGGGGTCAATACATATATATGAATGAAACTCAACACAAATGATGGTAATAAAATAAAATTGTGAATATTATTGCTTACGCACTTCATATTGTTTTTCGGAGTAGCCCCGCTTAGAGGTCGTCGCGTTGTAGATGTATTCGCAAATGTAGTATCCACAAAAATTATTCCCGCCTTCCTGCCACAACCACTTTACGAGAAATAAAGGTCAATCAAACCGATAATCAAGCATTATAAATGGTATTGATGAAACTAGCTAGAATCAATGGGAGATGCGCGGAACTAGCTAGTAGTACTTACTTTCGGGTGTGTAAATCGCAGCTCCCCCGGCAGTCCTGGAGCTTCTGTGGTGAACACTTTCCAAACCCTGCGAGACAAAGAAAATAATTACTTGATATCAGGAAATGACCAAAGTTGCCGCTATGGTGCGATAATGATCGATTGAACTTACTTCTGGAGCATTTCAGTCATGGCCGCATACTCCTTGGGATCTTTTCGTCTTGAGTCTAAAACGGTTACTAGTCCCTGCTCAAGCTTAATCTCTAGGAGAATAAAGTGGAACTGCGCACGCATGCATAACTCATCTATTACATTACTATAACCTCGAGTAATAAGGGAAACCGAATATGCAGAAGACAGTAACACTCACTTGAAGTTGTAAGGAAAGAGTATTTTATCTTTGTTTTGATTTTTAAGCAACGATTGTAGCAAGTTGGCCTCGGTTTTTTTCGCATGATATGTAACCGTCCATTCATCTATGAGATTTGTGTGAATGAACCCAATATCATAGATTTGTGCATTTCTGCATTCGACGATCTTCAATCTGCATAATATAGTGAGGATAATTATATATACATGCAATGAAAGAGCTGAGCTATATATAGAGACTTAATTACAGAAGTATAGTACTTACAGACAGTAGCAAGTGATGATTATTTTATCGAGGTCCTTTTGATTGAAAAACTGGAAGAACTCCTCAAATGGAACAGACAATAGATCAATTCCAACGAGGTCATGCTCCTCTTTAACTCTCAGCGTCAAAATATCCTTCCCAGACTTGCAGGTGTCCATGTACCACTTATGGAATCTTCGCATCATCGTTGTTAGAGGAGGATCACCAGGTCTGACGAGAGGCTTCCCGTACTGGTATTTGTGTTCGTCCACCTCCATTGTATCAAAATGTGCATCGTCGGGCAGGTAATCACCAGGATTGGTACCGGGCAGCATCCCCGACAGATTTGCGACGATATCGCTAGACACCTTGAGCGGGGGGCACGATTGGTTTGCCTGTTCGCCGAGCTGGGGAATTTTGTTCCCTCTTCTTCGTTCTTGTAACCTTTTGTCACTTGAAGTAGTTCCCGACCGGCGCGCTCCTTCCACTGCCTTTTTCAGAGCGCGGACATGGTTGTCATCCGGCGGAGGCGGTGGTGGTCGCTTCAGGTTCTTCAAAGTGCGCTTCAATTTCACCGGATCCATCTTCTTCTCCGGAGGTGGATTTTTCTTTGCAAAAAAGTCCTTCACTTGGGCTTGACAGATCTCCGCGTTTTCCTCCTCGGTCATCCCGTATGGTAACTTCTCTAGAGGCTTGAGAGATGGACCGAATTTGTATTGCCTCCCGCCTCTGGCTGTACTGCTAGACGCCAGAGCAGCCGGAGCGGCTGCGGCTGTCTTCCTTCGTTGCTTACGAGGCGGAGAAGGAGGTGGAGTGCTACGACGCGCCGGAGCAGCCGGAGCGGCGGCGGCTGTCTTCCTCTGTTGTTGACAAGGCGGAGAAGGAGGCGGGCTGCTCGGACGCGCCGGCGCAGGCGGAGAAGGAGGCGGAGTGCCGCCACGCGCCGGAGCAGCTGGAGAAGGAGGCGGAGTGCCGCCACGCGCCGGAGCAGCCAGAGAAGGAGGCGGAGTGCCCTGATCACTCACCGGAGGAGGAGGAGGAGGAGGCCCAGTGCCCTGACTCGCTGGAGGCGGAGGCGTCTAGTTCGGAAGCTTGATGTGCTCCTTCTGCCATAGACATGGAGTCTTTAGAGCAAGACCCAGCCGAGTCTCCCCTTCACCGGTAGGGTGGTCAAGCTCGAGCTCCTCAAATCCCTCCGTTATTTCATCGACCATCACAACAGCATAGCCTTCTGGAATCGGAAGGCAGTGAAAAGTTACGCCGGGTTGAGGAGGTGCAACAGAGCCGACAGCCGCCTTGACTTTGAGGTGCTGCCATTGCGCCATAAGGTGGCAATCTTGAGCCTCTGTGATAGCATCCACGGGGTAGCTGGGAGCCGTGAAGTGAGGCTGCTGAAGGAGCTCGGTGGAAGCCACGCTACTTCTCCGCTGAGATGGCGGGGTAGCATCTGGGGTAGCTTTGGCAGGTCGCTGCCTCTGAACTAGTGCTTGTTCCTCTAGCGCTCGTACCCTTGCATTCATCTTCTGCAGTTCGGTCTGCTCCACTTTCCTCCCCCTCTCCCGGGTTTTGTAACCGCCTGCGCTGGGAAACCCTTCCTTCCACGCAACGGAGCCTGCCGTGCCTCGTGTTCGTCCTGGGTGCTCAGGATTCCTGAGGGCCTGTGTGAGCTCGTCGTTCTCTCTGTCGGGAACGAACGTCCCTTGCTGTGCTGCGGCGATATACTTCTGAAGCTTCTTGACGGGTATTTCAAGTTGCTCCTTCGTCCAACGGCACTTCCCTGTTTCAGGGTCCAAGGTTCCCCCAACCCCGAAGAACCAAGTCCTTGAACGGTCTGGCCAGTTCAATGTCTCTAGTTCGACCCCTTTATCAAGCAGGTCCTTCTCAGCCTTGTCCCACAACGGCCGGGCTTTGAGGTAGCCACCTGACCCCGTGCGATGGTGATACTCCTTCTTTGCAGTATTTTTCTTGTTTGTCGCTGACATCTTCTTACTCTTCTCAGATGTCTTGTGGGCCACAAATGCGGTCCAGTGATCTCTTATCTTCTCAAATCGGCCGGTGAATTCTGGAGTCTTCCCTTTGTCGACAAACGTTGATTTCAACTCATTCTTCCACCTCCTGAATAGATCTGCCATCTTCTTAAGAGCATGAGCCTTGACTAATGGCTCTATAACTGGCTTATCCGGATCCTCCTCTGGCGGTAGGGTGAAATTTGCCTTCAGCGCGGTCCAAAGATCATCTTTCTGTCTATCGTTGACAAAAGACACTTGAGGGTCTTCGCTCTTAGGCTTATTCCATTGGTGGATGCTGCTCGGGATCATGTCCCTAACAAGAACCCCGCACTGAGCATAAAATGCTTCCTTGGTCCGGCTGGGTTCAATCAGTTGGCCATCGCCCTTGATTGCTGTGATCGTGAACCTTTCATCCTAGCGCAACCTTTTCTTCGGGCCTCGTCTCGTTACCGAAGTTTGGCTCAATCCGGAGGGCTAGAAAAGAAGAAAGAAGAGAGTTAATATGTGTACATACCAAAACAATTAATGCATCAATTAGCTAGTCAGCACAGGCTTAATTAATATATATACCTCGCCGGACTTTGCAACATCTCCTTCCTCCTTTCGCTCACCGGAGCAGTCATCACGGTCTCCTTCTTCCACCGGAATTCCGTCACCGGAGCCATCATAATCATGTCCTTCCACCTCCATTGTTCGATCACCGGAGCCTGCTTCACCCTCTCCTTCCAGACCATCGGTGTCGTTGAGATACGACAAGACATCACCTCCACCGAGGATTATGTCCCCCAACAACTGTTCTGCTTCGATGTCTCGGTGCTCCATAGTTTCTGCAAATATTACAACATGGCAATTAAAATACAAACATGACAGATGGATATATTAGTGCAAACGTAGACCTAGCTAGCTCGATGCTTCCATGGTTTGGGGTGGCCTCGACAATGCTTCTAGGGTTTGGGGTGGCCTAGGCAACGCTTCTAGGGTTTGGGGTGGCCTCGACAACGCTTCTAGGGTTTGGGTCGGACCGCCTCTCTCATGAATGTCCGACGTCCGGACCGACAAGGGATTTAACAAAATGACGCCATTCTGGATGTGCAGAAAATGGTCCATATTTTTCCTGATCTCATCTACCCTTCTATATATCACGTTGTCTAGTGTCAAAGAATTCAAGAAAACCATGACTTCATCATTAGCCGGAAATGACAGGCGTATAATGGTACGAAGCTTTTCAAAGTTGTTTTAGAACGGAGTTCCCGATAGAATAATTCGCTTTTTGGTACAAAGTTCAGCAAGAGCCTTCCGAATATCGCTATTTGAAAGGCCTTTGCTGAAATTCGTACCAAAAGGCGAATTATTCTATCAGGAACTCCGTTCCAAAACAACTTTGAAGAGCTTCATAGCATCATACGCCTATTACTTCCGACTAATGATGAAGCCATGGATTTCTTCAATATTTTGACAGACAACGTGACATATAGAAGAATATATATATAGATGAGATCGGAAAAAAAATTGGATCAACTTGTGCACATCCATAATGGGGGCATTCTTGATAAATCTATATATGTCAAACTTCAAACTTTGACATATGATCAAACTTTGACATATGATCAAATGTTGCATATGTCAAAATTCAAACTTTGACATATGATCAAACTTTGATATATGATCAAATGTTGCATATGTCAAAATTCAAACTTTGACATATGATCAAACTTTGATATATGTCCACCGCGGTATAAAATAATACATAGACTTGTTCGGGCAACGGGGGGCGGCGACCATGGAGCAGTGGCAGAGCAAGGCCGAGCTCGGGGGAGCACGCGCCGAAGTTATCGGGGAGGGGGTATATCGACCCCCCCCCTCATGTCGAAGTTATCGGGGAGGGGGTATATCGACCCCCCCTCATGTCGAAGTTATCGGGGAGGGGGTATATCGACCCCCCCTCATGTCAAAGTTATCGGGGAGGGGGTATATCGACCCTCCCCTCATGTCGAAGTTATCGGGGAGGGGGTATATCGACCCCCCCCTCATGTCGAAGTTATCGGGGAGGGGGTATATCGACCCCCTCCTCATGTCGAAGTTATCGGGGAGGGGGTATATCGACCCCCCCTCATGTCGAAGTTATCGGGGAGGGGGTATATCGAACCCCCCCCTCATGTCGAAGTTATCGGGGAGGGGGTATATCGACCGCCCTCATGTCGAAGTTATCCGGGAGGGGGTATATCGACAATGACGACATACATACATGGAAAAAAATGTTATCGGGGAGGGTGTATATCGATCCCCCCTCATGTCGAAGTTATTGGGGAGGGGTTATATCGACAACGACATACCCGATAAAAAATAACTTTTGCATATATAAAAGTTTTTCTTCTTCTTCCTTCTTCCTTCTTCCTAGCTAGATATATAAAACTTTTCTAAAAATGTAACTTTTGCATATATAAAACTTTTTCTTCTTCTTCCTTCTTCCTTCTTCCTTCTTCCTAGATATATAAAACTTTTCTAAAAATGAAACTAACCTAAAATGCACTAAATCAGAGAACATACATAGATAATTTTCTAAAAATGTAACTTTTGCATATATGAACATATATACACAGAGAACATATATACATTTTTCTAAAAATGCAAAAAACAAATCATCATATACATGAACAAAAACAGAGAGGAGAAGGCCGGCCGGACCGAACGTGGCGGCGGCGTGGTCGGGGCAGGCCGGGGGCGCGGGGCGGCATCGTGGCAGGGCCACGGGGCGGCCGGCGTCGAGGCAGGGGCCACGGGGCGACGACGACGAGGCAGGGGTCACGGGGCGGTGTGTCGGGCAGGGCAGGGGCGGCGCGTCGGGGCAGGGCAGGGGCGCGGGGCGATGGCGACGAGGAGCGGGCGGCGACGGCGAGCACGGGCAGCCTGGCGGCGTCGATGAGCTCGGCGTCATCGGGGGGCAAATGGTCGATGAAAACTGAAAAATTCCTAAGTCCTGCTTATATACATAGAGCATTGGTCCCGGTTCGTGGCACAAACCGGGACGAATGCAACCCTTTGGTCCCGGTTCGTGCCACGAACCGGGACCAAAGGTCTCGTTTCAGCAGCCCAATGGGCGGGAAACAGAGACCTTTGGTCCCGGTTGGTGGCACGAACCGGGACCAAAGGGGGGGGGCATTGGTCCCGGTTTGTTCCACCAACCGGGACCAATGCCCCCCTTTCGTCCCGGTTGGTGCTACCAACCGGGACCAAAGGCCTTGCGCTGGCCCGGTGCGGTGGGATGTTTAGTCCCACCTCGCTAGTTGAGAGAGCTCGAGAGTGGTTTATAAGTGCTGCTGCGCCGACCCTCTCGAGCTCCTCTCAACTGCAGGCTTTCGGGCCTTCTCTGCTACTCTTTGCCCGTGGGCCTGCTGGGCCTCTGCGGGCCTGAATACTGGCCCATGGGATGGGTTTCTAGTCGTATTCAGGCCGTGGTGGCCCAGTAGGTGGCATTTTTTTATTTTTTTTTCTAGTTTTTTTGTTTTCTTTTTTGCTATATTTATTTTATTTTGTTTCTACTTACAACAAAATACAAACTGTTTTTCTGTGATTCTTTTTGCTTTTAGGTAATAAAAATTATAAACTTACTGTTAGTGCCATTAGTTTTCCAATTTGAATAGTTTAAATTTGAATTCTTTGAAATTTGTGTGAATCACTAGTTTGTGATTAACTTTACTATAAAAATAGATTTTGGAGTAATTCTTTTTCCTGCTATTTAATATTACTATGTTTTATCATTATATTCAAAAACAGTTCTTGTTATTTTAGTTTCTAACAAAAAAAATCTTTATGATAATTCCTTTTGCTATTAAAGTTTCTAACAAAAAAAGTTCCTTTTGAAAATTCTTTTTGCTTTTAATGTTTTGAACAGAAAATACTTTGATAATTTTAGTTGCATAAATTTTAGTTGATTCCTTTTGCTATTAGAGTTTCATTAAAGTTTTCTAGTTCATTCTTTTTTCTATTAGAGTTTCATTAAAGTTTTATAGTTCATTCTTTTAGTTTATTATTTTTGCTATTAGAGTTTCATAAAAGATGAGAGGGTTACGGCAAAAACTGGATGCACTTCGTGTACAAAATGGACAATCTCTTTCGAAATATCAGGGTTTCGGACGAAAACTCATCTGTTACAAAGGGATTTCATTTTTTTGAACTTATTTGAACTCCAGACTTTTTGTGTGTTCAAAATGAACCATTCAAAGTGACATCATCAATTTTCAACCCTTTCTGACTTCATCTGTTATTTTTCATGCATTTACTGATTTTTTTGAGCTAAATGACCCTGAAATTGAAAAGCACTTCACATGAACTCTGAAGAGGTTGAAAATTGGCATGATATCATCATTTCACCCACATAGCATGTGCTAAAAAGTTGAGAGGGTTACGGCAAAAACTGGATGCACTTCATGTACAAAATGGACAATCTCTTTCGAAGTATCAGGGTTTCGGACAAAAACTCATCTGTTACAAAGGGATTTCATTTTTTTAAACTTATTTGAACTCCAGACTTTTTGTGTGTTCAAAATGAACCATTCAAAGCCACATCATCAATTTTCAACCCTTTCTGACTTCATCTGTTATTTTTCATGCATTTACTGATTTTTTTGAGCTAAATGACCCTGAAATTGAAAAGCACTTCAAATGAACTCTGAAGAGGTTGAAAATTGGCATGGTATCATCATTTCACCCACATAGCATGTGCTAAAAAGTTGAGAGGGTTACGGCAAAAACTAGATGCACTTCGTGTACAAAATGGACAATCTCTTTCGAAGTATCAGGGTTTCGGACGAAAACTCATCTGTTACAAAGGGATTTCATTTTTTTGAACTTATTTGAACTCCAGACTTTTTGTGTGTTCAAAATGAACCATTCAAAGCCACATCATCAATTTTCAACCCTTTCTGACTTCATCTGTTATTTTTCATGCATTTACTGATTTTTTTGAGCTAAATGACCCTGAAATTGAAAAGCACTTCAAATGAACTCTGAAGAGGTTGAAAATTGGCATGATATCATCATTTCACCCACATAGCATGTGCTAAAAAGTTGAGAGGGTTACGGCAAAAATTGGATGCACTTCGTGTACAAAATGGACAATCTCTTTCGAAGTATCAGGGTTTCGGACAAAAACTCACCTGTTACAAAGGGATTTCATTTTTTTGAACTAATTTGAACTCCAGACTTTTTGTGTGCTCAAAATGAACCATTCAAAGCCACATCATCAATTTTCAACCCTTTCTGACTTCATCTGTCTTCACTTTTTCTTCGCTTGTGTCCTTTGCTTATTGCGCCGTAACCATGGATATTCTTCATTGCTTAACAGGGTGCTTGGGTCAGCCTTGACTTTGAAGGGAGGAATTTCATGAAACTTTTCATAATCTTCAGACATGTCTGTCTTACCCTCCACTCCCACGATGTCTCTTTTCCCTGAAAGAACTATGTGGCGCTTTGGCTCATCGTATGATGTATTCACTTCCTTATCTTTTCTTTTTCTCGGTTTGGTAGACATGTCCTTCACATAGAAAACCTGCGCCACATCATTGGCTAGGACGAATGGTTCGTCTGTGTACCCAAGATTGTTCAGATCCACTGTTGTCATTCCGTAATGTGGCTCTACCTGTACCCCGCCTCCTGACAGATTGACCCATTTGCACTTAAACAAAGGGACCTTAAAATCATGTCCGTAGTCAAGTTCCCATATGTCCACTGTGTAACCATAATATGTGTCCTTTCCCCTCTTGGTTGCTGCATCAAAGCGGACACCGCTGTTTTGGTTGGTGCTCTTTTGATCTTGGGCGATCGTGTAAAATGTATTCCCATTTATCTCGTATCCTTTGTAAGTCAATACAGTCGAAGATGGTCCCCTGGACAACGAGTACAGCTCATCAGAAATAGTGTTGTCACCTCTGAGACATGTTTCCAACCAACTGCCGAAAGTCCTGATGTGTTCACATGTAATCCAGTCGTCACACTGCTCCGGGTGTTTAGAGCGCAGAATGTTCTTGTGTTCATCGACATACGGGGTCACCAAGGTAGAGTTCTGTAGAACTGTGTAGTGTGCTTGAGACCAAGAATGCCCGTCCCTGCATATTATTGAGTCCCCTCCTAGCGTGCCTTTTCCAGTCAGTCTCCCCTCATACCGTGATTGAGGGAGACCAATCTTCTTAAGGTCAGGAATGAAGTCAACACAAAACCCAATGACATCCTCAGTTTGATGGCCCATGGAGATGCTTCCTTCAGGCCTAGCGCGGTTACGGACATATTTCTTTAGGACTCCCATGAACCTCTCAAAGGGGAACACATTGTGTAGAAATACGGGGCCCAGAACAACAATCTCGTCGACTAGATGAACTAGGACGTGCGTCATGATATTGAAGAAGGATGGTGGGAACACCAGCTCGAAACTAACAAGACATTGTGCCACATCACTCCTTAGCCTTGGTATGATTTCTGGATCGATCACCTTCTGAGAGATTGCATTGAGGAATGCACATAGCTTCACAATGGCTAATCGAACGTTTTCCGATAGAAGCCCCCTCAATGCAACCGGAAGCAGTTGCGTCATAATCACGTGGCAGTCATGAGACTTTAGGTTCTGGAACTTTTTCTCTGCCATATTTATTATTCCCTTTATATTCGACGAGAAGCCAGACGGGACCTTTATACTGAGCAGGCATTCAAAGAAGATTTCCTTCTCTTCTTTGGTAAGAGCGTAGCTGGCAGGACCTTCATACTGCTTTGGAGGCATGCTGTCTTTTTCGTGCCAACGTTGCAGGTCCTCCCGTGCCTCCGGTGTATCTTTTGTCTTTCCATACACGCCCAAGAAGCCTAGCAGGTTCACGCAAAGGTTCTTTGTCACGTGCATCACGTCGATTGAAGAGCGGACCTCTAGGTCTTTCCAGTAGGGTAGGTCCCAAAATATAGATTTCTTCTTCCACATGGGAGCGCGTCCCTCAGCGTCATTCGGAACAGATAGTCCACCGGGACCCTTTCCAAAGATTACGTGTAAATCATTGACCATAGCAAGTACGTGATCACTGGTACGCATGGCGGGCTTCTTCCGGTGATCTGCCTCGCCTTTGAAATGCTTGCCTTTTTTTCGACATTAATGGTTGGTCGGAAGAAATCGACGATGCCCCAGGTACACATTCTTCCTGCATTTGTCCAGGTATATACTTTCGGTGTCAGCTAAACAGTGCGTGCATGCGTGGTATCCCTTGTTTGTCTGTCCTGAAAGGTTACTGAGAGCAGGCCAATCATTGATGGTTACAAACAGCAACGCATGCAGGTCAAATTCCTCCTGTCTGTGCTCATCCCACACACGTACACCGTTTCCATTCCACAGCTGTAAAAGTTCTTCAACTAATGGCCTTAGGTACACATCAATGTCGTTGCCGGGTTGCATAGGGCCTTGGATGAGTAATGGCATCATAATGAACTTCCGCTTCATGCACAGCCAAGGAGGAAGGTTATAGATACATAGAGTCACGGGCCAGGTGCTGTGATTGCTGCTCTGCTCCCCGAAAGGATTAATGCCATCTGCGCTTAAACCAAACCATATGTTCCTTGGGTCACCTGCAAACTCAGCCTGGTACTTTCTCTCGATTTTTCTCCACTGCGACCCGTCAGCGGGTGCTCTCAACTTCCCGTCTTTCTTACGGTCCTCTCTGTGCCATCGCATCAACTTGGCATGCTCTTTGTTTCTGAACAGACGTTTCAACCGTGGTATTATAGGAGCATACCACATCACCTTGGCAGGAACCCTCTTCCCGGGGGGCTCGCCGTCAACATCACCAGGGTCATCTCGTCTGATCTTATACCGCAATGCACCGCATACTGGGCATGCGTTCAAATCCTCGTACGCACCGCGATACAGGATGCAGTCATTAGGGCATGCATGTATCTTCTGCATCTCCAATCCTAGAGGGCATACGACCTTCTTTGCTGCGTACGTACTGTCGGGCAATTCGTTATCCTTTGGAAGCTTCTTCTTCAATATTTTTAGTAGCTTCTCAAATCCTTTGTCAGGCACAGCATTCTCTGCCTTCCACTGCAGCAATTCCAGTACGTTACCGAGCTTTGTGTTGCCATCTTCGCAATTGGGGTACAACCCTTTTTGGTGATCCTCTAACATGCGATCGAATTACAGCTTCTCCTTTTCACTTTCGCACTGTCTCCTTGCATCAACAATGATCCGGCAGAGATCATCATCGGGCACATCGTCTGGTTCCTCTTGATGTTCAGCTTCCCCCATTGCAGCATCACCGTATTTAGGGGGCACATAGTTGTCATCGTCCTCTTCTTCTTCGCTGTCTTCCATCATAACCCCTATTTCTCCGTGCCTGGTCCAAACATTATAGTGTGGCATGAAACCCTTCTCAAGCAGGTGGGTGTGAAGGATTTTCCTGTCAGAGTAAGACTTCGTATTCCCACATATAGGGCATGGAAACACATAAAACCATTCTGCTTGTTTGCCTCAGCCACTTCGAGAAAATTATGCACGCCCTTAATGTACTCGGAGGTGCGTCTGTCACCGTACATCCATTGCCGGTTCATCTGCGTGCATTATATATAATTAAGTGTGTAAAAAACCATTACAAAACATCATGAATAGATAAGTGACCAAATTAATAGAAGTTCATCATCACATTAAAACCAAAGTACATACATAGTTCTCATTGAACAACATATAGCTCTCCAGAGCATCTAATTAAACCATACATTGAAACTATGTAAAACATTTCAATGCAACAACAAATGCGATCATAATCGCAACCAAGGTAACAATTGATCCAACGGCATAATGATACCAAGCCTCGGTATGAATGACATATTTTCTATACTTTCTAATCTTGAAGCGCATTGCATCCATCTTGATCTTGTGATCATTGACGACATACGCAACATGCAACTCCAATATCATCTTCTCCCCTCAATTTTTTTCAATCTTTTCTTCAAGTAATTGTTTTCTTCTTCAACTAAATTTAACCTCTCGACAATAGGGTCGGTTGGAATTTCCGGTTCACATACCTCCTAGATAAAAAAATCTATGTCATGTTGGTCGGCATAATTGTCATAAACAATAAATGAACCAAATAGTTATAAAATATAATATATACCACATCCGAATCATAGACAGGACGAGGGCCGACGGGGGTGGATACCAAAACCATCGCACTATATAATAACAAACAATAATAAAAGTAAGAAAATTAGACAAGTATCTATCTAAATCATACAAGTAAGAATTTTTTTCTTTTAGAAAGAAGATAAGAACAAGAGGCTCACCACGGTTATGCCGGCGACGAGATCGGCGCAGGCGATCGACGGCGGTGAAGACGGGGACGGGACGTGATGGACCGCTAAACCTAGACAAATCTTGAGCAAAATGGAGCTTGAAGGTCGAGCTTCGAGAGGAGAAAGCTTAACTAGTGTGGCTCGGGCATTTCATCAAACACCTCATGTGCATAGGAGGTGAGCTAGAGCACCACAAAGCTCTCCCCTCGCCGGCCAGAAAAAACAGAGCAGTGTGGAGTGCTCTGCTCGTCGGCGATGGGGTATATATAGCCACCTCATTGATCTCGGTTCGTGCGTGGAACCAGGACTAAAGGCCCCCCTTCTGTCCCGGTTCAAGCCACGAACCGAGACCAATGAATATGGGCCAGGAGCGAGGCCCATTGGTCCCGGTTCGTGCCAGGAACCGGGACAAATGGGTCCAGACGAACCGGGACCAATGCCCACGAGGCCCCGGCCGGCCCCTTGGGCGCATGAACCGGGACGTATGCCCCCCATGGGTCCCGGTTCGTGACTGAACCGGGACTAATGGGCTGGGCTGGCCCGAACCAAAGCCCTGTTTTCTACTAGTGGGAGGGCCTCCAAACCTAGCCAGCGAGCCTTCATATTTGGCGGCCATGGATGGATATTTGGATTACACACCATCTCGAAAAGGGTTTGGTGCGAGTGACATACCCCCACTCCCGCTGCTCTGCCCGCCCATGCTACCTCCCCTCCCTCCATGTAACGCCGCCTTTGAATGCTTCCACCCATCAACATTCCGACGACGACGCGATGGACGCCGCCTCGACCTTCATGTCCTAGTCCATCGATTTGGAGTAAGATCCCGTGACTTCAATGGTTGATGTGCCTCTGCCGACCGATTGCCTAGGCCAGTACCTCGTCCACTCAGTTGACGTCAAGTCTAGCATAGAGGTGGCAAATCCTATACCACCGCATGCAGGCGCCAACATCCCTTGTCGGTGTTGTAGTGGTCCTCAACAAAGAAATAGAAGAGAAGGCCTCCCAGAACCATTGCGCCTCCTACCCTTTGCCCGGTGGCAGGCGTAACTGGGGCGCCTTCCCGTCCTATCTCAAAACAGAAACAACGACGAGGTAAAGAAACTCATGCTTTTCCTTGTATTTAGTTTTTGTTTTATTGAATGCGAGGTGACCGTGGAAAAATGTTGTCAAATGTGTGATTCTGATTTAGCGATGGTTATATGATTTTGGGGAGATCTAAGGTAAAAAACAAAACATTTATCGAGGGTGATACCCGCGGGACAAATGATTACAATCTTGAGGGTGCATCGTTCTCGCATTTTGTTCAGTTGGATGCGTCTGACCGAGATAAGGAAGTTGATCAATTCCAACCCTTTGTCTCGTTGGGGAAAATAGTAATTTGGGGTGCAAACTCAACCCCCGGGTGAGGATAGTGCGCTTGTCATGGGATGGCAATATATCTTTCTCGATAGTGTCACCGAGAAAGATCAATCGAGCGCAAGGTATTGGAAGCATATCAAGGAGCATTTTCGAATATCACCTTGCGCACAGAACGAATTATACCCTCAAATCTCTCACAAATCGATGGGGTACAACTCAAGAGATGTGCAATCGTTGGTTGAGTGAAGCACGCTCCTCCGAGAGGTGTCACCATTAACCAATATGTAAGCAATCTTCATCTTATTTTATTGCCACATTTGCAGTACTAGCACTCTCATCAATTTGAGCATTTTCTTATTTTAGGATACCATAGCCAATAGAGGTACTGACAAATGGCCAAGTTAGAGGGAAAATCATTTGGCCTCCAACATTTTTGGAAGGCCATGACAAGTGGAAGTCGATGAATGATGACGATAGTCCAACAGCTAGTAAGTGGAACAATTCCTCTCCAGAGATGGATGACACTGAAGATGTTTATGCTGATGGAGAGGAAAGGAAAATGATGCCTAGAACTCCCACTCCGACTTCTAGCACCGATTGGCCTGAAAGGAGGAAGAGACAAAATGAAAAGCTCAGGAGAGAAGGAGAGGCAGGGGCAACGGAAAAAATATGGACGAGTTGACGAGGATAACAAAAGAGTACGCCAAGATGAGGGAGCAAGAAACATTAGAGATGTATGAGAAGAACATCGAAGAGAAAAGAGTGAGATCTGATGCTCAACAGATGACGTCAGGAAGAGATGGAGGCGCAGGGTGCGTGCGAGGGAGAGGGTTTTGGGTGGGTCCAGGGTTTCAGAAACATGCATGGCAGCAGTCCGGACCCCCCCCCCCCCCCCAATGTTTACTTTCGGTTTGCGGCAAAAAGGACGTCCCGGCCGCTGCATGGACGGTACCGCGTTGGATGGCAAAACTATCCGCACCACGTGGTCCAGACAGATTCGAGGGGTTTGAGGGTCAGCGATGGAGATGCCCTTCAACTTTAGCGCTGCGTTTAGGAACCCTCAGTCGCCAGCTAGACTGGCTAGCAACGCTACTACCTAGCGTGAGATTAGGAGTTGAGATAACGCACGGGACCGTAGACAGAGCGTACCCCCCGCGTCGCCTCCCCGAGCGAGGCGACCGGGGCGGCCCTCTCTTCACCCGCCGCCTAGCCCTCCTCCCCTCGCTCCATCCTGCCGCTGCCGTCGGCCGGCGTGGCCGGGCGCTTGCCCGTGCAGCGCCGTTCTTGGCCGGCGGTGGCGGCCCCTCTTCGTTCTCCCGTCGCGGTTCCCGGCTCGGGCGGCGTGCTCCGGCGGTAGAGCTCCTCTGCGGGCGGCGTTCTCGTGCAGATCAGGCGGCTGAGTGGCGGCGGCGCAGCCCCTTGGCGGCGGTGGTGGCTGGCGGCGGGGCTGGGCCGACGGCGCCCTCCAGGCCCAGATCTGGGCCCCTTCGGGCCCGATATGGGTTGGGGCGCGCCGGCTAGGCCTCCGGCTGGTCTGGCGAGCCACAAGAGATGGGGGGCGGCTATTGCGCCGCGTCTGCTGCAGCGCGGCGGCGGGAGCTTAGCGGGCCCGATCTGGGCCTGGCTTGGCAGTTGGCCGGGCGTGCTCCTGCTCTGCGTCCGGTCTGCAACTGCTTGAGCCGGTGGAGGTTGTCCCCTCCCACGTGGCTGCGGTACTGCCGGCCCCTGTCAACGGTGGTTTTGTTCGGCCTGGCCGGCCTCGCGACGTTTGTCATGGTGAGACGACGGTGGTGTCCTCGTGGCTGTGGTGGCGCATGTTGGTGGGCGGTAGGCAGGGTGGAGCCAACAATTGGTCCTGGGTGGTGGATGTGAGAGGTAGGGAGAAATCTCTGTCGGGCCTGGCCGACTTTGACGAGGTGATGCCTTTGGGCGCCGCCACCCTTCTTGAAGGGCGCCGGGTATACCTCTCCCTCACTCCCCTCCGCGTACCGGGAGAAATCCTAGGACTCGTCCGGGCAGCAGCGTCGTCGTCCTCGCGGTCCTTCTTGAAGGTGCTGCTTGGTACTCGACGATTTGATGGCATTGGAGTGTGGTAGAATTCTCCGGTGGGCGCAACGGTTGCGGGATGCTACAGCTTTCATTGAGCCGGTGTTGCTCGCATTTCTTTCTCTTATTTTCTCTTGTTTTCTTTTGGGCATGATTGTGCTGTCTGCCCCGACGTGGTATCGTTTGTTGTATCGATGACGGTTGCTTTGTAATACAAAGCGGGGGAAACCCTATTTCGAGAGTGAGATTAGGAATTCGACACCACGTGTTCGCTTTTATTTTTCGTGAAATTTTCACATTTGCCCGACCACTGCGAATGGGCCGGCCCATTTGAGTGCCCTTCAGCATAAGATCCATTAATGGACGCACGCGAGTGTCCAATAGAAGCTCTATTATGCCAGGCCATGTTCTATTTATCACGCAGGTCGCTTGCAAGCGAGTAAATGCACCCCCTATGGATTCGCTGAACCAACCTGTGGTTGGACGGTTAGAGGGACTGTGGTATCCCCAGTCCTAGTGCTCGCATTTATTCTTGGATTTATTTCAGGATTTCCGGCGATGCGCAATCAGTGGGAGGAGACGTTCCCGTCGACGACGAGGTGCCTATGGTGACTTCGTAAATTTCAAGATGATATGTCGGATCAGTATTTCGGAGGTGCTCATAGGGGTAGGGTGCGTGTGCGTTCATAGGGGTGAGTGTATGCGTGTGTATATGAGCGCTTGCGTCTGTACTGTGTTAAAAAAAAGACATATAGTAGGCTAGCCCAGCTGGATTTTTTAGAAACATCCTAGAACGTTTTTTTTCCTTTTTCTGTGTTTTTTCTTTTCGGTTTTCTAGGTAATTTTTTCCATTCTTGTTTCATTTTTCTTTGCTCCTTTTTATATTTAATTCACGAACACTTTTTGGAATTCTCTAACACTTTTTGTAATTGCGAACATTTTCGGAATTGGTTAACACTTTTCGAAATCATGAACTTTTTTAAAATCATGAAGGCTTTTTGATTTCATCAATAATCTTCAAATTCATGGATAATTTTTGAATTCACAATTTTTAAATCTTGGACAATTTTTGAACTGCAAACATTTATTATGTATTTATGTACATTTTTTGAATTCAATATTCTTTTTTGAAATTATGAATATTTTATAGATTAACGAAATAAAATTTGAAATGGTGAAATTTTTTTGGAAATCATTAACATTAATAAAACTCTTTGAAGATTTCTTGAAAAACATGAATATTTTTTCAAATTGATGATTTTTTTAAAATTCATGATATTTTTTAAATACGAAACTTTTTCAAATTCATGATTTTTTTTTGAAATTCGGACAAAAGATACCCCAAAATTTTAAATTTGAGAATGGTGAAGAATTCTTGAAGTAAGAAAAAAAAAAGAAAAAGAAAAAAAGAAACAAAAACAAAAAAAAAAGATGGAATAAAAACAGGGGTGACGAGCTTGCACATGGGCCGACCCAAAATGTATGCGGGGTGCATCGTGATGCGTGATTGGTGGCTATTTGCCGACCGAGCCGCAAATAGGACCTTCCATAATCGCTTCAGGTCCTAGAATCAGCGCCTATTTGTCGTGCGACTGTTGCCCTCTATTGGCTGCACCCCTCGATTCGCTCGCTCACTTTCCTAAAAAATAAAATTGCTCGCTAGCTGTGCATCTGCGCACCTTTTTTTTTGGGTGTTTCTATGTTGTTCTAGAAAACAAAACCGTCTATAGATTATTAAAGTAAAATGTTCATGAATTTGAAAAACGTTCACTGATTTGAAAAGGGTAATGAATTTGAAAAAAGGTCATTAATTTGAAAAAAATCATAAATATAATTTTTATGAATTTCAAAAAAGGTCATGAACTTGGAAAAAGTTTGTGGATTTGAAAAACTTTACGGATTTGAAAACGTTCATAGGTTTGAAAAGTGTTCATGAATTGGATTTTTTATGAATTTAAATAAATCATGAATTTTAAAAGTTCATAAATTTGAGAAAATGTTCCTGGATTTGAAAAAGTTCACGAAATTTTTTAAAGTTCACAAATTAGGATTTTTTTATGAATTTAAAAATTGTTCAAATTATTTTAAAATAAATTAAAAATAAAACAGATAAATACATATGAAAAAGATAACAAAAAAGCAGTCTGAAGCTTCTACAAGCTTCCAAGTCTTACAAAAAACTTCCACAAGCTTCCAAGAAATGGATCAAAACCCAACCAAAAAAGAGAAACAAATACAAGAAAAAAAACAAAGACGAAAAAGAAGAATATGGAACCGACCAAACAAAACCAAAGTGAACAAGTAGAGAAACCAGCCCAAAAAAATTGGAGGCTACCTCTAGAAGGTTCCCAAAACCGGTGTGAAGAGATAAAAGGGTAGCCCATCTTACTCACCTAACGTTGGGAGAGGGTTTATGCTATGTACCGAACCTGATGCAAACTGCGTCTGAAGCACGAAATAGGGAATTAAGAAACAATTAGCCACCAGTTTTTTGGGTCCTGCCTCCTGTGGACTTGGTCGTAGCTTGACTTGAACCCAACCGAAAGTATATGGGCTTGGGCTAGCAAAATCCCTGGGTGGTCCGCAATTGAACCGTGCTCCATATGCATTATGGCCATCGCAGATATGACGATTCTGCTAAAAATTGTTCTCCAACCTTTCTACTCCCTCCGTTGCTAAATATAAGTCCTTTTAGAGATTTCAATATAGACTACATACGGAGCAACGTGAGTGAATCTACACTTTAAACTATGTCTATATACATACGTATGTAGTTTATATTGGAATCTCTAAAAAGGTTTATATTTAGGAACGGAGAGAGTATATAAGTGAATACAAATGATACATCTAGATGACACGACAACAACATGTTATCATAAGCTGGATATACAATTGGGCTGCTTGCTCTTAGTTTGTCGGATGCCCTCGGCTGCAAAGCACAGCCGCACGTATAGGTACAGCAGCAAGATTGTGTGGTCGGATATATGGGTGCATGCATCAGCACGAAACGGTAGCTTGTGCTGTCACACACATCAATGTATTTTGGCTACAACGATAAAGGTTTGATGAAAGAAAAACAATTGATCGAAGGACCATGCACACTTGACATGCATGCGGATATCAACAACACGGCACGCGCGCGTACGCCACCTAACTAGCTAATGTAAGGCCGTTTTGATCGAGCGATCATCATGCATATACACACATGTGGATGTCAACAACATGGCACGCGCCAGCTAACTAATGTCAACAACATGTGGATATTAACATGTCCCTAGCTAGCCAATTTGTCTCCATGTACGGCTTCATCAGGCAAAGCACGTAGGATATCAACATGTCCCTAGCTAGCCAATATTGGGTGCATGAATGATTGGGAATTTGGGATGTGGTACTGCCACACGGGACGTGTAGCTGCCACGGCCGCTCCCGCCGGTGATGACAACCACACTTTCCCGAAGAGGCCAAGAAACGATGGCCCAGAACGGTCGAGCCAGCTGCCTCCTATGTGCGCTGTCGGTTTTGGACCGAGCGTGACGGTGGGCTCTAGAGCGCACGGTTGACGTGGCAACGCGCTGGGTCTCAACCAAGGAATAAAAATAGCACGCTATATAAAATAGTGATGTCCCTTAAATTACGCTATTAGCATGCTATAACGTGCTATTAGTGAAACATTGTATGCTGATTTTTTTATTGAGATAATTCTCTACATGATATAGCATTGCTATTAGCGGCGCTATAGCGCGCTATTTTTTTCGGTGGTCTCAAATGAAAGGAAACGGCTCAAAGGAGATGGTGACTAAGGTAAACAACGAGTAGGGACATATAAGTAATTTCTTCGCGGGCGCTAGTGGCACATACAAAATTCATAAAGTTTGAGTGGCAGGTTTTCAATATCCCAGTTCGATAGTAGTACAGACTGTTTTTTTTTCTCAAATAAAATAACAGAAATACACATATACATATAGACTAGGAATTACAACTTGCCAAGGCGGCACGCAGGGGCATGTAGCTAATTTCATTGCAAGTATTAGTGGCACAACTACAATTCTCAAAAATCGAGTGCCAGCCGTCGAATATCAGAAGTGGGTAGTTGCACAGGCCAACTTTTCCCTAGATTCTAAACCAAATATCATGTCATCTTGCTCAAAGCATTATTCCTTTTTCCATGAACTTAATACACTAGATGCATGCTAGATAACGGTCGATGTGTGGAGTAATAGCAGTAGATGCAGAATCGTTTCGGTCTACTAATCTTGGACGTGATGCCTATATACATGATCATTGTCTTGTATATCGTCATAATTATTTATTTTTTTGTCAATTGCCCAACAATAATTTGTTTACCCACCGTATCCTATTTTCTCGAGAGAAGTCTCTAGTGAAAACTATGGCCACCGGGTCTATTTTCTATCATATATTAAAAACCAAAAATACCTTGCTGCAATTTTCTTTTATTTATTTTATTTTTTGATTTTGTTAGATTTATTTGTCAAAACCTATACCATTTAATCTTTCTCAATACCGTTGAGGGATTGACAACCCCTCTACGCGTTGGGTTGCGAGTATTTTTTTTTGTGTGTAGGTGCTGTTTACATAGTGTTGCTTGGTTCTCCTACTGGATTGATAACCTTGGTTTCATAACTGAGGAAAATATTTATCTCTACTGTACTGCATCATCTCCTCCTCTTCGGGGAAATCCCAACGCAGCTCATAAGTACCAGGAAGAATTTTTGGCGCCGTTGCCAGGGAGACATCATCAACATCTATCAAGTACCTATGTATAAACTCTCATCTCCTTGCAATTACTTTATTTGCCATTTGCCTCTCGTTTTCATCTCCCCCACTTCTAAAAAGTTCTACAAAAATATTTTTCATTTACCTTTTTCTTGTTTGATCTTTCGTTTGCTTGTGATCTTGTTTGCGTAATCACCATGTTTCAAGAGGAATATCATGGTATTTCTTATCCTAATATATTGCTAGAAATCAATAAAAATACTAAGGCTTCTATGACCACGCAATTTGAGCACAACAAATTCTTTACCGAAGAAGTTAGGGAACACTCTGTTTTACTTGATGCCATCACGAAACAACTAGATCATGTCAGCGATGAAGTTGCTAATCTTCAATCCGAGTTTGCTCATACTGAAAATTTATTAGGGAAAATCTCCGATGTACAAGCTACGCTAGTAAATCAAATGGCAGCTAAGATGTAATCTTTAGAAATTAGTAATGATGAAGATGTTAAAATGATTGGTGTTTCTTCTAGTGATTCTTTGTTTAGTAATATTAAAATTGATGATAAGAGGAATGAAGGAGATTCAACTTTAGCTAGAAGGAGTCCTCATAATTCGGGGGGTGAAAATCTTGATGAAAAAATTACTAAAAGTGGGTTTGGAGAGGTAAAAACTTTAACTAGTGATGTGGCCACTCTCTTGGATTACAAAGACCTAAATTATGATAGTTGTTCTTTGATTGAGTGTATTTCTTTGTTGCAATCCATGCTAAATTCATCCAATGCATATGAACAAAATAAAGCTTTTACTAAACATATTGTAGAAGCGATGATGAAAGCTTTAGAAGAAAAGTTAGAGTTAGAGATATCAATTCCTAGAAAAAATTATATGATGAATGAGAACCCACCATTAAAGTCAATATAAAATTATGAGTGCAATGCTCTATGTGATTTGGGTGCTAGTGTTTCCACAAATCTGAAATCTCTTATGTGATGTGCTAGGCTTTACCAATTTGGAGGAGTGTTTTCTTAATTTGCACTTGGCGGATTCTACTATTAAAAAACCTTTGGAAAGAATTAATGATGTTCTTATTCTTGCAAATAGGAATTTTGTGCCCATAGATTTTATTGTGCTTGATATTGATTGTAATCCGTCTTGTGCCATAATACTTGGTAGACCATTTTTACGAACTATAGGTGCCGTGATTGATATGAAAGAAGGGAATATTAAATTTTAGTTTCCGTTAAGGAAGGATATGGAACACTTCCCTAGAACTAGAATTAAGCCACCGTATGAGTCAATCATGAGGGCAACCTATGGAGCAAAAACCAAAGAGGACAATACTTGAAACTATGCATTATGCCTAGCTAGGGGCATAAAACAATGCTAGTTGGGAGGCAACCCAATAGTTATCTTTTAAATTTTTGTTTTCCTTTCTGTTTTTCAATAAATATGCAATTATGCTACTTTTATGATTGTGTTTTCATGTTTTAATTAGTGTTTGTGCCAAGTAAAGTCTTTAGGATGGTTTGGGTGATAGTTGATTTGATTCTGTGCTTTAACAGAAACTTTCGTGTCCAGTAGCAGAATTATCAAAATTTGATGGAACGTGGAAAAATTCTGAATTGTTTTACACATGATTGATATAAAATTTCCCACGTCGTCCCAATTTTTTTTAGAATTTTTAGAGTTACAGAAGTATGAGCTTAATTCAGTTTTTTACAGACTCTTCTGTTTTTGACAGATTCTATTTTCGTTGCATTGTGTGCTTATTTTGATGAATCTATGGATTGTATCGGGGGGTATAAGCGATGGTAAAGTTAGAATACCGTAGGTATAATGCAATAAATAATATGAAAGGGTTTGCAACAGTACTTAAAGTAGTAAACTATTTTCTTATACTAACGAATCTCATGAAGGTTTTGTTAAGTTTTGTGTGATTGAAGTTTTCAAGTTTTGGGTGAGATCACGATGGATGAAGGAATAATGAGTGGCAAGAGCCTAAGCTTGGGGATGCCCGAGGCACCCCAATGTAATATTCAAGGACTCCCAAGCAACTAGCTTGGGGATGCCCCGGAAGGCACCCCCTCTTTCTTCTAACGACCATTGGTAATTTTACTTGGGGCTATATTTTTATTTGTCACATATCATGATTTTTGCTTCGAGCGTCTTGTATTATATGAGTCTTTGCTTTGTTTGCTATTTTGTATGTCACAATCATTCTTGCTGAACACACTTGTTTGAGAGAGCCACACGCATATCGTGATTTGCTAGAATACTCTATGCGTTTCACTTAAATTTTTTGAGCTAGGCAGTTGCTCTAGTACTTCACTTATATCTTTTTTAGCACGGCGGTGGTTATATTTTTAAGAAATATACTCTAATGCTTCACTTATATTATTTTGAGAGTTAGTAAATTTTGAAGAAATGTACTCTCATGCTTCACTTATATTATTTTGAGAGTTAAATTTTTTGAAGAAATATTTATGCTCTCATGCTTCACTTAAATCTTTTTTAGAGTTAAGAATAGTAATGGTAATTTCCACAAGATGTGAATTTGGTCCCAAAGTGATAGATATCCAAGAGGGATATAATAAAAACTTTCATGAAGATCATTGGATATTAGAAACTTGATTCCTTACAATAGTTTTGCGATATGGAGATAGTAGTATGTGAGTCAGGTTGGTGAGTAATTATGCTTTAGTAAGAATATTGTGTGACGCCCCCGGCTCAATCGTGCACTAATCATACATGCAAATGCACACGGTCAAGCCTAAGGACTCACGGGAAGATATCACAACACAACTCTAAAACGTAAATAAAGTCATACAAGCTTTATATTACAAGCCAGGGGCCTCGAGGGCTCGAATACATAAGCTCGCACACAAGCGTCAGCGGAAGCATCAGATATCTGAGTACAGATATAAAAGAAAACACAGATAGGCCCTTAGAAGGCGGGGCAAAAGAAAACACTACGATCGAAAGGCGCAGGCCTCCTGCCTGGGACCCTCCGATCCTACTCCTGTTCGTCGGCCAGCTCGTAGTAGTAACCACCCTCGGGGTAGTAGTAGTGATCGTCGGCATGGGCAGCTGTCTCAGGGGCTCCGTCATCTGGTTCCATCAAAAGGATATGGGGAGAAAAAGAAAGCAAAGCAACCGTGAGTACTCATCCGAAGTACTCAGCAAGCAAGGATCTACACTACATATGCAACATTATCAAAGAACGGCTGTATATGTGAACTAGGCGGCAGAAATGCCAGAATAGATAGGAGGCCTAGTCCTATCGAAGACTAGCATCTTCAGCGGTCTTGCAACAATAGAAGAGAGTAGATCAGCATAGTATAAAGTAGTAGTAATGTTATCAACCTCACCCAGAGATCCTTTCCCGACTCCCTGCGAGAAAACAATCCCAGAGCCATACAGTCATCAACCTCGTCCTGAGATCCCTTCTCGACTCCCTACGAGAAGCAATCCCAGAGCCATAGTATCCAATTCTAGTTGTATCGATCGGGATACAACTCCGAGTGTCCGTTACCGAGGATCCAGCTATGCATAGATTAGTTCTTCCCTGCAGGGGTGCACCAACTTACCCACCACGCTCGCTTAACTCCGGCCGGACACACTTTCTGGGTCATGCCCGGCCTCGGCCAAACGACACATCGCAACCCTACCTAGAGCTCAGCAGAGAGGTCCCCGTCGGTCTACATCCTAAGCGCTCAGAGGTCTTGGGCCATCGCCCTGTGCACTCCGAGTCGTTGCGTGCAGGGGGAAGCCAGGCACCAGGGGGGCGCCGGTCCGTCCCGGCCACAATGCTGAACTGGACGTCTGACAGAGCTTTCGGCTGATGCATACGATGCAGAGTACCCATATTTATTCCCGCGTGATGGTTAGTTCTATTGGGCCAGATGCCCACTCGAATCAAATATCCAAATCGTTAGTACCTTGGGGGTGCGGTAACGAGCAGAGACTCACAATCGATGTGACCCCGTCGCCCCGTCTCGAGGACTTGCGGCAAGGGCCAAGAATGCCCGGCCATGCCTCGTATTCTCACTCGGGCACCAGCCAGGTCAACTCGTCTCCATATCACTCGCGGGTACCCCTCAGGGTCGACCCGCCTTCCAAGTAACAGTGTAAAGTCCAATTATCCGTGTGTCCATAACATCAAGGGAAATCCGAGGTATCACCCTCGTTGGATTCCTACTTGATGTAACCGTCAAGGTGAGCTTAGGAGGAATCACCCTCGATGGGTTCACACTTGAGGTGTTGCACGACAGCGTCGTTATCGAAAATGGTGAAGGAGGAATCACCCTCGATGACCACGACCAAATAGCTACTCTACATGGTTAACATTAGGAGTGCTATACGAGGTATCACCCTCGGCACTCGATAGTAACGCTGCAGTGTCGTTACAACTAAGGGGGTGATGTGCGTTGCTGGGGCTTGGTCGTCGAGTCTTCTGATGATCCAGCAGGGCAATCGGGACAAGTGGGGTCACTGATAGGTCTCTACCCAGCCTATACTAGACAGTTTAGGATAAGCAGGTAAGGTATCAATAGCAGGTTACAATAAACAAGCTATGCATTAGAATAGGTAAAGCAGTAGCAGCAGCATTTCTAATACAAGCATGAGAGAGAAAGAATAGGCGATATCGGTATGCTCAAGGGGGGGTGCTTGCCTGGAAGCTCTGTTGCACAAGAAGAAGGGTCGTCGGTGAAGTAGTCGTACTAAGTGGCTTCAGCGCCGGTCTTGGACAGACGAAGCGGAGGGGGATTGTTGCATATTCGCTATGCTAGGGACGTGTGGCGGCCGAACGGACCACGCAGTCGGATTCGTCTCGTCGTTCTGATCAACTTTCATGTACAAAGTTTTTCGATCGGAGCTACGGATTATTTTATATGATTTTCTAAAGTTTTAATGATATTCTGAAATTATTATTAATTCGAAAATAAATGTTAAATTGCTAGGGGCACCCAGCACAGGGTACAAAAAAGTGCACCCAGTGGCTGACAGGTGGGCCAGGGGGTCCCAGTTGACCAGTCAACGTTTGACTGGTCAACAAGTGGTGGGCCCCCCCTAACATTCTCACATTTAGCTAATTATAGATTAGTTAGGCTAACTAAGTAATTAGTTTAATTAAACCATTTTAATTAATTAACTAATTAATTTAATTATATTTTTAAATCTTTTTTTTACACATTTTTTTAAGGTGGGGCCTACTGGGCAGTGGCCCATAGGCCATAGCGGGCGAGAGCTATCGGGCAGGGCGTGGGGGCCCGTGCCCGAGGCCACCGCAGCGGGGGCGCGAGGCCCTGGCAGATGGAGCCGGCCTTGGCAGGGAACGGCGGCGGCCAGCGGCGAGTAGTGGGGCGCCGTCCCGTCCAGCAGCGGCACAGGCGGTGTGCGGCGCGGCGGGAGATGGGCGTGGCCGCGGGAGGAGGAGCTACAGGGGGCGACAGCGGCGAGCGAGGCGAGCGGCGGCCGTGTAGGCGGCAGCGGTGGCTGGCCAAGGTGAGCGGGGGGAGCAGCGGCCACGGGAGGCGCGCGGCAGCGGGCGCTCGCGGGCGCAGGTTACATTAGCGGCCGATGAGCAGCGCGGGCCGTAGTCATGGCGGGCCGGCGCAGCAGGAGGGGGCCATGGCAGCGGGCGGTCGGACTGCAGGGGAGCAACGGGCGCGGCTACAGAAGAGCAGAAGCAGAGCAGAGCGGGGTAGCGGGCGAGGCCGGCGCGAGGTGCGGGCGGCACGATGCAGGCGCGCGGACGGCGGTGTCGTGGCTAGGCGAGGCACGACAGCGGGCAACGGGCGTGCGCGGACTGGGTCTGCGGGGCGAAGCTCCGGGCATGGCAGTGGGGTGGCACTCGTCGACGGGACGAGGCGACGGCGTTCGTGGTCGGTCGGAGGGGAAGAGGTGAAGGAGGGGGAGCCTCACGTGCGTTGTAGATGCACGGGGGAGCGAGGGTCGGTGGCGACCGGTGAGGAAGAGGGCGAGGAGGCGTCCGGCGAGGCGATGGGGATGGCGGGGTCCGGCGGCGATGTGGCGGCGCGGGGCATCAGGGGGCATCAGGTTTCCCCGATCAGATCCACGCGGGGCGGAGGGTTGAGGAGGCGGGCGCCGGCGACGGCGGGGCAGCGCCGGGCGGCATCGGCGAGGTGGCAGCGGGGTTAGCGTGGTGGCGGGCTTGTGGGCTGCCGGCTCGGGCGGGGCGCGGTCGTCGGGGCGCGCCGGGGTCATTACCCCAATCTAGAAGGGGATCGGGGGAGTGGGGGGGGGGAGTGTGTGGGGAGTGGGAGGGGATAAGGAGGCGACGGGTGGGCCTGGTGGGCCGGCCAGCTCGGCGGCTAGCTGGGCCGAGGCCCAGCAGGGGGTGGGGGTTCGGCCCCCTTTTTTTATATAAATTCAAATTTACTCTTTTATTTAAAATAGAGACAGAGAAATGATTGTTTAGGGCAACCAAAAGAGCTGAGAAAAATGTGGGACTTAGCCTATTAAACAGTTTGCATTTTTAGGCAATGCCACAAAAAGTTTGGAGGCCAGAGGAATCCATTTGCATTTTTCACAAATAAAATAGCACTTTAAAATGCTGAAATTGGATTGTAATAATTGCTACAGTCCATCTTAGCTTTAAGGTGATGTTGTTTTCCTTAACAATTAAATGTTATGGAATTTTGGCTAAATGATGAACTATTTTGCAGCAACTTTGGTGCAACCCCATATCTCACTTGCAAATTGAATTTCATTTCAAAGTGGAATTTCAAATGATATTTGAATCGAAGTTGATCAAGCACTGTTTAGCAAAACGATCAGCTTTAATCACAGTGGGTTACTGTAGCATGACACTGGGGGTGTTACATATTGGTGTTAAGGTTTGTGATTCCCTACGCAAGAACGAAAGTAAATAGTTATACAATGAAGTTACATCCTTCTTGTGATGCATTATTCAGTGTTAGTTATGTTCAATGCTCGTTTATTATCGTTTTCATTTTTTTGGTTGGTCGCTTCTCAATCTATTTGCTAGCCTTCAATTGTACTAAGAGGGAATACTGCTTGTGCATCTAACTCCTTAAACCAAAGTTGTGCCAAATGAGTCCACCATACCTATCTCTATGCGGTATTTCCATGCCGTTCCAAGTAAATTTGTATGTGCCAACTCTAATTTTCAAAATGAATTTCCTTTTTCTGTACCCGTACCGCTCATGAAGCGGTAGGGGGTGGCCAATATTTTCCATGATAGGTATGTTATTCTCAAGATGATTGTTTATTCACTTGTCGTTGCACGAGAGTATGGCAGGAAATAGGGATGCCCAGTACTGAAATGAAAAAAAATTATTTATTTGTTGTCAATAATAAATTCCTTGGAAGTGTTGGTATGGAAGACACCCGTGGATACGGCTAGCCATGGATTGTGAAAGAATGGTGGAAAGGAAATAAACTTTATTTTTGTTTGGGAACCGCCTATGATTTATCTAGCATGGAATATATTGGGAATTCTCAGTCGTTTTCGTTGAAAGGAAAAGCATGCCCCTCAAAACAATTTTATCTCTCAATTTAAGCTATGAGCTCTAGCACCTCTATAAATCTCTGCTTCCCTCTACAAAGGGCCTATCAATTTACTTTTTATGCCATATTTATTTTTATTAAGTCTCCATCTTCTCTTATAAAGCACCAACTAGGGAACACTATTGTCGTACTTGTGCATTGGATGTAGCGAATATTTGAGTGTGTTTCATGAATGGATCAATGATTGAGCATAATGGGCTAGGGATAGCTTTCTTTAGCGTTGATATTTTGAAAGACATAGTTGCTTATTGATGTGCTTGAGTATTGATGACTTCATGTCAATTATAGACTATTGCTTTGAATCATTTAAAGTCCAAATGTCCATACTCCAAAAGAAAAGAATATGTGATCAATATGATTGGTAGCATTCCACATCCAAAATTCTATTTTTATCATTTACCTACTCGAGGACGACCAGGAATTAAGCTTGGGGATGCGGATACGTCTCCATCGTATCTATAATTTTTTATTTTCTCCATGCCATTATATTATCAATCTTGGATCTTTTATATACATTTACTAGCAATTTTATATCATTTTTTGGGACTAACCTATTAACTTAGTGCCTAGTGCCAGTTGCTGCTTTTTGCATCTCTTTTACTTTGCAGAATATCAATACCAAACGAAGTACGAATGCCACGAAACTTTTTGGAGATTTTTTTTCTGGCAATAAGAGACCCTGGAAGCTTCTGGAGGCTATGAGAAGATGGTCCAGTGGGCCACTAGGCACCAGGGCACGCCTGGGGCCTCTAGCGCGCCCTTGTGGGCAATGGGGCCCACGTGGCTCCGTTTGACCTACCTCCACCTCTATAATCACTCTAAAATCCCAAAACACTCAGGGGAGTCGACGAAATACTTTTTTCACCGCCGCAAGTTCCAGAACCACGAGATCCAATCTAGAGGCCTTTTCCGGCACTCTGCCGGAGGGGGCAACGATCACGGAGGGGTTCTTCATCATCCTTGCTGCCCCTCCGATGATGCGTGAGTAGTTTATCACAGGCCTACGGGTCCGTAGTTAGTAGCTAGATGACTTCGTCTCTCTTTTTGATCTTTAATACAATGTTCTCCTTGATGTTCTTTGAGATCTATTTGATGTAATGACTTTTTGCGGTGTGTTTGTTGGGATCCGATGAATTGTGAGTTTATGATCAGATCTATCCATGAATATTATTTGGGTTTTCTCTGAACTCTTTTATGCACGATTGTTACAGCCTCGTATTTCTTCTCCGATTTATTGTTTTGGTTTAGCCAACTAGATTGATTTATCTTGCCACGGGAAGAGGTGCGTTGTGATGGGTTCGATCTTGCGGTGCTCAATCTCAGTGACAGAAAGAGACATGACACGCATGTATCATTGCTATCAAGGGTAACAAGATGGGATTTATTTCATACGTGAGTTTATATTGTGTACATCATGTCATCTTGCTTAAACCATTACTCCATTTTTTAATGAACTTAATACACTAGATGCATGCTGGATAGCGGTCGATGTGTGGAGTAATAGTAGTAGATGCAAAATCGTTTCGGTCTACTAAGTTTGGACATGATGCCTATATACATGATCATTGCCTTGGACATCGTCATAATTATTTGATTTTCTATCAATTGCCAAACAGTAATTTGTTTACCCACCGTACGTTATTTTCTAGAGAGAAGCCTCTATTGAAAACTATGGCCCTCGGATCTATTTTCTATCATATATTAAAACCAAAAATACCTTGCTGCAATTTTCCTTTATTTATTTTATTTTGTGATTTTGTTTGATCTATTTATCAAAACCTATACAATTTAATCTTTCTCAATACCGTTGAGGGATTGACAACCCCACTATGCGTTGGGTTGCGAGTATTTGTTGTTTGTGTGCAGGTCATGTTTACATAGTGTTGCTTGGTTCTCCTACTGGATTGATAACCTTGGTTTCATAACTGAGGGTAATACTTATCACTACTGTATTGCATAATCCCCTCCTCTTCGGGGTAGCAGGAAGAATTTTTGGCGCCGTTGCCGGGGAGACATCATCAACATCTATCAAGTACCTATGTATAAACTCTCATCTCCTTGCAATTACCTTATTTACCATTTGCCTCTCGTTTTCATCTCCCCCACTTCTAGAAAGTTCTACAAAAATCACAAAAATATTTTTCGTTTGCCTTTTTCTTGTTTGATATTTCATTTGCTTGTGATCTTGTTTGCATAGTCACCATGTTTCAAGAGGATTATCATGGTATTTCTTATCGTAATATATTGGTAGAAATCAAGAAAAATACTAAGGCTTATATGACCACGCAATTTGAGCACAACTAATTCTTTACCGAAGAACTTAGGGAACACTCTGTTTTACTTGATGCCATCACGAAACAACTTGATCATGTCAGTGATGAAGTTGCTAATCTTCAATCCGAGTTTGCTCATACTGAAAATTTATTAGGGAAAATCTCCGATGTACAAGCTACGCTAGTAAATCAAATAGCAGCTAAGACAGAATCTTTAGAAATTAGTAATGATGAAGATGTTAAAATGATTGGTGATTCTCCTATTGATTCTTTGTTTAGTAATAATAAAATTGACGATAAGAGGACTAAAGAAGATTCAACTTTAGCTAGAAGGCGTCCTCATATTTCGGAGTGTCAAAATCTTGATGAAAAAATTACTAAAAGTGGGTTTGGAGAGGAAAAAACTTTAACTGGTGATTTTCCCACTCTCTTGGATTACAAAGACTTTAATTACGATAGTTGTTCTTTGATTGAGTGTATTTTTTGTTGAAATCCATGCTAAATTCACCCAATACATATGAACAAAATAAATCTTTTACTAAACATATTGTAGAAGCGATGATGAAAGCTTTAGAAGAAAAGTTAGAGTTAGAGCTAACAATTCCTAGAAAAAATTATATGATGAATGAGAGCCCACCATTAAAGTCAATATAAAATTATGAGTGCAATGCTCTATGTGATTTGGTTGCTAGTGTTTCCACAAATCTGAAATCTCTTTTGTGATGTGCTACGCTTTACCAATTTGGAGGAGTGTTCTCTTAATTTGCACTTGGCGGATTCTACTATTAAAAACCTTTGGAAAGAATTAATGATGTTCTTATTCTTGCAAATAGGAATTTTGTGCCCATAGATTTTATTGTGCTTGATATTGATTGTAATCCGTCTAGTCCCATAATACTTGGTAGACCGTTTTTACGAACTATAGGTGCCGTGATTGATGTGAAAGAAGGGAATATTAAATTTTAGTTTCCGTTAAGGAAGGGTATGGAACACTTCCCTAGAACTAGAATTAAGCCACTGTAGGAGTCAATCACGAGGGCAAGCTATGGAGCAAAAACCAAAGAGGACAAATACTTGAAACTATGCATTATGCCTAGCTAGGGGCATAAAACAATAGAGCTACTCGGGAGGCAACCCAATAGTTATCTTTTAAATTTTTATTTTCCATTCTGTTTTTTAATAAATATGCAATTATGCTACTATTATGATTCTTTTTTCATGTTTTAATTAGTGTTTGTGCCAAGTAAAGCCTTTAGGATGGTTTGGGAGATAGTTGATATGATTTTATGTATTAACAGAAACTTTTGCGTCGGTAGCAGAATTATCAAAATTTGCTGGAACATGGAAAAATTCTGGTTTTTTACACATGATTTATATAAAAATTTCCCACGTCGTCTTGATTTTTCAAAATTTCTGGAGTTACAGAAGTATGAGCTTAATTCAGTTTTTTACAGACTGTTCTATTTTTCACAGATATTGTTTTCGTTGCATTGTGTTCTTATTTTGATGAATTTATGGATTGTATTGGGGGTTATAAGCCATGGTAAATTTAGAATACAGTAGGTATAATGCAATAACAAAATCTGAATGGGTTTGCAATAGTACTTAAAGTAGTAAATTGTTTTCTTATACAAACAGAGCTCACGAAGGTTTTGTTAAGTTTTGTGTGATTGAAGTTTTCAAGTTTTGGGTGAGATCACGATGGCTGAAGGAATAAGGAGTGGCAAGAGCCTAAGCTTGGGGATAACCGAGGCACCCCAAGGTAATATTCAAGGACTCCCAAGCAACTAAGCTTGGGGATGCCCCGGAAGGCATCCCCTCTTTCTTCTAACGGCCATCGGTAATTTTACTTGGGGCTATATTTTTATTTGTCACATATCATGAGTTTTGCTTGGAGCATCTTGTATTATATGAGTCTTTGCTTTGTTTTCTATTTAGTTTATCACAATCGTCCTTGCTGAACACACTTGTTTGAGAGAGCCACCCGCATATCGTGATTTGCTAGAATACTCTATGCGCTTCACTTTAATTTTTTGAGCTAGGCAGTTGCTCTAGTACTTCACTTATATCTTTTAGAGCACGGCGATGGTTATATTTTGAAGAAATATACTCTAATGCTTCACTTATTTTCTTTTGAGAGTTATTAAATTTTGAAGAAATGTACTCTCATGCTTCACTTATATTATTTTGAGAGTTAAATTTTTTGAAGAAATATTTATGCGCTCATGCTTCACTTAAATCTTTTTTAGAGTTAAGAATAGTAATGGTAATTTCCACAAGATGTGAATTTGGTCCCAAAGTGATAGATATCCAAGAGGGATATAATAAAAACTTTCATGAAGACCATTGGATATTAGGAACTTGATTCCTTACAATAGTTTTGCGATCTGGAGATAGTAATATGTGAGTCAGGTTGGTGAGTAATTATGCTTTAGTAAGAATATTGGTGTTAAGGTTTGTGATTCACTACGCAAGCGCGAAAGTCAATATTTATACAATGAAGTTACATCCTACTTGTGATGCATTATTCAGTGTTAGTTATGTTTAATGCTCGTTTATTATCGTTTTCATTTTTTTGGTTGGTCGCTTATCAATCTATTTGCTAGCCTTCATTTGTACTAAGAGGGAATACTGCTTGTGCATCTAACTCCTTAGACCAAAGTTGTGCCAAATGAGTCCACCGTACCTATCTATATGTGGTATTTCCATGCCGTTCCAAGTAAATTTGTATGTGCCAACTCTAATTTTCAAAATGAATTTCCTTTTTCTGTACCCGTACCGCTCATGAAGTGGTAGGGGGTGGCCAATATTTTCCATGATAGGTATGTTATTCTCAAGATGAGTGTTTATTCACTTGTCATTGCATGAGAGTGTGGCAGGTAATAGGGATGCCCAGTCCCGAAATGAAAAAAATTTATTTATATGTTGTCAATAATAAATTCCTAGGAAAGTGTTGGTATGGAAGACACCCATGGATACGGCTAGCCATGGATTGTGAAAGAATGGTGGAAAGAAAATAAACTTTACTTTTGTTTGGGAACTGCCTATGATTTATCTAGCATGGAAGATATTGGGAATTCTCGGTCGTTTTTGTTGAAAGGAAAAGCATGCCTCTCAAAACAATTTTATCTGTCAATTTAAGCTATGAGCTCTAGCACCTCTACAAATCTTTGCTTCCCTCTACGAAGGGCCTATCAATTTCCTTTTTATGCAATATTTATTTTTATTGAGTCTCCATCTTCTCTTATAAAGCACCAACTAGGGAACACTATTGTCGTACTTGTGCATTGGATGTAGCTAATATTTGAGTGTGTTTCATGAATGGATCAATGATTAAGCATAATGGGCTAGGGATAGCTTTCTTTAGCGTTGATATTTTGAAAGACATAGTTGCTTGTTGATATGCTTGAGTATTGATGTCTTCATGTCAATTATAGACTATTGCTTTGAATCATTTAAAGTCCAAATGTCCATGCTACAAAATAAAAGAATATGTGATCAATATGATTGGTAGCATTCCCCATCAAAAATTCTATTTTTATCATTTACCAACTCGAGGACGACCAGGAATTAAGCTTGGGGATGCGGATACGTCTCCAACGTATCTATAATTTTTATTGTTCCATGCCATTATATTATCAATCTTGGATCTTTTATATACATTTACTAGCAATTTTATATCATTTTTTGGGACTAACCTATTAACTTAATGCCTAGTGCCAGTTGCTGTTTTTTGCATATCTTTTACTTTGCAGAATATCAATACCAAACGAAGTCTAAATGCCACGAAACCTTTTTGGAGAATTTTTTTCTGGCAATAAGAGACCCTGGAAGCTTCTGGAGGCCATGAGAAGATGGTCTAGTGGGCCACTAGGCACCAGGGCACGCCTAGGGCCTCTAGCGCGCCCTTGTGGGCAGTGGGGCCCACGTGGCTGCGTTTGACCTACCTCCGCCTCTAAAAACACTCTAAAATCCCAAAACCCTCCGAGGAGTCGATGAAATACTTTTTTCGCCGCCGCAAGTTCTAGAACCACGAGAACCAATCTAGAGCCCTTTTCCGGCACTCTGCCGGAGGGGGCAACGATCACAAAGGGGTTCTTCATCATCCTTGCTGCCCCTCCGATGATGCGTGAGTAGTTTACCACATGCCTACGGGTCCGTAGTTAGTAGCTAGATGACTTCTTCTCTCTTTTTGATCTTCAATACAATGTTCTCCTTGATGTTCTTTGAGATCTATTTGATGTAATGACTTTTTGCGGTGTGTTTTTGGGATGCGATGAATTGTGAGTTGATGATCAGATCTATCCATGAATATTATTTGGGTTTTCTCTGAACTCTTTTATGCACGATTGTTATAGCCTCGCATTTCTTCTCCGATTTATTGTTTTCGTTTGGCCGACTAGATTGATTTATCTTGCCATGGTAAGAGGTGCGTTGTGACGGGTTCGATCTTGCGATGCTCAATCTCAGTGACAGAAAGAGACATGACACGCATGTATCATTGCTATTAAGGGTAACAAGATGGGATTTATTTCATACGTGAGTTTATCTTGTGTATATCATGTCGTCTTGCTTAAACCATTACTCCATTTTTCAATGAACTTAATACACTAGATGCATGCTGGATAGCGGTCGATGTGTGGAGTAATAGTAGTAGATGCAAAATCATTTCGGTCTACTAATCTTGGACGTGATGCCTATATACATGATCATTGCCTTGGATATCATCATAATTATTTGATATTCTATCAATTGCCAAACAGTAATTTGTTTACCCACCGTACGCTATTTTCTAGAGAGAAGCCTCTAGTGAAAATTATGGCCCCCGGGTCTATTTTCTATCATATATTAAAACCAAAAATACCTTGCTGCAATTTTCCTTTATTTATTTTATTTTGTGATTTTGTTAGATCTATTTATCAAAACCTATACAATTTAATCTTTCTCAATACCGTTCTGGGATTGACAACCCCTCTACGCGTTGGGTTGCGAGTATTTGTTGTTTGTGTGCAGGTGATGTTTACATAGTGTTGCTTGGTTCTCCTACTGGATTGATAACCTTGGTTTCATAACTGAGGGAAATACTTATCACTACTTTACTGCATAATCCCCTCCTCTTCGGTGTAGCAAGAAGAATTCTTGGCGCCGTTGCCGGGGAGACATCATCAACATCTATCAAGTACCTATGTATAAACTCTCATCTCCTTGCAATTACTTTATTTACCTTTTGCCTCTCGTTTTCATCTCCCCCACATCTAGAAAGTTCTACAAAAATCACAAAAATATTTTTCGTTTGCCTTTTTCTTGTTTGATCTTTCGTTTGCTTGTGATCTTGTTTGCGTAGTCACCATGTTTCAAGGGGATTATCATGGTATTTCTTATCGTAATATATTGGTAGAAATTAAGAAAAATACTAAGGCTTATATGACCACGCAATTTGAGCACAACAAATTCTTTACCGAAGAACTTAGGGAACACTCTGTTTTACTTGATGCCATCAGGAAACAACTTGATCATGTCAGCGATGAGGTTGCTAATCTTCAATCCGAGTTTGCTCATACTGAAAATTTATTAGGGAAAATCTCTGATGTACAAGCTACGCTAGTAAATCAAATGGCAGCTAAGATAGAATCTTTAGAAATTAGTAATGATGAAGATGTTAAAATGATTGGTGTTTCTTCTATTCATTCTTTGTTTAGTAATATTAAAATTGATGATAAGAGGACTGAAGAAGATTCAACATTAGCTAGAAGGCGTCCTCATATTTCGGAGTGTCAAAATCTTTATGAAAAAATTACTAAAAGTAGGTTTGGAGAGGTAAAAACTTTAACTAGTGATGTGCCAACTCTCTTGGATTACAAAGACTTTAATTATGATAGTTGTTCTTTGATTGAGTGTATTTTTTGTTGCAATCCATGCTAAATTCACCCAATGCATATGAACAAAATAAAGCTTTTACTAAACATATTGTAGAAGCGATGATGAAAGCTTTAGAAGAAAAGTTAGAGTTAGAGATATCAATTCCTAGAAAAAATAATATGATGAATGAGAGCCCACCATTAAAGTCAATATAAAATTATGAGAGCAATGCTCTATGTGATTTGGGTGCTAGTGTTTCCACAAATCTGAAATCTCTTATGTGATGTGCTATGCTTTACCAATTTGGAGGAGTGTTCTCTTAATTTGCACTTGGCGGATTCTACTATTAAAAAACCTTTGGAAAGAATTAATGATGTTCTTATTCTTGCAAATAGGAATTTTGTGCCTATAGATTTTATTGTGCTTGACATTGATTGTAATCCGTCTTGTCCCATAATACTTGGTAGACCGTTTTTACGAACTATAGGTGCCGTGATTGATGTGAAAGAAGGGAATATTAAATTTTAGTTTCCGTTAAGGAAGGGTATGGAACACTTCCCTAGAACTAGAATTAAGCCACCATATGAGTCAATCACGAGGGCAAGCTATGGAGCAAAAACCAAAGAGGACAAATACTTGAAACTATGCATTATGCCTAGTTAGGGGCATAAAACAATAGAGCTAGTTGGGAGGCAACTCAATAGTTATCTTTTAAATTTTTGTTTTCCTTTCTGTTTTTTAATAAATATGCAATTATGCTACTATTATTATTGTTTTTTCATGTTTTAATTAGTGTTTGTGCCAAGTAAACCCTTTAGGATGGTTTGGGTGATAGTTGATTTGATTTTATGTATGAACATAAACTTTTGCGTCAGTAGCAGAATTATCAAATTTTGCTAGAACATGGAAAAATTCGGTTTTTTTACACATGATTGATTTACAAATTGCCCACATCGTCTTGATTTTTCAGAATTTCTGGAGTTACAGTAGTATGAGCTTAATTCAGTTTTTTACAGACTGTTCTATTTTTGACAGATTCTGTTTTCGTTGCATTATGTGCTTATTTTAATGAATCTATGGATTGTATCGGGGTTATAAGCCATGGTAAAGTTAGAATATAGCAGGTATAATGCAATTACAAAATATGAATGGGTTTGCAACACTACTTAAAGTAGTAAATTGTTTTCTTATACAAACGTATCTCACGAAGGTTTTGTTAAGTTTTGTGTGATTGAAGTTTTCAAGTTTTGGGTGAGATCACGATGGCTGAAGGAATAAGGAGTGGCAAGAGCCTAAGCTTGGGGATGCCCGAGGCACCCCAAGGTAATATTCAAGGACTCCCAAGCATGTAAGCTTGGGGATGCCCCGGAAGGCATCCCTCTTTTTTCTAACGACCATCGGTAATTTTACTTGGGGCTATATTTTTATTCGTCACATATCATGAGTTTTGCTTGGAGCATCTTGCATTATATGAGTCTTTGCTTTGTTTTCTATTTAGTTTGTCACAATCATCCTTGCTGAACACACTTGTTTGAGAGATCCACACGCATATCATGATTTGCTAGAATACTCTATGCGCTTCACTTAAATTTTTTGAGCTAGGACAGTTGCTCTTGTACTTCACTTATATCTTTTTGAGGATGACGGTGGTTATATTTAGAAGAAATGTACTATCATGCTTCGCTTATATTATTTTGAAAGGTAGTAAATTTTGAAGAAATGTACTCTCATGCTTCACTTATGTTATTTTCAGAGTTAAATTTTTTCAAGAAATATTTATGCTCTCATGCTTCACATAAATCTTTTTGAGAGTTAAGAATAGTAATGGTAATTTGCACAAGATGTGAATTTGGTCCCAAAGTGAAAGATATCCAAGAGGAATATAATCAAAACTTCCATGAAAATCATTGGATATTAGGAGCTTGATTCCTTGCAATAGTTTTGCGATATGGCCGATAGTAATATGTGAGTCATGTTGATGAGTAATTATGCTTTAGTAAGAATATTGGTGTTAAGGTTTGTGATTCCCTATGCAAGCACGAAAGTCTATAGTTATACAATGAAGTTACATCCTACTTGTGGTGCATTATTCGGTGTTAGTTATGTTTAATGCTCGGTTATCATCGTTTTCATTTTTTTGGTTGGTCACCTCTCAATCTATTTGCCAGCCTTCATTTGTACTAAGCAGGAATACAGCTTGTGCATCTAACTCCTTAAACCAAAGTTTGCCAAATGAGTCCACCATACCTACCTATATACGGTATTTCCATGCTGTTCCAAGTAAATTTGTATGTGCCAACTCCAATTTTCAAAATTAATTTTATTTTTATGTGCCCCTACCGCTCATGAAGCAGCAGGGGGTGGCCAATATTTTCCATGCTAGGTATGTTATTCTCAAGATGAGTGTTTAGTCACTTGTCATTGCACGAGAATGTGGCAGGTAATAGGGATGCCCAGTCCCGAAATGAAAAATAATATTTATATGTTTTCAATAATAAATTCCTTGGAAAGTGTTGGTATGGAAGACACCCATGGACATGGCTAGCCATGGATTGTGAAAGAATGGTGGAAAGGAATTAAACATTACTTTTTGTTTGGGAAATGCCTATAATTTATCTAGCATGGAAGATATTGCGAATTCTCGGTCATTTTCGTTGAAAGGAAAAGCATGCCTCTCAAAACAATCTTATCTCTCAATTTAAGCTATGAGCTTTGGCACCTCTACAAATCTCTGCTTCCCTCTGCGAAGGGCCTATCAATTTACTTTTATGCAATTTTTTTTTGAGTCTCCATCTTCTCTTATAAAGCACCAACTAGGGAACACTATTGTCGTACTTGTGCATTGGATGTAGCTAATATTTGAGGGTGTTTCATGAATGGATCAATGATTGAGCATAATGGGCTAGGGATAGCTTTCTTTAGCGTTGATATTTTGAAAGAAATGGTTGCTTGTTGATATGCTTGTGTATTGATGTCTTCATGTCAATTATAGCCTATTGCTTTGAATCATTTAAAGTCCAAATGTCCATACTACAAAAGAAAAGAATATGTGATGAACATGATTGGTAGCATTCCACATCAAAAATTCTATTTTAATCATTTACCTACTCGAGGACGAGCAGGAATTAAGCTTGGGGATGCTGATACGTCTCCAACGTATCTATAATTTTTGATTGTTCCATGCCATTATATTATCAATCTTGGATCTTTTATATACATTTACTAGCAATTTTATATCATTTTTTGGGACTAACCTATTAACTTAGTGCCTAGTGCCAGTTGCTGTTTTTTTGCATGTTTTTTACTTTGCATAATATCAATACCAAACGAAGTCCAAATGCCACGAAACTTTTTGTAGATTTTTTCTGGCAATAAGAGACCCTGGAAGCTTCTGGAGGCCGTGAGAAGATCGGCCAGTGGGCCACTAGGCACTAGGGCACCCCTGGGGCCTCTGGCGCGCCCTTGTGGGTAGTGGGGCCCACATGGCTCCGTTTCACCTACTTTCACCTCTATAAATTCTCTAAAATCCCAAAACTTTCAGGGGAGTCACGAAATACTTTTTCCGCCCCCGCAAGTTCCAGAACCACGAGATCCAATCTAGAGGCATTTTCTAGCACTCTGCCGGAGGGGCCAACGATCACGGAGGGGTTCTTCATCATCCTCGCTGCCCCTCCGATGATGCGTCAGTAGTTTACCACAGGCCTACGGTTCCATAGTTAGTAGCTAGATGACTTCTTCTCTCTTTTTGATCTTCAATACAATGTTCTCCTCGATATTCTTGGAGATCTTTTGATGTAATGACTTTTTGTGGTGTGTTTGTTGGGATCCGATGAATTGTGAGTTTATGATCAGATATATCCATGAATATTATTTGGGTTTTCTCTGAACTCTTTTATGCATGATTATTATAGCCTTGTATTACTTCTCCGATTTATTGTTTTGGTTTGGCCAACTAGATTGATTTATTTTGCCATGCGAAGAGGTGCTTTGTGATTGGTTCGATCTTGCGGTGCTCAATCTCAGTGACAGAAAGAGACATGACACGCATGTATCGTTGCTATTAAGGGTAACAAGATGGGATTTATTTCATACGTGAGTTTATCTTGTGTACATCATGTTGTCCTGCTTGAAACATTACTCCGTTTTTCCATGAACTTAATACACTAGATGCATGCTGGACAGCGGTCGATGTGTGGAGGAATAGTAGTAGATGCAGAATCATTTTGGTCTACTAATCTTGGACGTGATGCCAATATACATGATCATTGCCTTGGATATCGTCATAATTATTTGATTTTCTGTCAATTGCCCAACAGTAATTTGTTTACCCACCGTACGCTAATTTCTAGAGAGAAGCCTCTAGTGAAAACTATGGCCCCCGGGTCTATTTTCTATAATATATTAAAACCAAAAATACCTTGCTGCAATTTTCCTTTATTTATTTTATTTTGTGATTTTGGTAGATCTATTTATCAAAACCTATACAATTTAATCTTTCTCAATACCGTTGAGGGATTGACAAACCCTCTATGCATTGGGTTGTGATTATTTGTTGTTTGTGTGCAGGTGCTGTTTACATAGTGTTGCTTGGTTCTCCTACTGGATTGATCACCTTGGTTTCATAACTAAGGGAAGTACTTATCTCTACTGTACTGCATCATACCCTCCTCTTCGGGGTAGCAGGAAGAATTTCTCGTGCCGTTGCTAGAGAGACATCATCAAAATCTATCAAGTACCTATGTATAAACTTTCATCTCCTTGCAATTACTTTATTTGCCATTTGCCTCTCGTTTTCATCTCCCCCACTTCTAAAAAGTTCTACAAAAATCACAAAAATATTTTTCATTTGCGTTTTTCTTGTTTGATCTTTCATTTGCTTGTGATCTTGTTCGCGTAGTCACCATGTTTCAAGAGGATTATCATGGTATTTCTTATCCAAATATATAGGTAGAAATCGATAAAAATACTAAGGCTTATATTACCACGCAATTTGGGCACAACAAATTCTGTACCGAAGAACTTAGGGAACACTCTGTTTTACTTGATGCCATCATGAAACAACTTGATCATGTCAGCTATGAAGTTACTAATCTTCAATCCGAGTTTGCTCATACTAAAAATTTATTAGGGAAAATCTCTGATGTACAAGCTACGCTGGTAAATCAAATGGCAGCTAAGCCGGAATCTTTAGAAATTTGTAATGATGAAGATTTTAAAATGATTGGTGTTTCTTCTATTGATTCCTAGTTTAGTAATACTAAAATTTATGATAAGAGGACTGAAGAAGATTCAACTTTAGCTAGAAGGCGTCCTCATAATTCGGAGGGTGAAAATCTTGATGAAACAATTACTAAAAGTGGGTTTGGAGAGGTAAAACCTTTAACTAGTGATGTGCCCACTCTTTTCGATTACAAAGACTTAAATTATGATAGTTGTTCTTTGATTGAGTGTATTTCTTTGTTGCAATCCATGCTAAATTCACCCAATGCATGTGAACAAAATAAAGCTTCTACTAAACATAATGTAGAAGCGATGATGAAAGCTTTAGAAGAAAAGTTAGAGTTAGAGATATCAATTCCTAGAAAAAATTATATGATGAATGAGAACCCACCGTTAAAGTCAACATAAAATTATGAATGCAATCCTCTATGTGATTTGAGTGCTTGTGTTTCCACAATTCTGAAATCTCTATGTGATGTGCTAGGTTTTACCAATTTGGAGGAGTATTCTCTTAATTTGCACTTGGCGGATTCTACTATTAAAAAACCTTTGGAAAGAATTAATGATATTCTTATTCTTGTAAATAGGAATTTTGTGCCCATAGATTTTATTGTGCTTGATATTGATTGTAATCCGTCTTGTCCCATAATACTTGGTAGACCGTTTTTACGAACTATAGGTGCCGTGATTGATATGAAAGAAGGGAATATTAAATTTCAGTTTTCGTTAAGGAAGGGTATGGAACACTTCCCTAGAACTAGAATTAAGCCACCGTATGAGTCAATCATGAGGGCAAGCTATGGAGCAAAAACCAAAGAGGACAATACTTGAAACTATGCATTATGCCTAGCTAGGGGCATAAAACAATAGCGCTAGTTGGGAGGCAACCCAATAGTTATCTTTTACATTTTTCTTTTCCTCTCTGTTTTTCAATAAATATGCAATTATGCTACTGTTATGATTGTATTTTCATGTTTTAATTAGTGTTTGTGCCAAGTAAAGCATTTAGGATGGTTTGGGTGATAGTTGATTTGATTCTATGTATTAAAAAAAACTTTCATGTCAGTAGGAGAATTATCAAAATTTTCTGGAATGTGAAAAAATTCTGATTTTTTTACACATGATTGATACGCAAATTGCCCACGTCTTCCTGATTTTTCAGAATTTTTGGTATTACAAAAGTATGAGCTTAATTCAGTTTTTTATAGACTGTTCTATTTTTGACAGATTCTGTTTTTGTTGCATTGTGTGGTTATTTTGATGAATCTGTGGATTGTATCGGGGGTTATTAGCCATGGTAAAGTTATAATATAGTAGGTATAATGCAATAACAAAATATGAATGGGTTTGCAATAGTACTTAAAGTAGTAAATTGTTTTTTATACTAACGGATCTCACGAAGGTTTTGTTAAGTTTTGTGTGATTGAAGTTTTCAAGTTTTGGGTGAGATCACGATGGATGAAGGAATAAGGAGTGGCAAGAGCCTAAGCTTGGGATGCCCGAGACATCCCAAGGTAATATTCAAGGACTCCCAAGCAACTAATCTTGGGGATGCCCTGGAATGCAGCCCCTCTTTCTTCTGACGACCATCGGTAATTTTACTTGGGGCTATATTTTTATTCGTCACATATCATGAGTTTTGCTTAGAGCATCTTGCATTATATGAGTCTTTGCTTTTTTTGCTATTTAGTTTATCACAATCATCCTTCCTGAACACACTTGTTTGAGAGAGCCACACACATATCATGATTTGCTAGAATACTATATGCGCTTTACTTAAATTTTTTGAGCTAGGACAGTTGTTCTTGTACTTCACTTATATCTTTTTGAGCGTGGCGATGGTTATATTTTGAAGAAATATACTGTCATGCTTCACTTATATTATTTTGAAAGTTAGTAAATTTTGAAGAAATGTAATCTCATGCTTCACTTATATTATTTTGAGAGTTAATTTTTTGAAGAAATATTTATGCTCTCATGCTTCACTTAATTCTTTTTGAGAGTTAAGAATAGTAGTGGTAATTTGCACAAGATGTGAATTTGTTCCCAAAGTGATAGATATCCAGGAGGAATATAATAAAAAACTTTCATGAAAATCATTGGATATTAGGAACTTAATTCCTTGCAATAGTTTTGCGATATGGAGATAGTAATATCTGAGTCATGTTGGTGAGTAATTATGCTTTACTAAGAATATTGGTGTTAAGGTTTGTGATTCCCTATGCAAGCACGAAGGTCAATAGTTATACAATGAAGTTATATCCTACTTATGGTGCATTATTCATTGTTAGTTATGTTTAATGCTCGGTTATGATTGTTTTCATTTTTTTGGTTGGTTGCTTCTCAATCTATTTGCTAGCCTTCATTTGTACTAAGCGGGAATACTGCTTGTGCATCTAACTCCTTAAACCAAAGTTGTGCCAAATGAGCCCACCATACCTACCTATATGCGGCATTTCCATGCCGTTCCAAGTAAATTTGTATGTGCCAACTCTAATTTTCAAAATGAATTTTATTTTTCTGTGTCCCTACCGCTCATGAAGCGGCAGGGGGTGGCCAATATTTTCCATGCTAGGTATGTTATTCTCAAGATGAGTGTTTATTCACTTGTCATTGCACGAGAGTGTGGCAGGTAATAGGGATGCCTGATACATCTCCGTCGTATCTACTTTTCCTAACACTTTTGCTCTTATTTTGGACTCTAATTTGCATGATTTAAATGAAACTAAAACGGACTGACGCTATTTTCAGCAGAACTACCATGGTGTTGATTTTGTGCAGAAATAAAAGTTCTCGGAATGGAATGAGAATTTTTGGAGAATTGTTTTATAATAAAAGCAAAAACTGGAGCCAACAACGACCGGAGGGGGGCCCCTGGCTGGGCACAAGACACCAGGGCGCGCCCCCCTCCGGCGCGCCCTGGTGGGTTGTGCCCACCTCGTGGCCCCGCAGACCCTAATTCTGACGCTATAAAATCCTATTTTTGGAGAAAAATAAGGGGAGGAAGTTTCATCGCGTTTCACGATACGGAGCCGCCGCCACCTCCTGTTCTTCATCGGGAGGCCAGATCTGGGGCCTGTTTGGGGCTCCTGTGAGGGGAATCTTCGATCTTCGTCATCACCAACCCTCCTTCATCACCAATTCCATGATGCTCCCCACGGGGAGTGAGTAATTCCTTTGTAGGCTCGCTGTTCGGAGAGGAGTTGGATGAGATTCATCATGTAATCGAGTAAGTTTTGTTAGGGCTTGATCCCTAGTATCCGCTATGTTCTGAGATTGATGTTGTTATGACTTTGCTATGCTTAATGCTTGTCACTTAGGGCCCGGGTGCCATGATTTCAAATCTGAACCGTTTATGTTTTCACCATTATATCTATCTTCTAGATTTGATCTTGCAAGTCATATTCACCTATTACGTGTTATGTTCCGTAAACCCTGATATGTCTCCAACGTATCTATAATTTTTGCTTGTTCCTTGCTGTTATATTATCATTTTGGGATGTTTTGCAATCATTTTATAGCAACTTTATATCATTTTTTTGGGACTAACCTATTGACATAATGCCCAGTGCCAGTTGTGTTTTTTGCTTGTTTTTTACTTCGCAGAATATTAGTACCAAATGGAGCCCAAACGTAGTGAAACTTTTTGGAGATTTTTTCTGGACCAGAAGACACCCAGTGGGCCAAGTACCGAAGGGGAGGCCCGAGGTGAGCACAAGACAGCTGGGCATGCCAGGAGGCCCAGGCGCGCCCAGGTGGGTTGTACCCACCTCGGCGACCTCCCGCACCGCCTCTTCGCCCTATAAATTCCCAAATATTCCAGAAACCCTAGGGGAGTCGACGAAACACAATTCCAGCAGCCGCAAGTTCCAGAACCATGAGATCCAATCTAGACACCATCACAGAGGGTTCATCATCCTCTTTGGTGCCTCTCCGATGTTGCATGAGTAGTTCACCATAGACCTAAGGGTCCGTAGGCAGTAGCTAGATGGCTTCTTCTCTCTTTTTGATTCTCAATACAATGGTCTTTTGGAGATCTATTTGATGTAACTCATTTTTTGCGGTGTGTTTGTTGGGATCTGATGAATTTTGAGTTTATGATCAGATCTATATTCATGAATATTATTTGAGTCTTCTTTGATCTCTTATATGCATGATTATTTATAGCCTCGTATTTCTTCTTCGAATCTTTGGTTTAGTTAGGCCAACTAGATCGATTTTTCTTGCCATGGGAAGAGGTGCTTTGTGATGGGTTCGATCTTGTGGTGTTCTTTCCCAGTGACAGAAGGGGCAGCAAGACACGCATGTATCATTGCTATTAAGGATAACAAGATGGGGGCTATTCCTACATGAATAGATCTCATCTACATCATGTCATCGTTCATATTGCATTACTCCGTTTCTCCATTAACTTAATACACTAGATGCATGCTGGATAGCGGTCGATGTGTGGAGTAATAGTAGTAGATGCAGGCAGGAGTCGGTCTACTACTCTTGGACGTGATGCCTATGTATTGATCATTGCCTTGGATATCGTCATAATTATAAGATCTTCTATCAATTGCCCAACAGTAATTTGTTTACCCACCGTGTGCTATTTTCTCGAGAGGAGCCACTAGTGAAATCTATGGCCCCCGGGTCTATTCTTTATCATATTTGCTTTGAGATCTATTTTTATTCGCTTTTATTTTCAGATATATTATTCCAAAAACCAAAAAATATCTTGCTGCACTTTTTATTACTTATTTTATTTTGCGTTTTATCAAGAGCTATTTATCCAATCTATCACAAATATTTTCCCGTTCACTTGCCAATTTTTGGCACCGTTACCCAAGAGGGATTGACAACCCCGTTCACGCGTTGGGTTGCAAGTATTTGTTCTTTGTGTGCAGGTACCGTTTACATAGTGTTGCTTGGTTCTTGTTGGGAATCGTTGCATGGAAAACAAAAAAAATTTACGCACACGCAATGATCTATCCATGGAGATGCATAGCAACGAGGGGGAGAGTGTGTCTACGTACCCTCGTAGACCGTAAGTGGACGCGTTTCACAATGCGGTTGATGTAGTCGAACTTCTTCGCGCTTCAACCGATCAAGTACCGAACGCACGGCACCTCCGTCTTCTGCACACATTCAGCTCGGTGACGTCCCTCGCCTTCTTGATCTAGCAAGACGTCAAGGTAGTAGATGAGTTCCGTCAGCACGACGGCGTGGTGACGGTGATGGTGAAGTGATCTCCGCAGTGCTTCGCCTAAGCACTACGAAAATATGACCGGGGGTGTAAACGGTGGAGGGGGGTGCCGCACACGGCTAGGCAATTGTCTTGGGTGTGCTAGGGGCCCCCCTCCTCATATATATAGGTGGGAGGGAGAGGGGAGGCTGCCAGGAGGCGCCCCAAGTAGGCCGAATCCTACTTGGGGTCCTCCCCAAGTGGCGACCCCTGCCATATTTATCCGAGGGGGAAGGAAAGAGGGGGGGGGGGGCGAGAAGGAAGGAAGGGGGAATCCTATTCCACTCTTTCCTTTCCCTTCCCCCCTTTCCTTCTCCTCCTAGGCTGGCCCATATGGGGGGCGCACCAGCCCCTTGTGGCTGGTGCGTTTCCCCTCTTGGCCATAAGGCCCATATCTTTTGCCGGGGGTGCCCGGAACCCCTTCCGGTGACCCGATAAGTACCCGGTGACCCCCGAAACACTTCCGGTGTCTGAATACCATCGTACTATATATCAATCTTTACCTCTCGACCATTTTGAGACTCCTCGTCATGTCCGTGATCTCATCCGGGACTCTAAACAAAATTCGGTAACCAAATCACATAACTCATATAATACTATATCGTCAACGAACGTTAAGCGTGCGGACCCTACGGGTTCGAGAACTATGTAGACATGACCGAGACACCTCTCCAGTCAATAACCAATAGCGGAACCTGGATGCCCATATTGGCTCCTACATATTCTACGAAGATCTTTATCGGTCGAACCGTTATGACAACATACGTAATTCCCTTTATCCATCGGTATGTTACTTGCCCGAGATTCGTTCGTCGGTATCTTCATACCTAGTTCAATCTCGTTACCGGCAAGTCTCTTTAATCATTCCGTAATACATCACCTCGTGACTAACTCCTTAGTCATTTGCTTGCAAGCTTATGATGTGTATTACCGAGAGGGCCCAGAGATACCTCTCCGATACTCGGAGTGACAAATCCTAATCTTGACCTATGCCAACTCAACAAATACCTTCGGAGATACCTGTAGAGCATCTTTGTAATCACCCAGTTACGTTGTGACGTTTGATAGCACACAAGGCATTCCTCCGGTATCCGGGAGTTGCATAATCTCGTAGTCGAAGGAATATGTATTTGACATGAAGAAAGCAATAGCAATAAAACTGAACGATCATTATGCTAAGCTAACGGATGGGTCTTGTCCATCACATCATTCTCCTAATGATGTGATCCCGTTATCAAATGACAACACATGTCTATGGTTAGGAAACCTTAACCATCTTTGATCAACGAGCTAGTCTAGTAGAGGCATACTAGGGACACAGTATTTGGTTATGTATTCACACATGTATTTAAGTTTCCGATCAATACAATTCTAGCATGAATAATAAACCTTTATCATGAATAAGGAAATATAAAATAACAACTTTATTATTGCCTCTAGGGCATATTTCCTTCAGGTTCCCACTTGCACTAGAGTCAATAATCTAGTTCACATTGCCATGTGATTAACACCCAAAGAGTTTACTAGAGTCAATAATCTAGTTCACATCGCCATGTCATTAACACCCATAGTTCACATCGCCATGTGACCAACACTCAAAGAGTTTACTAGAGTCAATAATCTAGTTCACATCACCATGTGATTAACACCCATAGAGTACTAAGGTGTGATCATGTTTTGCTTGTGAGAGAAGTTTAGTCAATGGGTCTGCCACATTCATATCCATACGTATTTTGCAAATTTTTATGTCTCCAATGCTCTCCATGGAGCTACTCTAGCTAATTGCCCCCACTTTCAATGCATATCCAGATTGAGACTCAAAGTCAACTGGATCAGTGTTAAAGCTTGCATCGACGTAACCTTTTACGACGAACTCTTTATCACTTCCATAACCGAGAAATATTCCCTTAGTCCTCTTAGGTAACTAAGGATAATTTTGACGGCTGTCTAGTGATCCACTCCTGGATCACTATCGTACCCTCTTTTCAAACTCATGGCAAGGTACACAACAGGTTTGGTACACAGCATGGCATACTTTATAGAACCTATGGCTGAGGCATAGGGAATGACTTTCATTCTCTCTATCTTCTGCCGTGGTCGGGTTTTGAGTCTTACTCAACTTCACACCTTACAATACAGGCAAGAACTCCTTCTTTGACTGATCCATTTTGAACTTCTTCAAAATCTTGTCAAGGTATGTGCTTTTTCTAAAGTCCTATTAAGCGTCTCGATCTATCCCTATAGATCTTGATGCACAATATATATAAGTAGCTTCACCGAGGTCTCCTTTTACGCTATTCAGAAATTCCATATCATTTCCAATCAACAATATGTCATCCACATATAATATCAGAAATGCTATAGAGCTCGCACTCACTTTCTTGTAAATACAGGCTTCACCGTAAGTCTGTATAAAACCATATGCTTTGATCACCTCATCAAAGCGTATATTCCAACTCTGAGATGCTTGCACCAGTCCATTGATGGATCACTGGAGCATGCACACTTTCTTAGCACCTTTAGGATCGACAAAACCTTCTGGTTGCATCATATACAACTTTTCTTTAAGATATCCATTAAGGAATGCAGTTTTGACGTCCATTTGCCAGATTTCATAATCATAAAATGCGGCAATTGCTAACATGATTCGGACGGACTTAAGCATCGCTACGGGGGAGAAAGTCTCATCGTAGTCAACTCCTTGAACTTGTCAAAAACCTTTTGTGACAAGTCGAGCTTTGTAGATAGTAACATTACCATCAACGTCCGTCTTCCTCTTAAAGATCCATTTATTTTCAATGGCCTGCCGATCATCGGGCAAGTCCACAAAAGTCCACACTTTGTTCTCATACATGGATCCTATCTCAGATTTCATGGCCTCAAGCCATCTGTCGGAATCTGGGCTCGTCATAGCTTCTTCATAGTTCGTAGGTTCGCCTTGGTCTAGTAACATGACTTCCAGGACAGGATTACCGTACCACTTTGGTGCGGATCGTGCTCTTGTCGACCAATGAAGTTCAGTAGTAACTTGATCTGAAGTTTCATGATCATCATCATTAGCTTCCTCTCTAGTTGGTGTAGGCATCACGGGAATAGTTTTCTCTGATGTACTACTTTCCAATTCGAGAGAAGGTACAATTACCTCATCAAGTTCTACTTTCCTCCCACTCACTTCTTTCGAGAGAAACTCCATCTCTAGAAAGAGCCCATTCTTGGCAACAAAGATCTTGCCTTCGGATCTGTGGTAGAAGGTGTACCCAATGGTTTCCTTAGGGTATCCTATGAAGACGCACTTCTCCGATTTGGGTTCAAGCTTATCAGGCTGAAGCCTTTTGACATAAGCGTCGCATCCCCAAACTTTAAGAAATGATAGCTTAGGTTTCTTACCAAACCATAGTTCATACGGTGTCATCTCAACGGATTTAGACAGTGCCCTATTTAACGTGAATGCAACTGTCTCCAATGCATAATCCCAAAACGATAGTGGTAAATCGGTAAGAGACATCATAGATCGCACCATATCTAATAAAGTACGGTTACGATGTTCGGACACACCATTACGCTGTGGTGTTCTAGGTGGCGGGAGTTGTGAAACAATTCTAGATTCTTTTAAATGAAGGCCAAACTCGTAACTCAAATATTCGCCGCCGCGATCAGATCGTAGAAACTTTATTTTCTTATTATGATGATTCTCCACTTCACTATGAAATTCTTTGAACTTTTCAAATGTTTTAGACTTGTGTTTCATTAAGTTGATATACCCATATCTACTCAAATCATTTGTGAAGGTCAGAAAATAACGATACCCGCCGTGTGCTTCAATACTCATCAGACCGCATACATCGGTATGTATTATTTCCAACAAGTCATTAGCTCGCTCTATTCTTCTGGAGAATGGAGTTTTAGTCATCTTTCCCATGAGGCATGGTTCGCAAGTATCAAATGATTCATAATCAAGTGATTCCAAAAGTCCATCCACATGGAGTTTCTTCATGCGCTTTACACCAATATGACCTAAACGGCAGTGCCACAAGTATGTTGCACTATCATTATCAACTTTGTATCTTTTGGTATCAATATTATGAATATGTGTATCACTACGATCGAGATTCAATAAACCATTTATATTGAGTGTATGACCATAGAAGGTTTTATTCATGTAAACAGAGCAACAATTATTCTTTGACTTAAATGAATAACCGTATTGCAATAAACATGATCCAATCATATTCATGCTCAATGCAAACACCAAATAACATTTATTTATGTTCAACACTAATCCCAAGGGTAAAGGGATTGTGCGATGGTGATCTTATCAACCTTGGAATCACTTCCAACACACATCGTCACCTTGCCCTTAACTAGACTCTGTTCATTTTGCAACTCCTGTTTCGAGTTACTAATCTTAGCAACTGAACCGGTATCAAATACCCAGGGGATACTATGAACACTAGTAAAGTACACATCAATAACATGTATATCAAATATACCTTTGTTCACTTTGCCATCCTTCTTATCCGCAAAGTATTTGGGGCAGTTCCGCTTCTAGTGACCATTTCCTTTGCAGTAGAGGCACTCAGTTTCAGGCTTGGGTCTAGCTTTAGGCTTCTTCATGGGAGCGGCAACTTGCTTGCCATTCTTCTTTAAGTTCCCTTTCTTTCCCTTGCCCTTTTTCTTGAAACTAGTGGTCTTGTTAACCATCAACACTTGATGCTCTTTCTTGATTTCTACCTTCGCCGATTTTAGCATCGCGAAGAGCTCGGGAATCATTTTCATCATCCCTTGCATATTATAGTTCATCATGAAGTTCTAGTAGCTTGGTGATAGTGACTAGAGAACTTTGTCAATCAATATCTTATCTGGAAGGTTAACTCCCACTTGATTCAAGCGATTGTAGTGCCCAGACATTCTAAGCACATGCTCACTGGTTGAGCTATTCTCCTCCACCTTGTAGGCAAAGTACTTGTCAGAGGTCTCATACCTCTCGACACGGGCATAAGTCTGAAATACTAATTTTAGCTCTTGGAACATCTCATATGCTCCGTGGCATTCAAAACATTTTTGAAGTCCCAGTTCTAAGCCATAAAGCATGGCGCACTAAACTATCAAGTAGTCATCATATCGAGCTTTGCCAAATGTTCATAACGTCTGCATCTGCTCCTACAATAGGTCTGTCACCCAGCGGTCCATCAAGGACATAATTCTTCTGTGCAGCAGTGAGGATAATCCTCAGATCACGGACCCAGTCCGCATCATTGCTACTATAATCTTTCAACTTATTTTTCTCTAGGAACATATCAAAAATAAGGGAGCTATATCGCGAGCTATAGATCTACAACATAGATTTGGAAATACTATCAGGACTAAGTTCATGATAAATTAAGTTCAATTAATTAAATTACTAATGAACTCCCACTTAAATCAACATCCCTCAGGTTGTCTAAGTGATACATGATCCATATCAACTAACCCATGTCCGATCATCACGTGAGATGTGGTAGTCATCAATGGTGAACATCTCTATGTTGATCACATCTACTATATGACCCATGTTCGACCTTTCGGCCTCCAGTGTTCTGAGGCCATGTCTGTACATGCTAGGCTCGTCAAGTTTAACCCAAGTATTCTGCATGTGTAAAACTGTCTTACACCCGTTGTATGTGAACGTAGAGTCTATCACACCCGATCATCATGTGGTGTCTCAACACGACGAACTGTAGCAACGGTGCATACTCAGGGAGAACACTTTTACCTTGAAATTTAGTGAAGGGATCATCTTATAATGCTACCACCGTACTAAGCAAAATAAGATGCATAAAAGATAAACATCACATGCAATCAAAATATGTGACATGATATGGCCATCATCATCTCGTGCTTTTGATCTCCATCTCCAAAGCATCATCAGGATCTCTGATGACCCACAAGTATAGGGGATCTATCATAGTCCTTTCGATAAGTAAGAGTGTCGAACCCAACGAGGAGCAGAAGGAAATGACAGGCGGTTTTCAGCAAGGTATTCTCTGCAAGCACTGAAATTATTGGTAACAGATAGTTGTGTGATAAGATAATTCGTAACGGGTAAGAAGTGACAAAAGTAACTAGATGTAGCAAGGTGTCCCAATCCTTTTTGTAGCAAAGGACAAGCCTGGACAAACTCTTATATAAAGCAAAGTGCTCCCGAGGACACATGGGAATTACTGTCAAGCTAGTTTTCATCATGCTCATATGATTCGCGTTCGTTACTTTGATAATTTGATATGCGGGTGGACCGGTGCATGGGTGCTGCCTTACTTGGAAAAGCCTCCCACTTATGATTAACCCCTCTCGCAAGCATCCACAACTACGAAAGAAGAATTAAGATAAATCAAACCATAGCATGAAACATATGGATCCAAATCAGCCCCTTACGAAGCAACGCATAAACTAGGGTTTAAGCTTCTATCACTCTAGCAACCCATCATCTACTTATTACTTCCCAATGCCTTCCCCTAGGCCCAAATCATGGTGAAGTGTCATGTAGTCGACGTTCACATAACACCACTAGAGGAAAGACAACATACATCTCATCAAAATATCGAACGAATACCAAATTCACATGATTACTTATAACAAGACTTCTCCCATGTCCTCAATAACAAACGTAACTACTCACAAAGCATATTCATGTTCATAATCAGAGGGGTATTGAATAGCATTAAGGATCTGAACATATGATCTTACACCGAATAAACCAACTAGCATCAACTACAAGGAGTAATCAACACTACTAGCAACCCACAGGTACCAATCTGAGGTTTTGAGACAAAGATCGGATACAAGAGATGAACTAGAGTTTGAGAGGATATGGTGCTGGTGAAGATGTTGATGGAGATTGACCCCCTCTCGATGAGAGGATCGTTGGTGATGACGATGGCTTTGATTTCCCGCTCCCGGAGGGAAGTTTCTCCGGCAGAACAGCTCCGCCGGAGCCCTAGATTGGTTCTGCCCAGGTTCCTTCTGATTTTTTCCTGGTCAAAACACATCATATAGCAGAAGATGGGCATCGGGGGCCTGCCAGGTGGCCCACAAGGCAGGGAGGCGCGCCCAGGGGGGTAGGGCGCGCCCCCCACCCTTGTGGCTGCCTGGTGGGTCCCCTCAGGTGCTTTCTTCGCCCAATATTTTTTATATATTCCAAAATAATTCTCCGTGAAGTTTCAGGACTTTTGGAGTTGTGCAGAATAGGTCTCTCAGATTTGCTCCTTTTCCAGTCCAGAATTCCAGCTGCCGGCATTCTCCTTCTTTATGTAAACCTTGTAAAATAAGAGAGAAAAGGCATAAGTATTGTGCTAGAATGTGTAATAACAGCCCATAATGCAATAAATATCAATATAAAAGCATGATGCAAAATGGACGTATCAACTCCCCCAAGCTTAGACCTCGCTTGTCCTCAAGCGAAAGCCGAAATCAAAAAATATGTCCACATGTTTAGAGATAGAGGTGTCGATAAAATAAAATACAGACATGTGGGCATCATGATTATCTTTAGAACAGCAACAAATATTGTCATATAATTTCTTATGCTAAAGTACAATTCGTTCACAAGGTAAAGTATGAATCGGAAATTTCATTGAAAACTAACAAACTATGATCTCAGTCATTGAAGCAATTGCAATTTATCATAACATCGGAAAGAGTCAATTCAAGAGCTTTTCAGCAAGTCCACATACTCAACTATCATTTAATCTTTCACAATTGTTAACACTCACGCGATACTTATGGGTTCGAAGCCTCAGTCGGACACAGAGAAAGATAGGGGCTTATAGTTTCGCCTCCCAACCTTTTACCTCAAGGGTAATGTCAACAATAATACTTTATGATAACCTACATCCGAGTGGATATATATATCTGGATCCTTCTCCAACACATATTGCTTGCCAGAAGAAAAAGTGTAAAAAGGAAAGGTGAAGATCACCATGACTCTTGTATAAGGGTAGAAGATAAAAGTAAAAGATAGGCCCTTCGCAGAGGGAAGCAGAGGTTGTCATGCACTTTTATTGTTGGATGTACAAAATCTTAATGCAAAAGAACATCACTTTATATTGCCGCTTGTGATAAAGAACTTTATTATGCAGTCCGTCGCTTTTATTTCGTCCATATCACAAGTTTGTATAAAGCTTATTTTTTTCACACTAATAGATCATACATATTTAGAGAGCAATTTTTATTGCTTGCACCGATGACAACTTACTTGAAGGATCTTACTCAATCCATAGGTAGGTATGGTGGACTCTCATGGCAAAACTGGTTTAAGGGATGTTTGGATGCACAAGTAGTATCTCTACTTGGTGCAAAGGATTTGGCTAGCATAAGAGGGAAAAGCAAGCTCAACATGTTGGAGGATCCAGGACACTATAACTTCTATTCGGATATAAGAAAACATAACCCATTATGTTGTCTTCCTTGTCCAACATCAACTTTTTAGCATGTCATATTTTAATGAGTGCTCACAATTACAAAAGATGTCCAAGATAGTATATTTATATGTGAAACCTCTCTTTCTTTATTACTTCCTACTAATTGCAACAATGACCAAAACTATGTTTGTCAACTCTCAACAACTTTTATTCAGCATACTCTTTATATGTGAAGTCATTACTCTCCATAAGATCATTATACGCTCTTTTTATTTCTTTTTATTCTTTCTTTTATTTATTCCCTCAAGATCATAGCAAGAAAGTAAAGCCCTCAACTCAAAACTACTCTTTATTATATAACTCACGGACTCGATTACATAGAGGGAACATAAAGCAAAACTCAAAGCTAGATCATACTAAAAACTTTTATTCTACTAGATAAGGATATAACCAAAAGGATTGAACTAAGAAAAACGATAAAAGTAAAGGTGTGATGGTGATACGATACCGGGGCACCTCCCCCAAGCTTGGCAGTTGCCAAGGGGAGTGCACATACCCATGTATTTAGATCTCTTTCTTCGGAGGTGGTGAGGTGATATTCTTGGCGATGATGCCCCTTAAGGTGCGATTCTCCTTCTCGAGCTTATTATTTTGCTGCTTAAGATCCATTATTTCCTTGCGAAGTTTGCCCGTGACGGCTAGAGCTCCAATCACCCATGGATGTTTCATAGCTGCGGGGGGAAAAACAACACTCTTTTACATATTTTCATAAGAGAGAAATCTAGCATTGGGAGGGATGACCGAATTAGGTATTGCTGTGCTCTGAAGTTCCTCCAGCATGGCTGCAGGTTGAAGCCAAGAGGTAGCTTCTTGGTCCTCCTCCATGGCATCCACTCTTTTCAGGTCGGCCTCCATCTCTTCCTCCGTTGATTGCCCAAAGTGATCAGCTTCACTGCTTGCTCTTGGGACCGGTGTCGGGTGAGAGACACTTCTCTCCCCGACCGACTCTTGCGAAGACATCTTGCTCTAATTCTACTGCAGAAACAACTCAAAATGAAAACAGGGGATTTTGTCGTGGTAGGGTGGTCAAAACCTTCGAGAGATTATATAATGATTTTTTACCCACTAAAAGAAGTATTGTGCAAGAAAACGGAGTACGGAGGGCACACGAGGTGTTGGCAAGGGTGGGGGGCGCACCTCCCTGGCTTGTCGCTTCCTCGTGCACTTTTCAGACTATTTTTAATTTTCCTAATTTTTTAAATATTCCAAAACGGAGAAAAATTGCCATTAGAACAATTTTGGAGTCGGTTTACTTACCGTAACACATACCTATTCCTTGTCGGAGTCTGAAACGTTCTCGAAAGTGTCCCTTAGGTACTCCTCCGGTGTTACGGTATTGATAATATTCGTCTCGACATTTATGGGAGTACCTGAAATATAATGTTTGATTCTTTGACCGTTTACCACCTTCGGGTTGGTGCCTTCGGCATTGTTGATCTTAATGGCACCAGAACGATAGACCTCCTCGATAATGTAAGGACCTTCCCATTTAGAGAGAAGCTTTCCTGCAAAAAATCCTAAACGAGATTTGTATAGCAAAACATGATCACCTACATTAAACTCACGCTTTTGTATCCTTTTGTCATGCCATCTTTTAGCTTTTTCTTTAAACAACTTGGCATTCTCATAAGCTTGGGTTCTCCATTCATCAAGTGAGCTAATGTCAAATAACCTCTTCTCACCAGCAAGCTTGAAATCATAGTTGAGCTCTTTAATAGCCCAATACGCTTTATGTTCTAGTTCTAGAGGTAAGTGACATGCTTTTCCATAAACCATTTTATACGGAGACATACCCATAGGGTTTTTATAAGCAGTTCTATAAGCCCATAATGCATCATCAAGTTTCTTAGATCAATTCTTTCTAGATCTATTAACAGTCTTTTGCAAAATTAATTTAATCTCTCTATTGCTCAATTCTACTTGACCACTAGACTGAGGGTGATATGCAGATGCAATTCTATGGTTGACATCATATTTAGCAAGCATTTTACGGAAAGCACCATGAATAAAATGTGAACCACCATCAGTCATTAAATATCTAGGGACTCCAAACCTCGGAAAAATAACTTCTTTAAGCATCTTAATAGAAGTGTTATGATCAGCACTATTAGTTGGAATAGCTTCTACCCACTTAGTAACGTAATCAACAGCAACTAAAATATGTGTGTACCCATTAGAGGAAGGAACAGGCCCCATATAATCAAAGCCCCAAACATCAAATGGTTCAATAACAAGTGAATAATTCATAGGCATTTCCTAACGTCTACTAATATTGCCAATTCTTTGTCATTCATCACAAGACAAGACAAGACAAACTTACGGGCATCCTTGAAGAGAGTAGTCCAATAAAAACCAGATTGCAATACCTTGTGTGCAGTTCTATCTCCAGCATGGTGTCCTCCGTAAGCTTCGGAGTGGCACTTGCGTAGGATCTATTCCTGTTCATGCTCAGGTACACAATGTCTAATAACACCATCTACTCCTTCTTTATAAAGGTGTGGGTCATCCCAAAAGTAATGTGTTAAATCATAGAAAAACTTTTTGTTTTGCTGGTATGTGAAACTAGGTGTTATAAGTTTAGCAACACTGTAATTAGCATAATCAGCATAACATGGAGTATTATGAGAAGCATTTATGACAGCTAATTACTCATCAGGAAAGCTATCATCAATAGGTAGTGGGTCATCAAGAACATTTTCTAACCTAGACAAGTTGTCTGCAACGGGGTTCTCAGCTTCCTTTCTATCAATAATATGCAAATCAAATTCTTGTAGTAAGAGAACCCATCTAATAAGTCTAGGTTTAGCTTCTTTCTTTTCCATGAGGTATTTAATAGCAGCATGATCAGTGTGAACATTTGCTTTGGAATCAACAATATAAGATCTGAACTTATCATAAGCAAAAACAACTGCTAAAAATTCTTTTTCAGTAGTAGCACAATTTCTCTGGGCACTGTCTAGAGTTTTACTAGCATAATGAATAACATTCAATTTCTTATCAACTCTTTGTCCTAGAACAGCACCAACAGCATAATCACTAGCATCACACATAATTTCAAAATGTAGATTCCAATCAGGTGGTTGAACAATAGGTGCAGAAATCAAGGCTTTCTTAAGTATTTCAAATGCTTCTACACAATCATCATCAAAAACAAAAGGAACATCTTTTTGCAAGAGATTAGTGAGAGGCCTAGAAATTCTAGAGAAGTCTTTAATAAACCTCCTATAGAAACCAGCATGACCAAGGAAACTTCTTATACCTTTGATATCTTTAGGACACGGCATCTTTTCAATAGCATCTACTTTAGCTTTATCAACTTCAATACCTCTTTCAGAAATTTTATGCCCCAAGACAATACCTTCATTAACCATAAAGTCGCACTTCTCCCAATTCAAGACAAGATTAGTTTCTTCACATCTCTGCAAAACTCGATCAAGGTTGCTTAAGCAATCATCAAAAGAATTTCCGTAAACGGAGAAATCATCCATGAAAACCTCAACAATCTTTTCACAAAAGTCAGAGAATATAGCAGTCATACATCTTTGAAAGGTAGCAGGTGCATTGCATAAACCAAAAGGCATACATCTATAAGCAAAGGTACCGAAAGGGCAAGTAAAAGTGGTCTTTTCTTGGTCTTCTTTTGACACAAGTATTTGAAAGAAACCAGAATAACCATCTAGAAAGCAAAAATGTGTATGTTTGGATAATCTTTCTAGCATTTGATCAATAAAAGGTAGAGGGTAATGATCTTTTCTAGTAGCTTTGTTTAATTTGCGAAAATCAATTACCATTCTATAACCTGTAACAATTCTTTGTGGAATCAATTCATTCTTATCATTAGGAACAACAGTAATACCTCCCTTCATAGGGACACAATGAACAGGACTTACCCATCTAGTATCAGCAATAGGATAAATTATACCTGCCTCCAGAAGTTTTATTATTTCATTTCTTACCACTTCCTTCATCTTGGGATTTAACCGTCGTTGGTGATCAACAACTAGTTTAGCATCAGGCTCCATATTAATTTTGTGCTGACATAGAGTGGGACTAATGCCCTTAAGATCATCAAGAGTGTATCCAATAGCAGCATGGTGCTTCCTCAGAGTTTTCAATAATTTCTTTTCTTCATGCTCTGAGAGGTTAGCACTAATAATAACAGGATATATCTTCTTTTCATCAAGATAAGCATATTTCAAAGTATCAGGTAATTGTTTAAGCTCAAACACGGGATCACCCTTGGGTGGAGGAGGATCTCCAAGGATTTCAACAGGCAGATTGTGTTTCAAAACAGGCATTTGGTTAAAGAATATTTCATCTAATTCCTTTCTTTCATTCATAAACATAACATTTTCATGATCTAGCAAATATTGTTCTAAAGGATCGGTAGGAGGCACGGCAATAGAAACAAGACCAATGATTTCATCCTTACCAGGCAATTCCTTATCATGGGGTTGTCTACGAAATTTAGAGAAATTAAAATCATGAGACACATTCCCAAAGCTTACAGTAACAATTTCTTTCTCACAGTCTATCCTAGCATTAACAGTATTCAAGGAAGGTCTACCAAATATAATGGGACAAAAATCATCTTGTGGGGAACTAAGAACAAGAAAACCAGTAGGGTATTTTATTTTCCCACACAAGACTTCAACATCTCTAACAATCCCAATTGGTGATATAGTATCTCTTTTGGCAAGTTTAATAGTAACATCAATATCTTCTATCTCTGCAGGTGCAATATCATTCATAATTTCTTGATATAAGGTATAAGGAATTGCACTCACACTAGCACCCACATCACATAAACCATGATAACAATTATCTCCTATTTTAATAGAAACAACAGGCATGCCAACAACGGGTCTATGTTTATCAATATTATCAGGTTTAGTGATTCTAGCAGCTTCACCACAGAAATAAATAACATGCTCATCAATATTATCGACCAAGAGATCTTTAACCATAGCAATACTAGGTTCAACTTTAATTTGTTCAGGGGGTGTAGGTGTTCTAGTATTACTCTTATGAACCATAGTTGAAGCTTTAGCATGATCCTTTATTCTAACAGGAAAAGGTGGTTTCTCAATATAAGCAGTAGGAACAACAGGATCAACATTATAAGTAATAGTTTCTTCTTCAACTTTAATAGGTTCTACTACTTTTACTTCAATGGGAGGATGATATTTAAACCACTTCTCCTTAGGGAGATCAACATGAGTAGCAAATGATTCACAAAAGGGAGCTACTATCTCAGAGTCAAGTCCATATTTAGTGCTAAAATCACGAAAAGCATCGGTATCCATGAAAGATTTAACACAATCAAACTTAAGGTTTATACCTGACTCCTTACCTTCGTCGAGTTCCCAATCTTCAGAGTTGCATTTAATTCTTTCCAATAAATCCCATTTGAATTCAATATCCTTCTTCATAAAAGAGACAGTACAAGAAGTATCGAGCATGGATTGATCATTATGAGAAAGCCGAGCATAAAAATTCTGAATAATAATTTCCCTTGAGAGCTCATGATTGGGGCATGAATATAACATTGACTTAAGCCTCTCCCAAGCTTGAGCGATACTTTCTCCTTCACGAGGCCAAAAATTATAAATATAATTCTGATCACGATGAACCAGATGCATAGGATAAAACTTCTGATGAAATTCCAATTTCAATCGGTTGTAGTTCCATGATCCAATATCATCACATAGCCTATACCATGTCAATGCCTTTCCCTTCAAAGATAAAGGGAAGACCTTCTTCTTGACATCATCCTTGGGCAAACCTGCAAGCTTAAATAATCCACAAACTTCATCCACATAGATTAGGTGCATATCAGGATGTAATGTTCCATCTCCTGCAAAAGGATTAGCTAGCAGTTTCTCTTTCATACCCGAAGGAATTTCATAATAAATATTTTCAGTAGGTGCAGTAGGTTGAGGAGCAACTCTTTGCTCTTCCGATTGAGGTGAAGATACCCCGAACAAGCCCCTCAAAGGATTATTTTCCATAGTGACAAGTGACAGTAAATTTCAGCACACTATATAAATGTTTCCTTACCAAATTCCACTTACCAAAGGCGCTTCACTCCCCGGCAACAGAGCCAGAAAAGATTCTTGATGACCCACAAGTATAGGGGATCTATCGTAGTCCTTTTGATAAGTAAGAGTGTCAAACCTAACGAGGAGCAGAAGGAAATGCCAAGCGGTTTTCAGCAAGGTATTCTCTGCAAGCACTGAAATTATCGGTAACAGATAGTTGTGTGATAAGATAATTCGTAACGGGTAACAAGTAACAAAAGTAACTAAGGTGCAGCATGGTGGCCCAATCCTTTTTGTAGCAAAGGACAAGCCTGGACAAACTCTTATACAAAGCAAAGTGCTCCCGAGGACACATGGGAATTACTGTCAAGCTAGTTTTCATCATGCTCATATGATTCGCGTTCGTTACTTTGATAATTTGATATGTTGGTGGACCGGTGCTTGGGTGCTGCCCTTACTTGGACAAGACTCCCACTTATGATTAACCCCTCTCGCAAGCATCCGCAACTATGAAAGAAGAATTAAGATAAATCTAACCATAGCATGAAACATATGGATCCAAATCAGCTCCTTACGAAGCAACGCATAAACTAGGGTTTAAGATTCTGTCATTCTAGCAACCCATCATCTACTTATTACTTCCCAATTACTTCCCCTAGTCCCAAATCATGGTGAAGTGTCATATAGTCGACGTTCACATAACACCACTAGAGGAAAGACAACATACATCTCATGAAAATATCGAACGAATACCAAATTCACATGATTACTTATAACAAGACTTCTCCCATGTCCTTAGGAACAAACGTAATTACTCACAAAGCATATTCATGTTCATAATCAGAGGGCTATTGAATAGCATTAAGGATCTGAACATATGGTCTTCCACCGAATAAACCAACTAGCATCAACTACAAGGAGTAATCAACACTACTAGCAAACCACAGGTACCAATCTGAGGTTTTGAGACAAAGATCGGATACAAGAGATGAACTAGGGTTTGAGAGGAGATGGTGCTGGTGAAGATCTTGATGGAGATTGACCCCCTCTCGATGAGAGGATCGTTGGTGATGACGATGGCTTCGATTTCCCCCTCCCGGATGGAAGTTTCTCCGGCAGAACAGCTCCGCCGGAGCCCTAGATTGGTTCTGCCCAGGTTCCGCCTCGAGACGGCGGCGCTTCGTCCCGAAAGCTTCCTTCTGATTATTTCCAGGTCAAAACACATCATATAGCATAAGATGGGCATCGGGGGTCTGCCAGGTGGCCCACAAGGCAGGGAGGCGCGCCCAGGGGGTAGGGCGCGCCCCCCACCCTTGTGGCTGCCTAGTGGGTCACCTCCGGTGCTTTCTTCCCCTAATATTTTTTATATATTCCAAAATAATTCTCCGTGAAGTTTCAGGACTTTTGGAGTTGTGCAGAATTGGTCTCTCAGATTTGCTCCTTTTCCAGTCCAGAATTCCAGCTGCCGACATTCTCCTTCTTTATGTAAACCTTGTAAAATAAGAGAGAAAAGGCATAAGTATTCTGCAAGAATGTGTAATAACAGCCCATAATGCAATAAATATCAATATAAAAGCATCATGCAAAATGGACGTATCAATCTCCATCGTCACCGTCTCGACACCTTGATCTCCATCGTTGCGTCGTGGTCGTCTCGCCAACTATTGCTAACTCATAACGATAAAGTAAAGCAATTACATGGCGTTTACATTTCATACAATAAAGAGACAACCATAAGGCTCCTGCTGGTTGCCTGATATCTTACAAAACATAATCATCTCATACAATAATCTATATCACTTCATGTCTTGACCATATCACATCATAACATACCCTGCAAAAACAAGTTGGATGTCCTCTACTTTGTTGTTGCAAGTTTTATGTGGCTATTATGGGTTTCTAGCAAGAACCGTTCTGAACTATGGCAAAAACCACAACGGTGATTCATCAAGTTTGCTGTTTTAACCTTCTTCAAGGACCGGCCATAGTTAAATTCGATTCAACTAAAGTAGGAGAAACAGACACCCGCCAGCCACCTTTATGCAAAACTAGTTGCATGTCTGTCGGTGGAACCGGTCTCATGTGCGTGGACATGTAAGGTTGGTCGGGGCCGCCTCATCCCACAATACCGCAAAATCAAAATAAGACATTGGTGGTAAACAATATGACTATCACCGCCCATAGCTCTTTGCGTTCTACTCATGCATATCATCTGCGCATAGACCTGGCTCGGATGCCACTATTGGGAATCGTTGCATGGAAAACAAAAAAAAAATTACGCACACGCAATGATCTATCCATGGAGATGCATAGCAACAAGGGGGAGAGTGTGTCTATGTACCCTCGTAGACCGTAAGCGGAAGCGTTTCACAACGCGGTTGATGTAGTCGAACTTCTTTGCGCTTCAACCGATCAAGTACCGAACGCACGGCACCTCCGTGCTCTGCACACGTTCAGCTCGGTGACGTCCCTCGCCTTCTTGATCCACCAAGATGTCGAGGTAGTAGATTAGTTCCGTCAGCACGACGGCGTGGTGACGATGATGGTGAAGTGATCTCCGCAGGGCTTTGCCTAAGCACTATGAAAATATGACCAGGGGTGTAAATGGTGGAGGGGGCGCCGCACACGGATAGGCAATTGTCTCGGGTGTTCTAGGCGCCCCCTCCACATATACATAGGTGGGAGGGAGAGGGGTGGCTGCCAGGAGGTGCCCCAAGTAGGCCGAATCCTACTTGGGGTCCTCCCCAAGTGGCGCCCCCCTTGCCATATTTATCCAAGGGGGAAGGAAAGAGGGGGGGGGGAGAGGGAAGGAAGGGGGAATCCTATTCCACTCTTTCCTTTCCCTTCCCCCCCTTCCTTCTCCTCCTAGGCCGGCCCATATGGGGGGCGCACCAGCCCCTTATGGCTGGTGCATTTCCCCTCTTGGCCCATAAGGCCCATATCTTTTGCCGGGGGTGCCTGGAACCCCTTCCGGTGACCCGATAAGTACCCGGTGACCCCCGAAACACTTCCGGTGTCCGAATACCATCGTCCTATATATCAATCTTTTCCTCTCAACCATTTCAAGACTCCTCTTCATGTCCGTGATCTCATCCGGGACTCCAAACAACATTCGGTCACCAAATCACATAACTCATATAATACTATATCATCAACGAACGTTACGCGTGCGGACTCTACGGGTTCAAGAACTATGTAGATATGACAGAGACACCTCTCCGGTCAATAACCAATAGCGGAACTTGGATGCCAATATTGGCTCCTACATATTCTATGAAGATCATTATCGGTTGAACCATTATGTCAACATACGTAATTCCCTTTGTCCATCAGTATGTTACTTGCCCGAGATTCGATGGTCGGTATCTTCATACCTAGTTCAATCTTGTTACCAGCAAGTCTCTTTACTCGTTCCATAATACATCACCTCGTGACTAACTCCTTAGTCGTTTGCTTGCAAGCTTATGATGTGTATTACCGAGAGGGCCCAGAGATACCTCTCCGATACTCGAAGTGACAAATCCTAATCTTGATCTATGCCAACTCAACAAATACCTTCAGAGATACCTGTAGAGCATCTTTATAATCACCCAGTTACGTTGTGATGTATGATAGCACACAAGGCATTCCTCCGATATCCGGGAGTTGCATAATCTCATAGTCGAAGGAATATGTATTTGACATGAAGAAAGCAATAGCAATAAAACTGAACGATCATTATGCTAAGCTAACGAATGGGTCTTGTCCATCACATCATTCTCCTAATGATGTGATCCCATTATCAAATGACAACACATGTTTGATCAACGAGCTAGTCTAGTAGAGGCATACTAGGGACACGGTATTTGTTTATGTATTCACACATGTATTTAAGATTCCGATCAATACAATTCTGGCATGAATAATAAACCTTTATCATGAATAAGGAAATATAAAATAACAACTTTGTTATTGCCTCTAGGGCATATTTCCTTCAGTTCTCCTACTGGATTGATACCTTGGTTTCATAACTGAGGGAAATACCTACCGTAGTTGTACTGCATCATCCCTTCCTCTTTGGGGAAATACCGACGTAGTCACAAGCAACATCAAAAGGAATTTCTGGCGCCGTTGCTGGGGAGACATCATCAACATCTATCAGGTTCCTTATCACAAATCACATCTCCTTGCAATTTACATTATTTGCCATTTGCCTCTCATTTTCATCTCCCCCACTTCACAAAAAAATTCTGTTTTATTCTCCCTCTTTTTCGTTCGCCGCTTTCTCGTCAGATCTATCTTTTTGTTTGCAATCTTGTTTGCCACTTTGTCAATATGGCTAGTTCTTCCTCTATTGCGTGTACCCCCGAGAACGAGGTTCTTAATTTTAAACAAAGGGGAGGGGAGAATCTAAAAGATGTTTGGTATAGGATTTGCAATGCTCATAATAGATCTGTTCGTAAGCAATCTATCGTTGTTCTTCTTCGCAGTTTTTATGTGGGTATTACCACTTGGTATAGATTCGTCCTTGATACGATTACCGGTGGAAATTTCTTGATGTGTCCATCTTTGGATGCTTTTAATGCCATGGGAGATCTAGTAGGTGCACCACCTATCATTATTAATGAAACGATCTTAACTCTTGAGCATGTTATGCAAAGATTAGATGCTATTGAAAAGAAGATGGTCACCTTAGAGCAAATTGAAAACTTGGATACAAAGATGCAGAATCTTGCTAATAAATTTGGGTCAAAAGCGGGTGATATTTTCAAATTACTAAGGGAAAAGGAAACCATAGTCAACGAAAGAATTGGAGAGAGTCCTTCCTGGATTGATAAGTTGGAAGAAATTTTTAGTAATTTAAGCTCGGCTTTTGCTTCTGCTAAAACTATTAAAAAAATTCCCGTAAAAATTGGCAAGACTACTCAAGTCACTAAGAACAAGGGCGAAACTTCTAATAATAACAAAGAGGATCTTAAGATGATTAGTATTCACCCCGACTTTGTTGAAGTTGTAAGAAACCCAACTTGCAAGAATGAATTCTTCAATCTTATTCCTAGAAGTATTATTATCGAAAATATGCATGCTAAATCTTTGAAGAATATTGGTAGTGTGATTGAGGAATTGGAGACTAAAGATAACAATACTTAAATCTATGCATTATGCCTCGCAAGGGGCATAAAATGATAGCGCTTGTTGGGAGGCAACCCAATGAATAAAATTTATTTCTGCCTTTTTCTTTCTGTTCTTGAGTGTTTGCACAATTATGTGACTGTTATTATTGTGTTTTTTTATGTTTTAATTAGTATTTGTGCCAAGTAAATCCTTTGGGATAGCTTTGGTGATAGTTGATTTGATCTTGTTGGAAAACAGAAACTTTTGCGTCCAGTAGCAGAATTTTGTAAAATCACAGAAGCGACTAAAAATTCTGAAGTTTTTACACAAGATTGATATACAAATTGCCTCTGTTTTCTTAATTTTGCAGAATTTTTGGAGTTATATAAGTATGGGAACAATTCGCTTCTTAACAGAATGTTCTGTTTTTGTCAGATTCTGTTTTCTTTGCATTGTGTGCTTATTTTGATGAATCTATGGATTGTCTGGGGTATAAGCCATGGAAAATTTAGAATACAGTAGATATAATGCAATAACAAAATTTGAATGGGTTTGCAATAGTACTTAAAGTAAAGATTGGTTTTCTTATACTAACGGATCTCACGAAGGTTTTGTTAAGTTTTGTGTGATTGAAGTTTTCAAGTTTTGGGTGAGATCGCAATGGATGAAGGAATAAGGAGTGAAAAGAGCCTAAGCTTGGGGATGCCCCATGGCACCCCAAGTTAATCTTCAAGGAGAACCAAGCAACTAAGCTTGGGGATGCCCCGGAAGGCATCCCCTCTTTCTTCTAACGACCATCAGTATTTTACCTGGAGCTATATTTTTATTCGTCACATATCATGAGTTTTGCTTGGAGCGTCTTGTATTATATGAGTCTTTGATTGTTTTGCTTTTTAGTTTTCCAAAAATATCCTTGCTGGACACACCTATTTGAGAGAGCCAAAATTATGCTATGATTTGTTAGAATTGCTCTTTATACTTCACTTAAATTTTTTGAGCTATGGAATTGCTCTAGTGCTTCACTTATATCTTTTTTAGCACGGTGTGCTTTAATATTTTTGAAGAAATGCTCTCATGCCTCACTTAGATTTATTTGAGAGTTAGTAAATTTTTGAAGAAATTCTCTCATGCTTCACTTATATTATTTCGAGAGACGAAAATTTTTATGCTGATGTTCTTCATTTAAATTTATTTGAGCTTGTCAAAAGCAATTGCAATATATTGAACTTGTCCCAAAGTGATAGATATTCAAGAGGGATATAATAAAAACTTTCATGAAGATCATTGGACAAAATAAACTTGATTCTTTGTAATGGTTTTGAGATATGATGATAGTGATATGTGAGTCATGTTGGTGAGTAATTATGCTTTAGTAAGAATATTGGTGTTAAGGTTTGTGATTCCCTATGCAAGCACAAAAGTCAATAGTTATGCAATGAAATTACATCCTACTTGTGGTGCATTATTCGGTGTTAGTTATGCTTGATGCTCGCTTATGTTATTTTTCGTTTCTTGGTTGGTTGCTTCTCAATCTTTTTGCTAGACTCCACTTGTACTATGTAGAAATACTACTTGTGCATCCAAAATCTTTAAACCCAGTTTTGCCATATGAGTCCACCATACCTACCTATATGTGGTATTTTCATGCTGTTCTAAGCAAATTTTTGTGTGCCATCTCTAATTTTCAAAATGAATTTCCTTTTTATGTGCTCGTACCACTCATGAAGTGGCAGGGGGTGGCCAATATTTTCCATGCTAGATGTGTTATTCTCAAGATGAGTGTTTATTCACTTGTCATTGCATGAGAGTACGGCGGTAATAGGGATGCCCAGTCTCGAAATAAAAAAGAAATTTACTTTATGTTGTCAAATAATAAATTCCTTGGAAAGTGTTGGTATGGACGGTACCCGTGGATACGGCTAGCCGTGGAGTGTGAAAGTATGGTGGAAAAAGGAATAAACTTTATTTTCTGTTTGGGAACCGCCTATGATATATCTAGCATGGAAAGTGTTGGGAATTACTCTGTCGTTTTCGTTGACGGGAAAAGTATGCCTCTCAAAAAAATTATCAATCAATTTGAGCTTTGAGCTCTAGCACCTCTACAAATCCCTACTTCCTCTACGAAGGGCTTATCTATTTACTTTATGCAAATTTTATTTTTATTTGAGTCTCCATCATCTCTTATAAAGCACCAACTAAGGGGCACTATGATCCTACTTGAGCATTGGATATAGCTAATATGCGAGTGTGTTTCATGAATGGATCAATGATTGAGCATGATGGGCTAGGGATAACTCTCTTTAGTGTTGATATTTTGAAAGGCATGGTTGCTTGTTGATATGCTTGAGTATTGACATCTTCATGTCCAAACTAGACTATTGCTTTAAACCATATAAAAGTCCAATTGTCCATGCTACAAAAGAAAAGAATATGTGATGAACATGTTAGGCAACATTCCAAATAAAAAAATTCTATTTTTATCATTTACCTACTCGAGGACGAGTAGGATTAAGCTTGGGGATGCTGATACGTCTCCAACGTATCTATAATTTTTGCTTGTTCGATGTTGTTATATTATCATTCTTGGATGTTTTACAATCATTTTATAGCAACTTTATATCAGTATTTTGGGACTAACCTATTGACATAGTGCCAAGTGCCAGTTGCTGTTTTTTGCTTGTTTTTTACTTCGCTGAATATCAGTACCAAACGGAGTCCAAACGCAGCGAAACTTTTTGGAGTTTTTTTTCTGGACCAGAAGACGCCCAATGGGCCAAAGAAGTACCAGAGGGAAGGCCCGAGGTGAGCATAAGACACCTGGGCGCGCCAGGAGGCCCAGGCGCGCACAAGTGGGTTGTGCCCACCTCGGCGACCTCCCGCACCGCCTCTTCGCCCTATAAATTCCCAAATATTCCAGAAACCCTAGGGGAGTCGACGAAACACAATTCCAGCCGCCGCAAGTTCCAGAACCACGAGATCCAATCTAGACACCATCATGGAGGGGTTCATCGTCCTCATTGGTGCCTCTCCGATGATGCGTGAGTAGTTCACCATAGACCTAAGGGTCCGTAGGCAGTAGCTAGATGGCTTCTTCACTCTTTTTGATTCTCAACAATGGTCACTTGGAGATCTATTTGATGTAACTCTTTTTTTGCGGTGTATTTGTTGGGATCCGATGAACTTTGTGTTGATGATCAGATCTATATCCATGAATATTATTTGAGTCTTCTTTGATCTCTTATATGCATGATTATTTATAGCCTCGCACTTCTTCTTTGAATCTTTGGTTTAGTTAGGCCAACTAGATCGATTTTCTTGCCATGGGTAGAGGTGCTTTGTGATGGGTTCGATCTTGTGGTGTTCTTTCCCTGTGACAGAAGGGGCAGCAAGACACGCATGTATCGTTGCTATTAAGGATAACAAGATGGGGGCTATTCCTACATGAATAGATCTCATCTACATCATGTCATCGTTCTTACTGCATTACTCCATTTCTCCATAAACTTAATACACTAGATGCATGCTGGATAGCGGTCGATGTGTGGAGTAATAGTAGTAGATGCAGGCAGGAGTCGGTCTACTAATCTTGGACGTGATGCCTATATATTGATCATTGCCTTGGATATTTTCATAATTATTCGATCTTCTATCAATTGCCCAACAGTAATTTGTTTACCCATCGTATGCTATTTTCTTGAGAGAAGCCACTAGTGAAATCTACGGCCCTCGGGTGTAATCTTTATCATATTTCCTTTGAGATCTATTTTTATTCGCTTTTATTTTCAGATCTATAATTCCAAAAACCCAAAAATACCTTGCTGCACTTTTTTATTACTTATTTTATTTCGCGTTTTATTGAGAGCTATTTATCCAATCTATCACAAATATTTTCCCCTTCACTTTCCAATTTCTGGCGCCGTTACCCAGGAGGGATTGACAACCCCTATTATGCGTTGGATTGCAAGTATTTGTTCTTTGTGTGCAGGTATCGTTTACATAGTGTTGCTTGGTTCTCCTACTGGATTGATTCCTTGGTTTCATAACTAAGGGAAATACCTACCGTAGTTGTACTGCATCATCCCTTCCTCTTTGGGGAAATACCGACGCAGTCTCAAGCGACATCAAACCCCAGTTTGATAGTAATTGGGATACTTTCCGGTGATGACCGTAATTTGAGGAGTTCATGTATTCACTATGTGTTAATGATTTGTTCCGATTCACTATTAAAAGGAGGCCTTGATATTCCTTAGTTTCCTTATGGACCCCGCTGCCACGGGAGGGTAGGACAAAAGATGTCATGCAAGTTCTTTTCCATCAGCACGTATGACTAATTACGGAATACATGCCTACATTATATTTATGAACTGGAGCTAGTTTTGTATCGCCCTAGGTTATGACTATTATATGATGAATATCATCCAATGAATTCACCAATCCAATGCCTACGAATTTCCCACATATTGCTCTTGCTAAGTTACTACTACCGTTACTACTGCTGGTACCACTGCTATCAAAATTATCATATTACCGTGCTACTGATCACTTTGCTGCAGATATTTAATCTCCAGGTGTGGTAGAATTGACAACTCAACTGCTAATACTTACAAATATTCTTTGGCTCCCCGTGTGTCAAATCTATAAATTTGGGTTGAATACTCTACCCTCAAAAACTGTTGCGATCCCATATACTTGTGGATTATCAAGACCTTTTTCTGGCGCCGTTGCCGGGGAGCATAGCTATATTTGTTGAGTCACTTGGGATTATTATCTATTTATCACTATGAAGAATCTGAAGGATACAAAGACTAAGATCTTTCCTTCTAAGATGAGGGGAGGTAAGGAACTGCCATCACACTCTGCACTTGATTCACCTTCTATTTTGAGTAGACTTGCAACACCACCACATGGTATTAATCCTGATATGTCGCAAGTTATTGATGATGCTACTTCTGTTATGAATGATACTCATGATGATGCTAGTACCTTGCTTGATGATAAAGTGCCACTAGGTGAATTTCTCAATGAAAAACTTGCTAGAGCTAAAGATATTGAGAATGCTGAAACTAATGAAATTATTGAAACTGATGAAGTACTTGAAACTGAAAATCATGAAACACCTATTAGACCTAGCTCTCCTAGATATGAAATGCCCAAGATACCTGAAGGTTATGTTATGGATGAGTAGATAGCTAGAGGCATTCTTGCTTGCAATGATATGGATGATCTTAAGAAATTACTATGCAAACTGAAAGAAAAATCTTTGAATTCTAGGATGAAATGTGATCCTGAGTTTGCTACTTCACCTATCTTTGTTACTGATAAGGAATATGAATTCTCTATCGACCCAGAGTTAATTACTTTGGTTGAATCTGATCCTTTCCATGGCTATGAAACTAAAACTGTTGTGGCACACCTTACTAAATTAAATGATATAGCTACCCTATTTGCTCATGATTAGAAAATTCGCTACTATTATATCCTCAAATTATTTCTGTTCTCATTAAAGGGTGATGCTAAGATATGGTACAATACTCTTGCTCCTAGTTGTGTGCATAGTCCCCAGGATATGATTTATTACTTCTATGAAAAATATTTTCCTGCTCATAAGAAACAAGCTGCTTTACAAGAAATATTTAACTTTGTGCAAATTAAAGAAGAGAGTCTCCCACAAGCTTGGGGGAGGCTTCTCCAATTGCTTAATGCTTTGCCTAATCAGCCTCATAAGAAAAATGAAATACTTGATATCTTCTATAATGGACTAACCGATGCTTCTAGGGACTTCCTAGATAGTTGTGCTGGTTGTGATTTCAGGGAACGAACTATCGAACAAGCTGAGGAATTATTGAATAATATATTGAAAAATTATGATGATTGGACTCTTCCTGAATCACCGCCTAAACCCACTCTGAAGAAGCAGGGTATCTTATATCTCAGTCCCGAAGATATGCAAGAGGCAAAGAAAAGTATGAAGGAAAAAGGTATTAAAGCAGAGGATGTTAAAAATTTACCTCCTATTGAAGAAATACATGGACTTGACACACCACCACCACCAAAGCTGGTAGAGGTAAACTCTTTAATGAAATTTGATGAAAGTGACATCCCTTACAATAAACATCCTAGTCAATGCCTTTATGAGTTTGACAATTACATTAGAAAACAAGATCACTTCAATGCAAATGTTATGAAATGATTGAAATATAATTCTGATATGATTGCTCGCTTGAGTGACTTGTTATTTAGAATTACTAATGATGTTAGGGGTGTGGGAAATCATGCTTCTATGGTTCAAACTCAGTTAGAACAAGTTGCTAAATCTCAAAGAGAATTGCTTAATGAAATGAACAATAATATGAATGATCATGCTGTTAGAGTAATGACTAGAGGAGGTAGAATGACTCAGGAACCACTTTATCCTGAGGACACCGTAAAAGAATTGAACAAGACTCTCAAAGAATTAACACTGATGCACCTAGTCCTTCTAAAAAGAAGAAGAAAAAGAAAAATGATAGGACTTTGCATATCTTTAGTGAACCTGAAATAGAAAAACCTCCTAAAAATAATAATGATGTTTCTATTTTTGATGCTGAAACTCAATCTGGGAATGAACATTCATCTAGTGATAATGAAAAACATAATGATGATGTTCATGAAGACACTCAACCAGACAATGATAAACAACTAGATAATGATGTTGAAATAGAACCAGTTGTTGATCTTGATAACCCACAACCTAAAAATAAAAGATATGATAAAAGAGACTTTGTTGCTAGAAAACATGGAAGAGAAAGAGAACCATGGGTTCAGAAACCCATGCCCTTTCCACCTAAACCAACTAAGAAAAAAGATGATGAAGAATTTGAATGCTTTGCTGAGATGCTTAGGCCAGTCTTTTTGCGCACTCGCTTGACTGATATTTTGAAGATGGCCCCTTATGCAAAATACATGAAAGGCATCATCACTAATAAGAGAAAGATACTGGAAGCTGAAATCTCCACCATGCTTGCTAATTATTCTTTTAAGGATGGAGTACCTAAAAACTTGCAGATCCAGGAATACCAACTATACCTTGCTCCATCAAAAGGAATTATGTTAAAACAGTTATGTGTGATTTAGGAGCTGGTGTTAGTGTCATGCCTTTCTCCTTATATAATACACTTGATTTGAATAAACTCACACCTACTGAAATATCTTTGCAAATGGCTGACAAATCAACTGTCATACCTATCAGTATTTGTGAGGATGTGCCCGTTGTTGTTGCAGATGTTACTATCTTAACAAACTTTGTTATACTTGAGATGCCCGAGGACGACAACATGTCGATTATCCTTGGTAGAACCTTTTTGAATATTGCAGGGGCTGTTATTGATTGCAATAAAAGCAAGGTCACTTTTCATATCAATGCTAATGAGCATACGATGCACTTTCCGAAGAAACAATTCCAAGTCAATGGTATTAATGTTATTGAAAAATCTCCAACGCTCACTATTGGAAGTTTTCAACTACCTCTACCTACTGCCAAAAAGAAATATGAAATGCTTATTGTTGATGACATGCATATCCCCGTTGAGGTAAGTTAGTGTTTTACGAAAGTTCTTCGGTTTTATGCTAATCGAAGGTGGCTGTTAATAAGACTTGATCAACCTTATTAATGGACTATTTTTGAGAGGTACGAAGTTGATGAATTTAGTAAGCACAACCTTCTTCTCCCAATTTTTTTTTCTGTTTTTCTTAGTTAAATAAAATAAAATGTCATGTTTTGTCTGTTTTCTGAATTTCCCGTGCAATAAAAAATGACCCAAAAATAAAAGTTCTCAGAATGTCCTGAAAATTTAATACGGTTTTTTCTGAATATTTCTGAATTTCTGGTGCAAATAACATCAGAGGGGGGGTGCACCTGGTGACCACAAGACACCAGTGCGCGCCAGCAACCCCAGGCGCGCCCTGGTGGGTTGTGGTCCCCACGTGGGTCCTCTCACTTACTTCTTTAGCCCATGTCACCTCCTACCTCCAGAAAAAATCACCATAGCTCTCTCTCTCTCTCATGTTCTTGCTCTCAAACCCGCAGATTTCGATCTCTTTGCTCGAAGCTCCATTTCCGAAACTATTTTGGGGGATTGCTACTTGGTATGTGACTCCTCCATTGCTCCAATTAGTTTTTGCTTTAGTGGTTTATATTTTGAATAATTAGCTACTCTTGGTGCTGTTGTAGATGAGCTTGCATGTTGAATTCTTAGAGTTCTAAGTGGTTTGAATGCTTAATATAGCCTCTATGCATCCTTATGAGTAGTTGCTATCAATCTTGTGAAGTTTTGTTGACAAAAATTTTGTGTCCCAATTTTTTTCAGAAATTGTTTGCAAATAAAAATACAATTCTTTAGGAGTTCTTCGAGGAGGAGGTCTACGGAGGCATCATCTAGTAGCGGCTCGATACGTCGGTCTTATGTTGAACCAAGCGCAAGTGAAATGCGGGATGCGGCTATCAAATCATGCCTATGGCCATGTAACGATTTCATGGTAAGCGCAGGCATTAAGGAAGAATTTGATCAATATGTTCACAACACCGAGCTCGGCCCCTACATTGACGATAAGTGCATCCAGCATCTCAACCTAACAGAAACTTTTACTAAGAAATTTTAATATTTTCCTCGTGAGTCCAGAGTTTCGTTTAGCCTTTATGATCATCCATTTACCATGCCTCTGGAGATGTTTTGTAGTGCCTGCAAAATCCCATTTTGGGGTTTGCTAGACTAACCACCCAAGGCTGAGTACGAGCCATTTTTTACTGGTCTTTGTTACGGTGAGGATAGAGGAGTGACACAAGGTAGAATAAAAAGTATTCATTTCCCATCAATTCATTACTTTGCACTCCTTAATGGCAAATGCATCATGGGCAAGCAGGATTGCAGTACATTATGTTCCCCTGACTAGAGTCTCATACACACTGCCCTAATCGGAATTAAACGTTATAATCTGGGAGCGATTGTTGCACAGAGATTGCAACACAACGCTGGTAGTGGTCACTTTTATGGTGGGATTTATGCTTATCGTTTAGCTAAAGAGGTTGGTGTGACACCTCTGCCTGATGATCCCATCCTACCCACGCAGTATTTAGATTTTGGGGCCATGAAACATCATAAGTTCCTCACGGGCACAATCGATGATTATACTTATTACTTGAGGTTTCATAAAGAACCTGTTGTACGTGTTGCATTGCCTGCACCTGCTCTTTTTGACTATGATAGCAAGAGAATATACTACATTCTTGAGAGCGAAGCCCGCGCGTACAATGCGGAGGTCGAGGCCGCCAGATAGGCTGAGGTGGTCGCACTAAGAGCCTCCATGAGCTATCATTCAGATTATTACCCAGGCCACGGATGGTGATTACCAAGCAAGGCAAAAAGCCTAAGCTTGGGGGAGTACGTATTTCCACTGACATTACATTCATGTTCAAACATTTTATTCCAGTTGTCGGTGTTCACACTTTTTCATTGTACTATCCATACTAGATTTATTTTCTCGCTTTCTTCTTGTGTGTTTGAAAAAACTTTGAGAAAACCCAAAAATATTTCTTGCTTCTTTTTGGTTTTTCTTTCTAGTTTAATTAGTTGTAGTATTAAAAAGAAAACCCAAAAAGATTTCCCGATTCTTCTTTTTGATTGTTGGGACATTTCCTGTGTAAATAGTTTTTCTCGTTTTTGTTTTTCCTTCTTTAATTTGCTTTCTTCTAGAAAAACTAAAAATTCCAAAAATATTTCAGTGTGTTTCTCTGAAATTCTTTTCTTTTTATTGAGTCGTACCAAGGAGAAGACCACGATGAAAATGTTGAGTGTCTCTCATATGCATTACTATTGATCTAACAAAGAGCCCAAATTACCTTGTCTTCTCCTTTTGAATAAAATGTTTGCAGATTTCAGCTTAGTCCACGGCACTCTTGCACTATTATTATTTTCATAGCATTCGGACGTGCAAGTGAAAGACAATAATGACGATATTTGATGAACTGGCTGTGGCAGAGAGAAACGGGTATGAATTCAACTTGTTATGTTTTTGTAAATATGTTTAACCTAGTATCCATGATTCAGCATTTTATGATCAAACATGTTTGCAATGACAATTAGAGATTATAGTTTCTCATGCCATGCTTAAGTAGCTAGGAGTGGATAATGATTTATCTTGGATGTCAACATGCATTAAAATGATTGTGATGTAGTATGATGATATGGTATCCTCCTCTAAATGTTTCAAGTGGCTTGACTTGGCACATGTTCATGCATGTAGTTGAATCAAAACCAACGTAGCCTCTATGATATTTATGTTCATGGTATTCATATCCTACTCATGTTAGTATTCAATGTTAATTATGCATAACGCATGTTCATGACTATTTTCGCTCTCTAGCTGGCCGCTTCTCAACCTATTTGCTAGCCTTCGCCTGTACTAAGCGGGAATACTATTTGTGCATCAAAATCCTAAAAACCAAGTTATTCCAGATGAGTCCACCATATCTACCTAATGCGGTATTACCCTGCCGTTCTAAGTAAATTTGCATGTGCCACCTCTAAAATTTCAAATGAACATCTGCTTTGTGTGGATGGACCGCTCATGGAGCGACAGGGGGCGATCAGTATCTTCCATGCTAAGCGGGTTATTCTCATGATGAGTGTTTATTCACTCGTCCTTGCACGAGAGGGGCGGTAATAGGGATGCCCAGTCCTGAATTCAAAAAAATTGCAAATAATTAAACAAAACTACCCCAGGACTGATGTTGGTATGGACAGTACCCGTGGATTTGGCTAGACCTGGAGTGTGCTTATTGGTGGAGGGGGAGTAAACCTTTACTTTTATCGCTTGGGAACCGCCACTAATGTGTTTAGCATGGAAGATATTGATAACTCTTGGTCGTAACGTTGACAGGAAGGGTGTACCTCCCAAAATTATATTTATCTCTGTTTTTAAAACTTTGAGCTCTGGCACCTCTGCAAATCCCTGCTTCCCTCTGTGAAGGGACTATCTATTTAATTTTATGTTGAGTCATCACCTTCTCAAATAAGCGCCAGATCTGAGAGCACTATTGTCATCCTCATGCATTGTGTATAGTTAATGTTGGATGCATCAACACTGGATCTTTACTACCATGAATTACAATGTTTAGTCGCTACTTGAACTTTGGAGGTGCTCTACATTTATGTTTTGCAGTCTCAGAAAGGGCTAGCGAGATACCATTATTGTCATATTGTATCATGGTTGTTTTGACAAAGTGTTGTCATTTGAAATATCTTATCATTGCTCGCTAGTTGCTTACGCTCTTGACATGAGTTAATATAATTTTTAAGAGTTATTGTTGACATGGTTAGTCATAATCTTTGCTGAAAACCTGGGTGTTATTTAAGCTTATTTATGTAAACAAGAACAAAAGAGTTCGTAAAAGTTTTCCTTTTTCACTTTCAGTTTGTCAACTGAATTGCTTGAGGACAAGCAAAGGTTTAAGCTTGGGGGAGTTGATACGTCTCCGTCATATGTACTTTTCCTAACGCTTTTGCTCTTGTTTTAGACTCTAATTTGCATGATTTGAATGAAACTAACCCAGACTGACGCTGTTTTTAGCAGAACTACCATAGTGTTGTTTTTGTGCAGAAATAAAAGTTCTCGGAATGGAACAAAACATTTTGGAGAACTGTTTTACATTAAAAGAAAAATACTGGAGCCAAGAACCACCGGTGGGGGGGCCCCTGGCTGGGCACAAGACACCAGGGCGCGCCCACCCCCTCTGGCGTGCCCTGGTGGGTTGTGCCCACCTCGTGGCCCCGCAGACCCTAATTCCGACGCTATAAAATCCTATTTTTGGAGAAAAAAAAGTGGAGGAAGTTTCATCATGTTTCACGATACAGAGCTGCCGCCACCTCCTGTTCTTCATTGGGAGGCCAGATCTGGAACCCGTTCGGGGCTCCGGAGAGGGGAATCTTCGGTCTTCATCATCACCAACCCTCCTTCATCACCAATTCCATGATGATCCCTACCGGGAGTGAGTAATTCCTTCGTAGGCTCGCTGGTCGGTGAGGAGTTGGATGAGATTCATCATGTAATTGAATTAGTTTTGTTAGGGCTTGATCCCTAGTATCCACTATGTTCTCAGATTGATGTTGTTATGACTTTCCATGCTTAATGCTTGTCACTAGGGCCTGAGTGCCATGATTTCATATCTGAAACGTTTATGTTTTCACCATTATATTTATGTTCTAGATCCGATCTTGCAGGTCATATTCACCTATTACGTGTTATGATCCATAAACCCCAGTGTGACAGCAATTGGGATACTTTCCGGTGATGACCGTAGTTTGAGGCGTTCATGTATTCACTATGTGTTAATGCTTTGTTCCGGTTCTCTATTAAAATGAGGCCTTAATATCCCTTAGTTTCCTTATGGACCCCGCTGCCACGGGAGGGTAGGACAAAATATGTCATGCAAGTTCTTTTCCATAAGCATGTATGACTATTTACGGAATACATGCCTATATTATATTTATGAACTGGAGCTAGTTTTGTATCGCCCTAGGTTATGATTGTTATATGATGAATATCATCTAACGAATTCACCGATCCAATGCCTATGAATTTCCCACATATTGCTCTTGCTAGGTTACTACTACCGTTACTACTGTTGTTACCACTACTATCAAAATTATCATATTACTGTGCTACTGATCACTTTGCTGCAGATATTTAATCTCTAGGTGTGGTTGAATTGACAACTCAACTGCTAATACTTACAAATATTCTTTGGCTCCCCTTGTGTCGAATCTATAAATTTGGGTTGAATACTCTACCCTCGAAAACTGTTGCGATCCCCTATACTTGTGGGTTATCAAGACCTTTTTCTAGCGCCGTTGCCGGGGAGCATAACTATATTTGTTGAGTCACTTGGTATTATTATCTATTTATCACTATGAAGAATCTGAAGGATACAAAAACTAAGATCTTTCCCTCTAAGATCAGGGGAGGTAAGGAACTGCCATCGCACTCTGCACTTGATTCACCTTCTATTTTGAGTAGACTTGCAACACCACCACATGCTATTAATCCTGATATGTCGCAAGTTATTGATGATGCTACTTCTGTTATGAATGATACTCATGATGATGCTAGTACCTTGCTTGATGATACTGTGCCACTAGGTGAATTTCTCTATGAACAACTTGCTAGAGCTAAAGATATTGAGAATGCTGAAACTAGTGAAATTATTGAAACTGAAAATCTTGAAACACCTATTAGAACTAGGTCTCCTAGATATGAAATGCCCAAGATAACTGAAGGTTATGTTATGGATGAGGAGATAGCTAGAAACTTTCTTGCTTCCAATGATAGGGATGATCTTAAGAAATTACTATGCAAACTGAAAGAAAAATCTTTGAATGCTAGGATGAAATGTGATCCTAAGTTTACTACTTCACCTAGCTTTGTTACCTATCCAATGCCTACGAATTTCCCACATATTGCTCTTGCTAAGTTACTACTACCGTTACTACTGATGTTACCACTTCTATCAGAATTATCATATTACTGTGCTACTGATCACTTTGCTGCAGATATTTAATTTCCAAGTGTGGTTGAATTGACAACTCAACTGCTAATACTTACAAATATTCTTTGGCTCCCCTTGTGTCGAAGCTATAAATTTGGGTTGAATACTCTACCCTCGAAAACTGTTGCGATCCCCTATACTTGTTGGTTATCAATGTCCTTAGAAAGTGTTGGTATGGAAGACACCCGTGGATATGGCTAGCCATGGATTGTGAAAGAATGGTGGAAAAGAAATAAACTTTACTTTTTGTTTGGGAACCGCCTATGATTTATCTAGCATGGAAGATATTGGAAATTCTCGGTCGTTTTCTTTGAAAGGAAAAGCATGCCTCTCAAAACAATTTTATCTCTCAATTTAAGCTATGAGCTCTGGCGCCTCTACAAATCTCTGCTTCCCTCTACGAAGGGCCTATCAATTTACTTTTATGCAATTTTTATTTTTATTGAGTCTTCATCTACTCTTATAAAGCACCAACTAGGGAACACTATTGTCGTACTTGTGCATTGGATGTAGCTAATATTTGAGTGTGTTTCATGAATGGATCAATGATTATGCATAATGGGCTAGGGATAGCTTTCTTTAGCATTGATATTTTGAAAGACATGGTTGCTTGTTGATATGCTTGAGTATTGATGTCTTCATGTCAATTATAGACTATTGCTTAGAATTATTTAAAGTCCAAATGTCAATGCTACAAAAGAAAAGAATATGTGATGAACATGATTCGTAGCATTCCACATCAAAAATTCTATTTTTATCATTTACCTACTCGAGGACGAGCAGGAATTAAGCTTGGGGATGCTGATACGTATCTAACGTATCCATAATTTTTGATTGTTCCATGCCATTATGTTATGAATTTTGGATCTTTTATATATATTTACTAGCAATTTTATATCATTTTTTGGGACTAACCTATTAACTTAGTGCCTAGTGCCAGTTGCTATTTTTTGCATGTTTTTTACTTTGCAGAATATCAATACCAAACGAAGTCCAAATGCCACGAAACTTTTTGAAGATTTTTTTTTGGCAATAAGAGACCCTGGAAGCTTCTGGAGGCCATGAGAAGATGGGCCAATGGGCCACTAGGCACCAGGGCATGCCAGGGGCCTCTGGCACGCCCTTGTGGGTAGTGGGGCCCACATGGCTCCGTTTGGCCTACCTCTGCCTCTATAAATACTCTAAAATCTCAAAACCCTCAGGGGATTCGACGAAATACTTTTTCCGCCGCCGCAAGTTCCAGAACCACGAGATCCAATCTAGAGGCCTTTTTCGGCACTCTGCCAGAGGGGGCAACAATCACGGAGGGGTTCTTCATCATCCTTTCTGCCCCTCCGATGATGCGTGAGTAGTTTAGCATAGGCCTACGGGTCCGTAGTTAGTAGCTAGACGAGTTCTTCTCTCTTTTTGATCTTCAATACAATGTTCTCCTCGATGTTCTTGGAGATCTATTTGACGTAATGACTTTTTGCGGTGTGTTTGTTGGGATCCGATGAATTGTGAGTTTATGATCAGATCTATCCATGAATATTATTTGGGTTTTCTCTGAACTCTTTTATGCATGATTGTTATAGCCTCGTATTTCTTCTCTGATTTATTGTTTCGGTTTGGCCAACTAGATTGATTTATCTTGCCATGGGAAGAGGTGCTTTGTGATGGGTTCGATCTTGCTGTGCTCAATCTCAGTGACAGAAAGAGACATGACACACATGTACCATTGCTATTAAGGGTAACAAGATGGGATTTATTTCATACGTGAGTTTATCTTGTCCACATCATGTCGTCTTGCTTGAAGCATTACTCCGTTTTTCCATGAACTTAATACACTAGATGCATGCTGGATAGCGGTCGATGTGTGGAGTAATAGTAATAGATGGAGAATCGTTTCGGTCTAGAAATCTTGGACGTGATGCCTATATACATGATCATTGCCTTGGATATCGTCATAATTATTTGATTTTCTGTCAGTTGCCCAACAGTAATTTATTTACCCACCGTATGCTATTTTCTTGAGAGAAGCCTCTAGTGAAAACTATGGGCCCCGGGTCTATTTTCTATCATATATTAAAACCAAAAATACCTTGCTGCAATTTTCCTTTATTTATTTTATTTCATGATTTTGTTAGATCTATTTATCAAAACTTATACAATTTAATCTTTCTCAATACCGTTGAGGGATTGACAACACCTCTACGCGTTGGGTTGCGAGTATTTGTTCTTTGTGTCCAGGTGCTGTTTACATGGTGTTGCTTGGTTCTCCTACTGGATTGATAACCTTGATTTCATAACTGAGGGAAATACTTATCTCTACTGTACTGCATCATCCCCTCCTCTTCGGGGAAATCCCAACGCAGCTCATAAGTAGCAACTCTCCACCACCCTGCGGGCAACATCCGTCAACGAATCTGTTGCCGGCGATGAACCAAACAAGCTACTGCTGCAGCAATCCTCTTCCTCGCCGCGGCTGCCCCTTGCCACCACGACATCCGGCCCCATCCGCTCTTCCCGCTCTTTCCCCTCGTCGCCGATGCACTCGAGTCCTGCTTCTGCATATCCAACCGCCGCCATGCCGCTCGGGTTCGAGAGGTGGGAGAGGGAGGGAGAGCGAGTGTGTAGAGAGAGAGAGAGAGAGAGAGAGAGAGAGAGAGAGAGAGAGAGAGAACGCTCCGGTTCGCTTCCTACCGAGCCGCGTTGGCCGCTTCCGACAACCGTTCGAACGGCCATTAGCGCGGCGCCGTCACCACTGTCGGATAGCGCGTGATCGGCCACGTCAAAATGGGATCATTTTTGCATTCAGTGTTTTTTGCCACTATCAAAATTGTGGCGCGATGCAAAGTTTCACATTTTGTAAAATGATGGTTTTGTAAAATAATATAAGAATTTTTTTAATAATAAAGATAAAGGACGACTACTGCCCAATGCATTAAGAAGGAACGGAGATTTTGTAAATGTTAAAATTAATAATAGTATATATGTACACTGCCCACGGAGAAACCAATACAAGATTAGATAAAGGAATGTAACAACAAATAGAACACTTATCCGGCTAATAGTAGCCAATATAATAATATTTCAAAACACTAGGCACCACTTCTGATAATTTAAATTTATGTAATATCACACACACACACACACATCCTTGAAAAAAAACTAGCCCATGCAATCGCCTTCATGTTAATATAGAAAATAATGGATACATGTATTTCGGGGAATTAATCATCATGAGCAACATTTGTAATTGTATGTTCCACAACTGATATATCAGGAATTTCCCAGAAGCTTTTACATGGTATATATATATATATACCAGTTTAAGGAAGCAATATGTCTCTCCTCTCAACATAATTTTTTTTAAGAAAGCAATTGGGTTAGCTTAAGAGTATACATGTTGATATCTCACCATATTTGGAAATATATACTATGACTGATTTTAGTCTGCCTACTCAACGTATTCTGTCAATGCATCGTCAACTATTATTAAAATATAATTGAAACACGGGAGATTAAGGTAAAGGAAGACAAACCTAAGGTGAATGGACGACGACGTACTCAGGGAAGTAGTTGTCATTATGCCTGTGCAAATAACTCTGATTGTTCAAAAAAATATTTATTGCTCAAAAATTGAATAGTTCTACGCAAGTGCTAAGGAGTTACAAAAAAAATAAAATTGATGCCAAGTACTGTTCAGGGGAAATTCAAGCAAATGGCCGTGTACCATTATCACTGTATGTTACCAAAATGTGTCTACTCTTGATGCTGATACAAGGGTGTACGTTCATTTTGTTACTTTGGCAAAAAAAAAAAGGCTCAACCAATTGAAACATATTACAATTTCTCCGCATCTATCATACGTGTCCGGAAATGTTTATATATTTGTCAAAAGTCCATTGTAGTTGTCAATGTCATTGTAAGAGAATATTCTATTTCAAACCTCAATATAAAACTAATCAAAATACATAAATATACATCTACATATTTGTAACTGGCGCAAACTGGGCATCATTTAAAATGTATAGGGTTTGAAATTTTGGTATCCATTCTAGATTAATATAATCACTATTTTAGTATAAAACTTAACATGTGCTTTAAATTCTATCACAATGTAAATTATATACTGTTATATGAAAGTGCATAATAATAATAAGATAGAACATTTTCTAGCCGTGCAGACGCACGGGTTGATGACTAGTTTTACATAGTTTATTGCAAACGCGTAACCCGAGGCTAGCTCAACAAAGTGCGAATTTCATCCTGCTGCCCACAAAAATGACAAATATTGCTACCCGTCCATTCTCTTCTCAGCAGATTGTTCTTTGGTATAATTAAGCCATAAAAACACTAATTTTGGGGCGTATGATGACACTGATACGGTCAACTCATTAATTCAGTCAACCACGGTGTGTGCTAGGCTGCTGCCACCAAGCAGATCATGTGTAGTCGGTGCGCATCTCGTCACCTCTGCTGCTTCGTCGACATGAACATGATCATCACGGCTGTGCTCTTGCGGTGAACAGCAGACTATCTTGAGAAACTTATCCAAGTTCTTCCTGCTGCCGCCGTCGGCCGCGAACGCGGTGGCCGCCATGCTCCGCATCTCCTGCATCCGGGTGCCTTGGTCGCCGGCGAGCAGCGATGACACGGCCGCCGCCACGGTCGCGCGGGTCATGGGCTGCTCGAAGACCGTGCCGAAACCCCAGACGTGCTCCACCATCCGCGCGTTCATCCTCTGGTCGCTGAAGAAAGGACGGCACGCCATGGGCACGCCGCCGGCGACGCCCTCCAGCACCGACGCCCACCCGGCGTGCGTGACGAAGCCGCCCACCGACGCGTGCCGCAGCACGGCCGCCTGCGGCGCCCACGGCACCACCTTGGCGCGCTCGAGGTCGAGGAACCCCGGCGGGAGCAGCGGCCAGTACTCCTTCGGCAGGGACCAGAGGAACGGCGCCCCGCACGCCTCCAGCCCGGCCGCGAGCTCGCGCAGCTCCTCCTGTCCTCCGACAACGGCGGTGACGACCGTGCCGAAGCTGGCGTACGCGACGGCGCGGGCCGGGTGGCCGTCGAGCCAGGCGAGGCACCCGTGCGGGTCTGCCGCGGCGGCGTTGTCGTCGCCGGGCACTGGGAGAAGGTGGAAGGGGCCGATGGGGAGGACCTCCGGGAGCTCCGCGGCGAGAGCGGCGGTGACGTCGTCGGCAAGGAGACCCGGGAAGGTGTTCAAGGCCACGGCGGTGGCGGCGCGGGGAACGCGCAGCTGCTCGGCCACGCGACGGAAGAGGGCGACGATTGGCAGGTGCATCTCGCCGAAGACGCAGCCGTCGGGGAGGTCCCGGACGCGGTAGCTCCCGAGGCCCGGGTGCGAGGTCAGTAGCTCGTCCGCCCGGCTCGCCGCTGCAAGTCATTCATTTCCCAAGCATTCGTCTCAGGTACGTAAGAAGCTTTCGTCCATGCATGCATGAAAGCATCCATAGATGATCGAGCGTGGCCGTGCGTACCTTTGTCGCCGATGTCGTCGCGCAGCGCGTCACCTTGGAGGTGCGCAAGGAGCGCGCTGGGACCGCCGGTCCAGACGGGAACCCATGGCGCCCCCACCGCAGCGGCCGCGTCGGCGGCCATCCAGACGAACGCGTCCCCGACGACGCAGGTGACCATGGCGCCGCCCGCGGAGGCGCGTGCCGTCTCCAGCGCCACCTTCACCCCGCCAGCCTCAGCGGCCGCGATGAAGAGCCCCAGACGCACCATATGGTTCGGCTGCGGCGCCGGCCCGTCGCCACCAGAGCTCGGTGGCAATAACCCGTCCGGCACCTCAACGAACCGTAGGTTCGCCTCGAGGGCGTCCTGGTTCTTCTCCTGCAGCTGCGCGATGGAGCCGGCGGTGGAGAGGAAGGAGAAGGTGGCGGCCGGCGCCGCCGAGGCCAGGGCGCGCGCCAGGCGGAAGAGCTTCACCGCGTGGGAGGCGAAGGGGAAGGTGATCACCACGACGTGCGGCACCGCTGCCATCGTCGTGTGCGATACTTACCACGTGCAGCTCTCGTCTCTCACGTAGTCCTGTATCTAATCCGTCCAGCCGCCGCTCTTGTGCTTATTATATAGCGGAGACCGGTGAATGTAGTGGTTTGCCGCTTGCCAACAATGCCATATCAAGCTTTCTTGCCCGGAGCATTGCGAAAACAAAAGAAAACGGGTGTGGCTAGGTCTCAGTCGACTGAGACTTAACCAAGTCTAAGTTAAGTGATATAGCATGTAAGAAGAAAAAAAAAACTGAAAAGAATTTTTTGCACGAATCTTCATGCAAAATCAAAGGAAGATAATATCGACTGAGACATAACAAAGTCTAAGTCGACTGAGACTTGGCAAAACTGAAAACAAAGTACGAGTGGCTCACATGCAAGCAGTACAACTACTGCTACAGTATGTATATTTGCAAAGTAACTATATTGCGTATGATCAAGATGGTAACAGGCCCCCTCAAATACACGCCCTCCCGGATTTTTACCGTATCAGAGGATGGAGATATGGGCTTGTTTCTATCAAAGGGCTGATGGTGCATAAAATTTAAAGAGTGAAGTGCACTGTAGGTCCTCGAACTATTTTAGGGGTGTCACGCAGGTCCTCTAACTATGAAAATCGTCATCCAGGTCTTCGAAGTGCAGTAAGTGTGTCATTCAGGTCCAAAATCTGCTGATCCCATCTGACTGGCCAGCTGGCGTCGTTAACAATGAACAGTGAATCGGCGAACAGTAAAATATCGTCCAGGTTCAGTACCATTTCTATATGTGATGAACAGTAATATCAAAAAAAAGAAACAAATTCGCAGATATGCAAATAATGTTCGCGAATATTTTTTTTAAATGTTCGCAAACAATATTTGAAAATGTTCACGGATATGGAAATAATGTTTGCGGATATTTTCAAATATTGTTTGCGAACCTTTTTTTAAAGTCACAAAAAAAATTTCGCGAATATTTTTTTAAAGTCACGAACCACAAATATTGTTCGCGGGTATGGAAAAAATGTTCGCGACTATAAAAAAATGTTCGTGAATGATGAATTTGGAAAAAATATTCACTACTTTAAAAAAAGCTCGCGAACGATAAATTTGAATATTGTTCGCGAGCCACAAATATTGTTCGATGGTATGGAAAAAATATTCGCGACTTTAGAAAAATGTTCGCGAAAAAATATTCGCGACTTTAAAACAATGTTCGCGAACGATAAATTTGAATATTGTTCGCGAACCACAAATATTGTTCGCGGTATGAAAAAAATATTCGTGACTTTAAGAAAATGTTCGCGAAAAAATATTCGCGAACGGTAAATTTGAATATTGTTCCCGAACCACAAATATTGTTCGTGGGTATGGAAAAAATATTCGCGACTTTTAAATAATGTTTGTGCAAAAATATTCCTGACTTAAAAAAAATGTTCGCAAACATTGTTTGAAAATATCCGCGAATATTATATCCATATCAGCGAACATTTTCAAATATTGTTTGCGAACATTTTAAAAAATATTCGCGAACATTATTTCCATATCCGCGAATATCTTTTCTTTTTGATATTTTTTTGATTTTACTGTTCACAGGAGTACTGTTCACCGAGTACAGAAATGTCTGCCTGTCAATATACTGTTCACGGGTTTACTGTTCCCCGGTTCACTGTTCATGGTTAACAACGCCAGCTGGTCAGTCAGATGGGGTCAGGCAGATTTTGGACCTGGATGACACACTTACTGCACTTCGAGAACCTGGATGATGATTTGCATAGTTCAAGGACCTACGTGACACCTCTAAAATAGTTCGAGGACCTACAGTGCACTTCACTCAAATTCCAAACCCGTCATGTTTCGGTGCAAATCCGTTTCAGCACTACGTGCACACATGAAACTCGCCAAACCCGTGAAGCATGACATGTGGTCCCTAGTATAGACCTGAGCTGGTCAAAACCCCGTCATCGTGTCTCTACCCTCGAAAATTTCACTTCTAGCTGCCAACCCAGTACACCCCCTCATCTACGTAAAAACTCTTACGTATCTTACATACGAGCTCACTTGGCCTGATTTGGTTGGAAGAAAATAAGACCCAGACACACCCCGGCAAATTCAGGGGGCAGATGATTAGAGTTGGGAAGGAAAGTTAGTAGGTTTACGTAGCCTGTTACGTAGGTGTAGCTGTAGGGTAACGCAGCAGAAAACAAAAATTTTCCGACCTACGCATCAGCCCAGGACCACTATGGAGACTGCATACAAGGTTTGATCATTTTCGTTACCGACTCGTAGCGCAGCGGAAGTAGAGTCGATGACGATCGGCGGTGCAGATCCCCGCAGCTAGGATTTACAACCTCCCAACCGCGAGGATGTATACCCTCGTCTTCCCTTCGGACAGCCCTCCGGGAGGCGGTCGAACAGTCCCCCGGACGATGTCGCGGACAGCCCTTCGGGAGGACCTTCGAAACTCGAATGGTCACTCGGACAGCCCTTCGGGAGGACTCACAGAACTCGGACCGTCACTTGGACAGCCCTTCGGGAGGCACTCTCAAACAGCCCCTCGGGCACTAAGATCGAAACTACGACCTCTTTACAGAGTTGCACACATACGGTGTCACCTATCCGGCTGGGCTTCGCCGTCCAGAACTAGTTCCTGCCGGAACCCAGACAGCCTTTCGGCTCTACGAAACTCTTTTCGTGGGAGGGAGAGAGAAGCCAGATAACATCTTGGCATGTGTATGAGAGCAAGGGATGAGTGTGGAGGGCTGCCCCTCCACCTCTATTTATAGGAAAGCCAAGGGATAGGGTAGTTATCCAATAAAACTCAAAGGCATATGAGGGAAGTCCTTCCACAAGGACCTAAAGGAGAAACCAAGGAACAAGAGGGGCTCCAAGGTGGAGCCCCTAGTGTGGCCGGCCACTCCCCCATGAGGGCCCCCCCCAAAGGGGGTTCTCATCCATCCACATCACCTTCTAGAAGCCTTTAGCAAAAGCCCTAAAAGGTGGCTTCCAAAAATTATCCAAAAAGCACTTTCACTATTCACGACGACATTTTTCAGCGTCCGTTCGAACTGAAAATATTTATGTGGGCTTAGAACAATTCCAGTACCCACTAAAATAATTTTCAACGCGTTCTGGAACAATTCCAGATTAGTGATTTTCATCTGCGAAAAGCATCTGAAGCGGTTCCGGTAGCTCCGAAACATTTCCGGTTTTTCTTCCAGAAAATTCCCAGAAGTTTCCAGAATGATTCTGGCACCCTCCAAGAATTATCAGGCATGTGCCGAAACCAATTTGACTTAATGGTATCCTCTGAAACAACTTTTCAGTTTCACCGGAACTCATCCAGTGACCTCTCTCTGCGGAACTTTTCCGCTGTCCGAAACTTTTTCGTTGTCCGAAACTTTTTCGGTGATTTTCTCTCAGACTCCCTGTCTAGTATTCAGCAGATAGATGACCCTTAAGCGTGTGACCCTATAGGTTCGGTGAAGTATAGACATGACACGGAACCCTTTCCGATCAATGATCAACATCGGAGCCGTGGACACCCATATTGACCCCTATACCCACACGAATGAATATTCGAGTGAACCTCCAGTTGCCGTGTGCTATTCCTGTTGCTTCGCGATATGTTACAAATACCCGAGGTGAGACATGATGGCATCCCCGTGGGTCAACAACTTGTCCACTATGCCAGTTACCTCGTTACCGGTATTTGTTCTCTTTTCTCGTTACCGTGTTCCGGCATCCCCGTGATCAAATCACAAAGTGTCTGGCCAGACGATGATGGATACCGTAACACCGAGAGGGCCCAGAGATATCTCTCCAACGTCGGAGGAGAAAATCCCAATCTTGAGCTATCAAGTTACTTGACATACTTTTCCATGAACCCGTAAGCCGCCGTAATAGCCACCCATTTACGGATGACGTTTAACAAACCCCAAAGTTCATGAAGCAAGCATGAAGAAACTCGATACTCTCATGGTCTAAGGAATCATGCAAACATTAACCATCTCTGTGTTATTAACCATTAACTTGTGACGAATGTATCTCATAGCATAACATCAATCGGGTCGATTCAACACAAATGTTCTTCTAACATTGTGCCCTCAAAGTTGCTGGCATAGACATGCCCATGATCAGGAAAACAGAACCATCATGCAACACTTGAGCCAGTCATAGAGGCTTGACTAGGAATACATTTTATCGTTTATTATCCCACACGTGCATATGAGTCTTCCTCCAAGCCTCGTTTTATTTGTAGACTCGAAAACCATAGCAGTTATAGCATGGAACATAAACCTAATTATGAACAGGGAGATAATCAATAACATTTATTATTGCCTCTAGGGCATATCTCCTACAGTAGCATTGTTGCGTAAAACCTTTCCCCAGTCCTAAAAATCTCAAATCCCGACCTGCTACCTCACGCCGCTCCTCAATCCATCGCCCGAGCTCCTTCGTTTGTTGCCAACCTTTATCCGTTTGTGCTTCCAGCGTGTAGTCCATCTGTCGAACATGCGCCCCTCCCTACTCTTCTCCCTAATTCCTAATTTTTGTTGCTATTTTTTCCGAGAGCTCATGTGGACGGGTTACCTGCGGGTACGAAAAACCTGATGTCGGATGGGGATTGGCAAAACAGTGATGTCGTGCATAATGTCGAGGACGGGGACGGGTTTGGGTTTCTCACGCGGGGACAGGAATGGGCTAGCAAAACCTGACGGGTTTCATCCTCGTTGCCGTCTTGGCATACGTCGCTCTCATGTCCGATGTTTGTAATGTTGTAGGGCATCAATTCGGAGTAACCACATTGAAAACAAGGCCAACGGATCAAGCAGCAGCCGCTTCACATTCAAACCTCACTAGTTTCACCTTGAAACCCCTCGATCAAGGTTTGTAAGTAGTGTACATCTAATTTTGTGAAACCTTATCCAATTTTTATTGCAACATATTGATGTAATATAAGGGCACCATGCCAACTTTCATGTTTTTCAAACTTTGTTTGCATTTTTTCAAAATTTAAAAAAATACCTTCATGTTTGGGGCCGAGTCCTGGCACCCGGAGTTTGGAATTCCTTTCCATTTCTTTGATAAGAATGAAACATAGTTACATAGACTTAAGAACACAAATATGATTTTGAACCCATTTTGTCAATTTTGCATGCACTTACAATTACATTTTTAATTATATTCAGTAAGTTGCAAGAAAATCACTAAATGACTCAAATATAGCTAACAAAGCCAAAAATGCCATATGTTTACTTGGAACATGTAATTATGTATGTTGAGTGTAGGAAAAAAATTCAAGGCCAACATGGAAAGAATATGTAGTTTCGTCTTCAAACATGACCCAATCCCTCTAGAAACCACAATTCTTCCTAGGATATTGTCTGCTTTCTAAGTAGAGTACATTACAATTTTTTCTAAACCTTGTAACATTTTTACCGCAACCTTTGGGCATCATATAATGACATCATGCGTGGTTTGCTGTTTTCCATACTTCATTTGTATTTTTGGAATTAGAAAAATCAACAACCTTCATGTTATGGGTCAAGTCTTGACAGTCAGATATTTGGAATTCCTTTATTTTACTAGATAACGGCAAAACATAGACTAATTAACACGAATGGGTTATGAAACCAAATTTTGCCGATTTTTCATGCACCTGTAGTTCAGATTTTATAATAATCACAAAATCCCTAGAATGCATTAAATTAAATGACTTAAATACACATGAACCCTAAAAGATAGCTAAATTTTGACATGGAACTAATAAGCTTCATCATTTGCTGAATTATGGAAAAAAATTGCAAGAAATAAACAAAGGAAGTAAAAGGAAGGAAAAAAAAGTCTGTGCTAGCTGATCGTTTTCTGCTCTTTGCCTAGTGTTTTGTTTGCCGAGTTTAAATGACACTAAGCAAATGACACTCATGCACTAGGAGAAAACAGGGCTTTCGTCACAGCCGGATCGGAGCATTAGTCCCGGTTGCATTATGAACCGGGACTAATGTGAGCATTAGTCCCAGTTCGAGCGGCTAGGGCGCTGGGCAGGCATTAGTCCCGGTTCAAATGGGACCTTTAGTCCCGGTTTGAGCCACGAACCGGAACTAAAGGGGTTTTGAAGTTTGCTTTTTTTTTCCATTTGTTCTTTGTGTTTAGTTTCTGTTTTAAATTGCTTATATCTTTTAGGATATTTGATGTTTTTTAGTGATTCTTTTTGCATTAGATTCAAAATTTTGTCTAGATTTTGTTTCTGCCATTAGTTTTCAAATTTGAATGATTTAAATATGAATTTGTTCAAATTTGCTTCAAACCCTAGACTGTGAATAATTTGAGTTTAAAAATAGTTTTTAATTTAATTCTTTTTGCTTCTAGTCACATGTTAGGTTGTTGTCACAGTAAGATTTATTTGGTTATTTTTAGAATAATTTATATTACAATTTTAATTAAAACAGTATTGTTTTGTAAAAAACAAAAGAAAATGATAAAAACTTCAAAAATTAAAATCCTTCGAGATGTAGTTATGTTACTACATCTACTAGTTAGGAAAATTAAAAAACTTAAATTTGGACATGTTTTGCAAAAAAATGTTATGAAAAAGTAAAACGGCCATATCTTTTGCATACGATGTCGAAAAAAATGCATAATATATAAAAAAAAATGAGCACAAAAATCCGCATCCGATTTCGATGCCAAAGGCGGTTTTGCAAATTTTAGAATCCTCAAATTCTTAAAGGAAAAAAAGTTATGCTCAAATTTTAGTTTTTTTGAATTTTGGTTAAATCTGGTCAAACTATGGTCAAACTACTTATTCAAGAAATATTAGTGTTACTAAATAATTATTTTAGTTTTTTTGAATTTTGGTCAAACTGTGGTCAAACTATGGTCAAATCTGGTCAAACTGTGGTCAAACTACTTATTCAAGAAATATTAGTGTTACTAAATAATTATTGTTTTTTAGAATAATAGTTTCAAACTCAAACGGTGCAGACTTGGAAACTATGGGGAATAGAACTCGAAAGTTAAGCGTGCTCAGGCTGGAGTAGTGAGAGGATGGGTGACCGGCCGAAAAGTTAGACGATTTGGGATTAGTGCTGATTAGAGATTAAATTCTGAAGCAGTGAGGAGAGGGGTGATTAGAGATTAAATTGTCAAATAATTGAAAGATTTGAAAATTCAAAAAAAAATTCAAAAAAATTCCTTTAGTCCCGGTTGGTATTACCAACCGGGACTAAAGGCAACACCAACCGGGACTAAAGGTCCTCCAGCCCCGCTCCAGCAGGCGGCCACGTGGAGCCCCTTTAGTCCCGGTTCGTAAGCGAACCGGGACTAAAGGTTAGATGCTTTAGTCTCGACTCTTTTGTCCAGGTTCCAGAACCGGGACTAAAGGCCCTCTGGAACCGGGATAAAAGCCTCGTTTTCTACTAGTGATGTTTGATAAGTTTCTGATAAAATACATACGTTCGGCAAATAACTCGACACTACTACTCCGATGGCTAGCATATGCCGCTGTAATTACAGAGTGCCGCCTCTGCAAAATAATATAGCATCTTTTAGATCACTATAAATTGCACCCTAACCGGATGCAGGAGCATTTAATTTATTTAACTCGCAGAAGGCAAGCTCCAGAATATGATGAGCCAACCCGCCGTACCCTCGTCTCTTCCGACCTCTATCAGCCAAGTATCACCCATCCGTGCAGTCAAACACATGATTGCTATAGCGATGCTTTGATTGATGAAGCCGACGGAGGTCGGCGTATGTGAGGACGAATTAGGGACAGCCTTATAGTATTAGTTAGCTGGCGCAGGCGCGCGTGCAGGGTTGACATGCTCCCTCTGCATCTCAAAACGACCGTATATTTTCTCTAAAAACAAGAGCCATGTATTAGTCTATATTTTCTCTAAAAACAACAATCATTTGTATTTTTGGAATTAGCAAAATCAACAACCTTCATGTTTTGGGTCGAGTCCTGACAGTCAGGTATTTGGAATTCCTTTCTTATACTGGATAAGGGAAAAACATAGACTAATTACCACAAATGGGATTGTTCAACCAATTTTCCCGATTTTTCATGCATCTGTGGTTCAGATTTTATAATATTTACGAAATCCCTAGAATGCAAATGACTTAAATACACATGAACCCCAAAAAATAGTTAAATTTTGACATGGAACTAATAAGCTTCATTTGCTGAATTAAGGAAAAAATTGAAAGAAACAAATAAAGGAAGAAAAAATGTCTGTGCTAGCTGATGGTTTTGTGCTCTTTGCCTAGTGTTTTAGTTTGTCGAGTTTAAATAACACTAAGCAAACGACCGATTTGCCTATTATCGAATTTTTGCTGAGTGCTTTTTTTGGGACACTCCTGTTTGATGAGTTCCTGATAAATACATATGTTCGGCAAATAACTCGACAGTAGTTAAAACTACCAATTTCGAGCCTAAGCCGCTGTAGCTACGGAGTACCCCTCTGTAAACTGCTACCTCCGTCCTTGTTTATTTGTCCCCTTAGTATTTTCTGTCAAATTTTGACCATGAATTTAATGAACAAAATGTTAATGCATGTCATAAAAAATAGTATCATTGAAAACTATGTTCAAATATGAATTCAAAGATATAATTCTTTATGACATGCATTAACATTTTATTAATTAAACTTTTGGTCAAATTTTGACACAAAATACGAAGATGACCAATAAATCAGGACGAAGGTGGCGCGACCGCGTCCGCCCCCCGCGGGCGGCCGGCCGCGACCCCATCCATCCTCCCCAGCGACCTCCCCCACCCTTCCTCTCCCCGCCGTCGCCGGCGTGCGTCGCCGGGCTCGGCCCGGGCGGCGGCGGTGGCGGCGGCCCACGGCTTTTCCCCTCCTGTGGTGGTTCCTGCACGGGGCGGAGCTGCTCCAGGAGGTGCTTCCAGGCGGTGATGGTGCGGCGCGGCGGCGGGGTAGCTCGGTGCTGGCGTTGGTGGCCGGTGGCATGGGGCGCGGCCATTGGCGGCGGCGCGGGTTGGCGGCGCCCGCTCGGCCCAGACCTGGGACCTTTCGGGCCCCATCTGGGCCAGAGCGGGCCGGCGGCTCCGATCTGCGGCGTAGCTTCTTGGAGGCGGCGGTGGGGCGTTGGGAACCTGGGTGGTGGCGGCGCCGTCGTCAGCTTGCTGCAGCGAGGCGGCGGAGACTTTGCGGGCTCGATCTGAGCCTGGCCGTGCCCGGGTGGCCTGGTTTGCCTCCTGCCGCTGCGTCCGGTCGGCTACTGCGATGGCGCTAGAGGAACTGGCCTCTTTTGCGACGGCGGTGGAAGTTGTTCCCTCCTGCTCGATCGCGATGTTGCCGCCCCCGGATCCCTGCATTTTCATTCTCCGTCCTCTAGGTCTCGCGATGATGGCCTCAGTGAGACGGCGTGGATGGCTTCAAGACCGTGGTGGCGCAGGTAGGTGGGTGGAGTGCTGGGTGGAAGACTCCGGAGCGGTTGGGTAGTGGTGTTCTGGGGGTGGGAGAAATCCCCGTCGGCCCGTCCGACTCCGACGCGGTGACGCCTGCGGGTGCCGCCACCCCTCCTTGGAGGGCGTTGGGTGACCCCTTTCACCTCCTTCCTCCACGTGCCAGGGGAATCCCTAGGACATGTCCGGGCAACAGCGTCATCGTCGTCGCACTCCTTCCTGAAGGTGTTGCTTGGCACGCGGAGCTCCGGAGTGATGGGTATGTGGTGGGACGACTTCGGAGGGCGCAACGGTGGCGGATCATCTACTTGTTGTCGAGCTGCCATTGTTGGCATTTGTTTCTCTTTTGTTCTTCTTGTTTTATCTTTGGGCTTGATGTGCTGTTCACCCCAACGATGGATCGGTGTGGTTGCTATATTAATATAGCGGGGCGCAAACCTGTATCGAGAGAATCAGGACGAAGGTAGTAGTATAACATCTTTTAGATCACTGTAAATTGCACTGGATGTAGGAGCGTCACACCCGCAAAACAAAAGGATGTAGGAGCATTTATTTAACTCGCAGAAGGCAAGCTCCAGAATATGATGAGCCAACCCGCCGTACCCTCGTCTCTTCCGGCCGCTATCAGCCTAGTATCACTCATCCGTGCACTCAAACACATGATTTGCTATAGCGATGCTTTGCTTGATGAAGCCGACCGAGGCCGCCGTATGTGAGGACGAATTAGGGACAGCCTTATATTAGTTAGCTGGCGCAGGCGCGCGTGCAGGGTTGTTGACATGCATGCTCCGTCTCCATCTCAAAACCACAACCATGTATTAGTTCGCTGGCGTAGGCGCGCGTGCCGTGTTGTTGATCTACATGCTACCTTGATCTACACATATCAATGACCTGATGCGTCCATCCCGTCCACACATGCTTGCTGTACCAATCTGTGCCTCAGACCGATGGAGCATGGGGACAAACTAAGGACAGCTCTGCTTGATTAAAGCCACAATTTTGTCTTCATGTTCCTATGCTTGCTGGCCCATGATTTGTTGTCCTACTTTACGCGCCCGTGACTAGATACCGCGCAGAATTGATTATGTATTTAGTGTCATAATTAATTCTTCTACAAGCGTGTGACTTCTAGAAGATGTTACCGCGCAGAATCTATAAATAACCAAGCAATCACGACATGATAGATAGTTTTCGTGAATACGCAAAGAGTGCGTATCATTTCATTGATAGGAAATGTGAAGTTCAAAGGAGCGTACACAAGCTGACGGCCCAAGGAGTGCAAGATGAATATGATGGAGGTTGCTCAGCCTCAACTAAGTGTGTTCAGGTTACATGGATAACATGATCTAGTCTTTTCGCCCCTGCGCGAGCCCAAAGCTTGGCGTCGTCCTTGATTGTGCGCACAGACGATGGACCACCTGCAGGCCCAACGCTCCTTCTCCCGGATCACTTGGCATGAGATCCTCTCTTGGTGTCGCATTCCGATCCCTCTACCGACCATCACGGAAGGTTTCTTCCCTTCGTGGTGACGCACTGCCAGACATGCTTCTATCTGTGAGGCGGTTCTCGCCTCGGTCGCTAGAAGTTTACTATCTTCTTAGGCATTTTGATTTAAATTTCTAGAAGCTTACATCTTCCATTGTGGCTTGATGATGATGCGCAAGAGATAGCTACTCAACACATCATATATTGTCGTGACACCCCTGGCGAACTGAACCTTGTTTTCTCAACACATCTTATATTTTATCACCTCCAAAGGGCAACAGATTTAGCTTTCCACACCCTGACCCATTCTGGTTGTCGTTCTACCTAATGAGGAGGTGGGGTTGTGGAATCAAGAATTTAAATCGAGCAAACACTATCTTTTGTTAGATTAGTTTGATCTATGAATAACACTATCATATATTAAGGTAGGTCATGGTGACATCTCGTACCTTGTTTCGGCACATGCCTTCTCAAGATTCCCTCCCGGCGACGCTAAGTGCGGCACCAACACTATAGGTGTAGAACCATCCTGGGGGACTATCGCGTTTGTGAGGCAAGTACCGCGTTGAAGTTGTTTATTGGGTATTCAAACATCATACCACCCTTTCATACATATAATTGGACCACATGCAGATGGGTCTGCTCTTCCTACCCTTCCTCGGGTGTTTTTAGAGACGAGCCGATCCACAGGGCCCACGCTATCTATGCCTTTGACCGGACTCTAGAGTGGTTTGACCGAGGTGAACTTCTTTTGATTTGTGTTACGGTAGGCCATGGTGACATGCCAGACCAAGTTTGAGCACATTCCTTCACGAGATTCCCTCATGTAGGCGCTAAGTGCGCGACCAACAGTGTAGTTGCAGAAGCTTCCCGGGGTACTGTCGTGTTTATGAGGCAAGTGACGCATCAAAATTATTAATTGGGTATTTAAACATCAAACCACCCACTACTAGGAAATACCTTATAGGTAGAACCTTAACAGTAGCGCGGGGTCAAGGGCCCACGCTACTGCTACTTAGCCGTAGCGCTGGTCACAAACCCGCGCTACAGGTAAGTGTGTAGCAGTAGCGCTCGCTTACCACCCACCGCTGCTGCTAAATGGTCCCCACCTTACCGACCGGGGCTACCTGTAGTAGCAGCGCGGCCGGCAAATTCCACGCTACTGCTAAAATTATAGCAGTAGCGCGTTCCTAGGACCCACCGCTACCACTATGTGTGCACTGTGCTAGCAGGTGGGCCGCACTTAGCAGTAGCGCCCGCCCGGGACCAGCGCTACTGCTAATGCCACCATACCCAACTCCTCGCGCCCGACCTTCTCCCTCCCCTCACTCCTCATTGCCTCACTATGCCTCCCTCCCATCGTCACCGCCGCATTGCCGCCGCCGTCCTTCCTCCTCCTTCCTCGGTATGCCGCGACCCTCCTCCCTCCTCCTTCTCGGTATGCCGTGACCCTCCTACCTCCTCCCACCGCCCTCCTCCCTCCTGCTCTGGCCGCGCCCTCCTTCCTCCTCCTCCAGCCCTCCTCCCACTACCCTCCTCCCTCTCCTCCAGCCACTTCCTCCTCCGACAGCCCTCCTCCCACCGCCCTCCTTCCTCCTCCTCTCTCCTCCCTCCTCCTCCTTGATACGTCTCCAATGTATCTATAAGTTTTGATTGTTCCATGCTGTTATATTATCATTCTTGGATGTTTTACAATCATTTTATAGCAACTTTATATCATTTTTTGGGACTAACCTATTGACATAGTGCCCAGTGCCAGTTGCTGTTTTTTGCTTGTTTTTTACTTCGCAGAATATCAGTACCAAACGGAGTCCAAATGCAGCGAAACTTTTTGGAGAATTTTTAAGGACCAGAAGGAACAACTTGGGCCAAGGAAGTAACTGAGGGGTGCCCCAAGGGAGGCACAACCCACCTGGGCGCGCCTGGGGGCCTAGGCGCGCCCTGGTGGGTTGTGCCCACCTCGGTGTCCTCCCGCACCGCCTCTTCGCCCTATAAATCCCCAAATATTTCAGAAACCCTAAGAGATTCGACGAAACACAATTCCAGCCGTCGCAAGTTCCAGAACCACGAGATCCAATCTAGACACCATCATGGAGGGGTTCATCATCCTCATTGGTACCTCTCCGATGATGCGTGAGTAGTTCATTGTAGACCTACGGGTCCATAGGCAGTAGCTAGATGGCTTCTTCTCTTTTTTTGATTCTCAATACAATGATCTCCTGGAGATCTATTTGATGTAATAATTTTTTGTTGTGTGTTTGTTGGGATCCAATGAACTTTGAGCTTATGATCAGATATATATATCCATGAAAGTTATTTGAGTTTCTTTGATCTCTTATATGCATGATTACTTATAGCCTCGTATTTCTTTTTCGAATCTTTGGTTTAGTTAGGTCGACTAAATTGATTTTTCTTGCCATGGGAAGAAGTTCTTTGTGATGGATTTGATTGTGCGGTGTTCTTTCCCAGTGACAGAAGGGGCAGCAAGACACGCATGTATCGTTGCTATTAAGGATAAGAAGATGGAGGCTATTCCTACATGAATATATCTCATCTACATCTTGTCATCGTTCTTATTGCATTACTTCGTTTCTCCATAAACTTAATACACTAGATGCATGCTGGATAGCTGTCGATGTGTGGGTAATAGTAGTAGATGCAGGCAGGAGTCGGTCTAGTAATTTTGGACGTGATGCATATATAATGATCATTGCCTGGATATCGTCATAATTATTCGATGTTCTATCAATTGCCCAACAGTAATTTGTTTACTCACCGTATGCTATTTTCTCGAGAGAATCCACTAGTGAAATCTACAGCCCCCGGGTTTATCTTTTATCATATTGTTTTCTGATCTACTTTTTATTCGCTTTTGTTTTCAGATCTATTATTCCAAAAACCCAAAAATACCTTGCTGCACTTTTTATTTGCATCTTTTATTTTGTGTTTATTTCAGATCTATTTATCCAATCTATCATAAATTTTATCCTGTCAACTTAACAATATCTGGCGCCGTTACCCGGAGAGGGATTGACAACCTCTCATAAGCATCGGGTAGCAAGTATTTGTTCTTTGTATGCAGGTACCATTTACATCGTGTTGCTTGGTTCTCCTACTAGTTCGATAACCTTGGTTTCATAACTGAGGGAAATACCTACCGTAGCTGTGCTGCATCATCCCTTCCTCTTCGGGGAAATAACGACGCGTATACGAGCTATCAGAAATAGATTTCTGATCCCGTTGCCAGGGAGACATCATCAACATCTATCAGGTTCCTAATCACAAATCTCATCTCCTTGCAATTTACATTATTTACCATTTGCCTCTCGTTTTCATCTCCCCCACTTCATAAAAATTTGCCGTTTTTTCGCCCTCTTTTTCGTTTGCCGTTTTCTAGTCAGATCTCTTGTTTGCTTGAACTTGTCACCATGAGTGACTTTGGTATGGCAGAAACAGATGATGGCCTAACTCCTAAAATTGGACGATCTGGCAATCTGGATGCTAAAACTTTTGTTTTGGGGCAAGGAAACGTTATGGGAAAAGAACATATTCAAGAATTTTTCAATAGTGTTGGAAATTTGACTCTTGGTGATACTCCTATACTTAAAAGAACTAAATCCTACGCGGAAGCTATTTCAGCACTAGTTCTGAAACTTGAAAATAGATTTATCCGTACCCATCCTACCTTGCAGAGATTGTTTTATGAGTTACCCATTATAAAGGATCCTAAATCTAAAAAGATAGCTACCCATGTTCTTATGAATGAATTTGATTACATAATACGAGAAACTAGGGAAATCTTTGATTTTTATGGTATGAGCCATGAAAACTAGCGATAAATGAGATCCTTTATAATAGTGATTATATGTTGAGACATTTGCTTGGAAATAATCAAATTTTTTATGAGAATCTTAAAAAAGAAATTCCCGTTTTAGATATAATCCAACAAGTTTTCAATGATGTCAATCAATAATATTCTTGGATTGTTGCCGGAAACCAAAGGGGAAACACAGATGGGCAACTTGATATTGCTAAAATTACTATGGATAATGTGTTTCAAGTTATTTTTGCAAAACCCCCTAACAAGAACACATCTACAGAGAATAAGAAGAAAGATGACACTACTTGAATCTATGTGTTATGCCTAGCTAGGGGCATAAAAAGATAGCGCTTGTTGGGAGGCGACCCAATGAATAAAATTTATTTTTGCCTTTCTCTTTCTGTTCTTGAGTGTTTACACAATTATGCCTCTATTATTATTGTGTTTTTTATGTTTTAATTAGTGTTTGTGCCAAGTAAAGCCTTTGGGATAGCTTTGGTGATAGTTGATTTGATCCTGTAGAAAGAGAAACTTTTGTGTCCAGTAACAGAATTGTTTAATTTCACATAAGCGACAACAAATTCTGAATTTTTTACAAAACATTTATATACAAATTGGCTCTGTTGTCCTAATGTTTCCGAATGTTTGTAGTTACAGAAGTATGAGAACAATTCGCATCTTTATAGACTGTTCTGTTTTTGATAGATTCTGTTTTCTTTGCATTGTGTGCTTATTTTGATGAATCTATGGATTGTATCGGGGAGTATAAGCCATGGCAAAGTTAGAATACGGTAGATATAATGCAATAAAAAAATGGGAATGGGTTTTATACAGTACTTAAAGTAAAGATTGGTTTTCTTATACTAACAGATCTCACGAAGGTTTTGTTAAGTTTTGTGTGATTGAAGTTTTCAAGTTTTGGGTGAGATCACGATGGATGAAGGAATAAGGAGTAAGAAAAGCCTAAGCTTGGGGATGCCCCATGGCACCCAAACTTAATATTCAAGGAGAACCAAGCAACTAAGCTTGGGGATGCCCCGACTGGCATCCCCTCTTTCTTCTAACGATCATCGGTATTTTACTTGGAGCTATATTTTTATTCGTCACATATCATGAGTTTTGCTTGGAACGTCTTGTATTATATGAGTCTTTGCTTGTTTTGCTTTTTAGTTTGTCACAAGTATCCTTGCTGGACACACCTATTTGAGAGAGCCAAATTATGCTATGATTTGTTAGAATTGCTCTACATGCTTCACTTAAATTTTTTGAGCTACGGAATTGCTCTAGTGATTCACTTATATCTCTTTGAGCACGGTGTGCTTTAATATTTTTGAAGAAATGCTCTTATGCTTCATTTAGATTTGTTTGAGAGTTAATAATTTTTTTAAGAAATTCTCTCATGCTTCACTTATATTATTTTGAGAGACAAAATTTTTTATGCTCATGTTCTTCACTTAAATTTGTTGAGCTTATCAAAAGCAACATATGAAATTAGTCCCAAAGTGATAGATATTCAAGAGGGATATAATAAAAAACTTTCATGAAGATCATTGGACAAAATAAACTTGATTCTTTGTAATAGTTTTGAGATATGATGATAGTGATATGTGAGTCATGTTGGTGAGTAATTATACTTTAGTAAGAATATTGGTGTTAAGGTTTGTGATTCCCTATGCAAGCACGAAAGTCAATAGTTGTGCAATGAAATTACATCCTACTTGTGGTGCATTATTCGGTGTTAGTTATGCTTAATGCTCGCTTATGTGATTTTTTGTTTCTTGGTTGGTTGCTTCTCAATCTTTTTGCTAGCCTTCACTTGTACTAATAGAAATGTACTTGTGCATCCAACATCCTTAAACCCAGTTTTGCCATATGAGTCCATCATACCTACCTATATGCGGTATTTCCATGCCGTTCTAAGCAAATTTGTATGTGCCATCTCTAATTTTTAAAATAAATTTCCTTTTTGTGTGCTCGTACCGCTCATGAAGCGGCAGGGGGTGGCCAATATTTTTCATGCTAGATGTGTTATTCTCAAGATGAGTGTTTATTCACTTGTCATTGCACGAGAGTGCGGCGGTAATAGGGATGCTGAGTCCCGAAATGAAAAAGAAATTTACTTTATGTTGTCAAATAATAAATTCCTTGGAAAGTGTTGGTATGGAGGGCACCCGTGGATACGGCTAGCCATGGATTGTGAAAGAATGGTGGAAAAAGGAATAAACTTTATTTTCTGTTTGGGAACTGCCTATGATATATCTAGCATGGAAAGTGTTGGGAATTACTCGGTCGTTTTCGTTGACGGGAAAGTATGCCTCTCAAAATTTTTATCTCTCAATTTAAGTTTTGAGCTATGACACCTCTACAAATCCCTACTTCCCTCTGCGAAGGGCATATCTATTTACTTTATGCAATTTTTATTTTTATTTGAGTCTCCATCTTCTCTTATAAAGCACCAACTAAGGGGCACTATGATCATACTAGAGCATTGGATGTAACTAATTTGTGAGTGTGTTTCATGAATGGATCAATGATTGAGCATGATGGGCTAGGGATAACTTGCTTTAGTGTTGATATTTTGAAATACATGGTTGCTTGTTGATATGCTTGAGTATTGAAATCTTCATGTCAAAACTAGACTATTGCTTTGAACCATATAAAAGTCCATATGTCCATGCTACAAAAGAAAAGGATATATGATGAACATGTTAGACAGCATTCCACATCAAAAATTCTATTTTTATCATTTACCTACTCGAGGACGAGCAAGAATTAACCTTGGGGATGCTGATACGTCTCGGACGTATCTATAATTTTTTATTGTTCCATGCTGTTATATTATCATTTTTAGATATTTTACCATCATTTTATAGCAACTTTATACTATTTTTTGGGACTAACCTATTGACATAGTGCCTAGTGCCAGTTGCTGTTTTTTGCTTGTTTTTTACTTCTCAGAATATCAGTACCAAACGGAATCCAAACACAGCGAAACTTTTTGGAGAATTTTTATGGACCAGAAGGAACAACTTGGGCCAAGGAAGTACCAGAGGGGTGCCCCGAGGGGGCAACAACCCACCTGGGCGCCCCTAGGGGCTAGGCGTGCCCTGGTGGGTTGTGCCCACCTTGGTGGCCTCCCGCACCGCCTCTTCGTCCTATAAATCCCCAAATATTCCAGAAACCCTAGAAGAGTCGACGAAACACAATTCCAGTCGCCGCAAGTTCCAGACCCACGAGATCCAATATAGACACCATCATGGAGGGGTTCATCATCCTCATTGGTGCCTCTCTGATGATGTGTGAGTAGTTCATTGTAGACCTACGGGTCCATAGGCAGTAGCAAGATGGCTTCTTCTCTCTTTTTGATTCTCAATACAATGGTCTCTTGGAGATCTATTTGATGTAACTCTTTTTTGCGGTGTGTTTGTTGGGATCCGATGAACTTTGAGTTTATGATCAGATCTATATATCCATGAAAGTTATTTGAGTTTCTTTGATCTCTTATATGCATGATTACTTATAGCCTCGTATTTATTCTTCGAATATTTGGTTTAGTTAGGCCGACTAGATCAATTTTTCTTGCCATGGGAAGAGGTGCTTTGTGATGGGTTCGATCGTGCGGTGTTCTTTCCCTGTGACAGAAGGGGAAGCAAGACACGCATGTATCGCTGCTATTAAGGATAATAAGATGGGGGCTATTCCTACATGAATAGGTCTCATCTACATCATGTCATCATTCTTATTGCATTACTCCGTTTCTCCATGAACTTAATATACTAGATGCATGCTGGATAGCGGTCGATGTGCGGAGTAATAGTAGTAGATGCAGGCAGGAGTCGGTCTACTAATTTTGGACGTGATGCCTATATAATGATCATTGCCTAGATATCATCATAATTATTCGATGTTCTATCAATTGCCTAACAGTAATTTGTTTACCCACCGTATGCTATTTTCTCGAGAGAAGCCGCTAGTGAAATCTACGGCCCCTGGGTCTATCTTTTATCATATTGTTTTCCGATATACTTTTTATTCGCTTTTTTTTTCAGATCTATTATTCCAAAACCCAAAAATACCTTGCTGCACTTTTTATTTGCATCTTTTATTTTGTGCTTATTTCAGATCTATTTATCCAAGGTATCACAAATTTTATCCCGTCAACTTGACAATATCTGGCGCTGTTACCCGTAGAGGGATTGACAACCCCTCATAAGCGTCGGGTTGCAAGTATTTGTTCTTTGTGTGCAGGTACCGTTTACATAGTGTTGCTTGGTTCTCCTACTGGTTCGATAACCTTGGTTTCATAACTGAGGGAAATACCTACCGTAGCTGTGCTGCATCATCCCTTCCTCTTCGGGGAAATACCGACACGGATACGAGCTATCACTCCTCACTCCTCCCACCTCTCTTCTATGCTATAGAAATGTTAGAGAATTTTTTTGGTATTATGTTGTTATAGAAAATTGTAGTAGTTTCGTTATAGAAAGTACTATGAATGTTGAGGTATAGTGTTGTTATAGAAAATGTTAGTAGTTTCGCTATAAAAAAAATTAGTACTAATTTAGGTATAGAAAGTTTCAAAAGTTTACTAATTTTGTTCATAGGTTTGGATGTAGTTGATTCCTAGTGAAGTTTCGGAGAGAGAGAGAGAGAAAGAGAGACCTAATGAAATGAAATGGTTTCGCAAAAAAATGAAATGTTATGCTTGCTGTCAAAATTAAACCACTGAAATGCAATGAGCATACCAAGTTTGAAATTTTCTATACAAATGCTCATGTGGGGCGCAGGGTATATCACCGACGAGCCGGTCGACGACGCCCAGAACATCACTGATGACACCCGCATCCTCGACATCCATCGTCTATAGTGAGTAAACATGTATATCTAGTGTTGTGTACTAGTGTTGCTCAAATATGATGGAGATTTAGACATGTGATATGTAGTGTTGTGTACTACTAGTGTTGTCACACATGAATATTTGGAAAATGAAGGATATGTGCTTGCCCAAGTGGCCTATGTTTGTAGGGAACACCTCCGAGTGGCCTATGTTTTGCCGGAGTGTTGATTAATTTCCGTTCCGGCAAATTTCAGGCGCTCAATATGACCTTTTTAGCAAAGGTCATGCCGAATTTTTTTCGTGAATTTTGGCATGAATTGCACTAGAAAGTAGAAAATATCGAGTGCTCCATTTTTTATGTCATTGCTCCATATATGTAACGGGTTGACTTTCAGTCTGTCGATGCTACTTGAGTGTCCACCATATACTGTCGAAATATCAGAGAGGAAGAATCCCGACTATTGTAGTGGGTTCGCTTCCTCTTCCTTCTCTCGTGATATACCTTGGTAATGCACGAGAGAAGGAGGGGTAGCGACCATCACCGACGGTCGAAATAACTGTGAGGAAGAATGCCGACTGTTACCGTGGGGGTCGCTTGTCCTTCGTTCCCGTGTGCTAGACATTTGGTGTAATGCACTCGGGAACGAAGGGAGGAGCGACCATCACCGACGGTCGAATATATCAGAGAGGGAGTGCCCACCATATACACCACATGAGATGAGAGTTTTCAAGAAAAGACTCAACAGACCGACAGTCAACCCATGATGAATAATGATGATCTTATTTAGTTTTTGTAGTACATATATTGAATTTCAGAAGTTTCATCTTTGAATTATGAACATAGGAAATATCTAACGATGATAGGATCCCTGAGTGCGACTACTGCGGCGACGATCGGGGTCTGTGCGACATGCCTCACCTGTAAGACGGTCGGCGCTTCACTATTAAGCTCGACAAGACCTTTGATGTTTGTACAGTACGCAACGACGACAAGTCTTTTTTCGTAATTAAGCATGACTTCTGTTTCTTCAACGTGTCGTTTCCTTTTTAAACAATTCGACTAGTGCATCCCCTGCCATGCGAGACATTATGTCTTGGAGAAGCTGCATTTCGAAGATCATGAGAATATGGAGACAAAGAAAGTTCACCTCCGGACCCAACATGGTTACGCTTTTGCCGTAAAGATATACAACGCGGTGACCTACTCCCATTTTGGTTGCTTGAATTGGGCCGCACTATGCAAGGCGTATGGTTTTCAGGAGGGTATGCATGTCACCTTCGATCTTGGTGATCCTGAAGATGACATCGACGAAGATAATATCGACATTTGGTCGATGTTGATACGCTTCCACTTCTACCTCTATGCGAGTTTCTCAAACATATTTATTAAGTAATTTATATTGTTTATTTCAAAATAGTTGACAGCTTATATATTTCCATTGACAACTTACTTCCATTCTTAAAAAAATGTATGGAAAGTAGTAGATAAAACCTACTACATTGATGGCTCTGAACTAACTTACGAGGAGAAAGATCATCTTGTCTCATTTATTATTGATGTTGAGACTTTCAATAAGAATTATGAAACTCCTCCACATTATGGTCAATATGTGCCACTAGTCCATGTGTTGACTACGGCAACATCCATGGAAATGGCATGGTAAGATTTTTTACTATTATGACACCAGTGCATCTTTTGCATACATTCTTCTAAAGCTAAACTACATTGCTAACTACGTTACTATTATGCTCTTCAACAGAAAATCCCGAAGGATTGTGTGCCTCATCTGATGCATACGAATGGTTACATTGATGGTATTAGCTTACGGCCAAGTCTGCCTATGGGTCACCGCTGTTCATACAAGATTTCTCGAACAGATGAAGACCTCACAATCAAAGAATGGAAAAAGTTATGAATAATCATAATGAGCTACTTGGAAGCAACATTGTGCGAAGTCTGCGAATTGGAGACAGGATAATCTCCATTCTCCATAATGGAGAGTCAGGGGCTATGTTGTTTTATGCTATTTTACCTTAGAGAGGGTAGCAGGTCCTAGCTCCATTCTCCATAATACTCATGATCATGTGCTAAGAACAATTAACTAGGGTTGGTTAGATGACTATGATGATGATGAGTATGACTTGTTATTATGATAACGAGTAGAAGTTGTTAGATGACTATGATGATGATGAGTATGAATTGTTATTATGATAACGATGATGAGTTATTATTATGATGATGATGCTAAGTTGTTATATCATTATGAGCATGATGAGTTATTATGTATATATCAGTGGGTGAAAAAGACGTGGATTAGATTCAAGTGGAGGCAACATGGTGCAGATCGAAAGTACTACTAATCCAAACTAAAGTGATCAAGTTTGGATTAGTAGTACTTTCGATCTGCACCATGTTGCCTCCACTTGAATCTAATCCACGTCTATTTCACCCACTGATATAATAACTCATCATGATCATAAAATCATATGATGAGACTACTGTATAAAACCTGTACAAATAAAGCGCCAATATGCTGCAGAAAAAAAACACAGGAAATTTTAGCAGTAGCGCGGGGCATGCACGTAGTAGCAGTGTTGGTTTAGCAGCAACGCGCTCTGAAAAGTGGCGCTGCTGCTATGTATGGTTAGCAGTAGCGCTGGTAAACCCACGCTACTGCTAAAGTTTAGCTGTAGCGCCTTAGCAGTAGCGCAAGTACCCGCACTAATGCTAAGGTAAAACCCCGCGCTACTGATAGCCTTTTCCGTAGCAGTGACCCTTTCATAGATATATCTGGACCACATGCTAGTGGGTGTGTTCTTCCTACCCTCCCTCGTTCGGTTTTCGGGGATTCTCCGATCCATAGGGCCCGCGCGATCTACGTCTTTGAACGGACTCAGGAGGAGGTTGACTGGGGTGAACTCCTTTTGGTTTGTGTTATGGTAGGCCATGGTGGCATGACAGACCAAATTTGAGCACATGCCTTCACTAGATTCCCTCCCGGTGGCTAAGTGCGGCACCAACACTATAGGTGTAGAACCTCCCCGGGGGACTATCGTGTTTGTGAGGCAAGTACCGTGTTCAAGTTGTTCATTGGGTATTCAAACATCATACCACCCTTTTATACATATAATTGGACCACATGCAGGTGGGTCTACTCTTCCTACCCTCCCTCGCGCGTTTTTTAGAGACGAGCCGATCCGCAGGGCCCATGCTATCTACGCCTTTGACCGGACTCTAGAGTGGTTTGAACGAGGTGAACTCCTTTTGATTTGTATTACTGTAGGCCATGGTGACATGCCAGGCCAAGTTTGAGCACATTCCTTCACAACATTGCAGAAGCTTCCCGGGGTCTGTGTTTATGAGGCAAGTGATGCATCAAAATTGTGAATTGGGTATTTAAACATCAAACCACCCTTTCATAGATATATCTGGACCACATGTTGGTGGTTGTGTTCTTCGTACCCTCCCTCGTGCGGTTTTTGGGGATTCTCCGATCGATAGGGCCTGCGTGATCTACGCCTTTGAACGGACTCAGGAGGGGGTTGACTGGGGTGAACTCCTTTTGGTTTGTGTTATGGTAAGCCATGGTGACATGACAGACCCTCTTGTCGGCGCTAAGTGAGAGACGAGCACTCTAGGTAAAAAACCTTTTGAGGGGATTGTCGTGTTTGTGAGGCAAGTGCGCGTCGAAATTGTGTATTGGGTATTCAAACATCACACCACCCTTTCATATATGTGGACCACATGCAGGTGAGTGTGCTCTTCCTACCCTACCTGGCGCGGTTTTCAAAGATTCCCCAATCCATATGGCCCGCGTGATCTACGCCGTTGACCGGACCTAGGAGGGGGTTGACCCGGGTGAATTCATCTTGATTTGTGTTAAGGCAGGTCATGGTAACATGCCGGACCTTGTTTCAGCACATGCCTTCACAAGATTCCCAGCACTATAAGTGCAGAACCTTTCTGGACTATTGTGTTTGTTAGACAAGTGTGTTTTCGGCCCTAAATCTTTCTGTACTTTATTGACATGACAAACCCCAAACCCTATACCTTTCTGTGGTACTGTCATGTTTGTGAGACAAGTGCGTTTTCGACCAAAAAGCTAGGGGTAGATATTTTTGGACTTACCCACCAACAAAGGGATTCATCAAATAGCATGAATAAGGGCCGCAACAAATTGTACTTTTGCATCTTATCCTAATATGTATACATTGGGGGATCTGAAGAGTACACGGCCATCCAAATATATTAAAGTGACGGTAAATAGAGAGAGATAGGGAAATTGGGGGCATCGAAAATAAGACCCATGAAAACTAGTTCGAAAAAATGGGTGAGAAAGAAGGGAAAGAAATACTATTGAAGTAGTAAACATAAATGCAATGAAATTGATTTTAAAATTATTTTTGATGGCCTATGCAAAAGATAACCCGAGTACATGCAGGAAGCACACGGCTTATATGCCATGTAAGCCGAGTGTTGTGATAGGGCACACGGCTTATAGGATGGTCCGTGGCGGCGCCGTCAACCACCTCCGTTGCAGACACGTGGCAGATATCTTCACCGAGTGTGCGCTATAAGCTGAGAGATTTTTTGTATATATGTCGTGTACCACGTGTAAGCCGAGGGCTTTTTGATAGCACTCGGCTTATAGTATACTATAAGCCAAGTCCTATTTCTTTACTGGGTGTTATTTCCTCCACGCTCGGCTTAGAGGTACATAAGCCTAGTCCCCGACAAATAGCTCGCGGCTTATAGACTAAGAGCATCTACAGCTGGACCTCTCAAACATGCCTCATATGCCCGGGCGGGTCGTCCGGTCACTGTCCGGTCACGATTTTTTGACCCAGACGGGCCTGTCAAATGGCCCTCAAACGCGTGGGCTGACCGGCATCCCCCATACCCGGCCTAAATATGGGGCGGATATGGGGGCGCCCGGGTACGCCCTCCACGTCGGAACCTACAACCCGACCCCACCCCAAAATTGCACCAAATCCACCCCGAAAACCAGCCGGATCTATTTGCTATCTCCTATCTTCTTCCTCCTCCGCGACGTCCGTCTCACGCTCCGCCGCCGCACCAGCTCCGCAGCCGTTCCCAGGCTCTCCGCCGCTGGCTCCGGAAGAACGCTCCCGTCCTCACTGCGGGGGACGTCGTCGCCGGCCCAGACGCCACTGTGGTACGTCCGGCAACTCTCCGCCGCCGCCTTGCACTTGAATTGTTCGACACATTGACCGACCGGAATTATTGTGATTTTGTTACGTAAATGATGGATTCCGATGCTTCGTCAGACGAGGAGTATGGACCGACGGAGCTTGACCAAATGATTCAAGATGAGTTCTTTGATTCGTCAGATTCGGACGAAGAAGTGGACATGATCATGCTCATGAGCATGCAAGAGGAAATGGACCGGCAATTGGAGCATATTCTCAACTTTAAGGGCTCAATCAAAGGGAGAAGAGTGATCAACCGGAACAGGGTGTCCGGAGCAAAGCTACTGCACAATGACTACTTTGCTCCTACACCTGCTTTCCCGGAAGATCCATGGTTTCGTCGCCGTTTTCGCATGCGGAAACCATTGTTTTTGTGCATTGTGGACGGAGTGGAGGCACATGACGACTACTTCAAACTCAGAAGGGATTGCTGCGGCCAACTCTCTTTCTCGTCAAAGCAAAAGTGCACGGCTGCTCTGAGGATGCTTGCACTTGGTACTGCTGCAGACACCGTTGGTGAGATGGCCAGGATGGGGAAGAGCACATGCCTGAAGACTGCTGTCAAATTTGCCAGTGCCGTGGTTGAGGTGTTTGGTCCTGGGTATCTCAGAGAACCCAATGCGCAAGACACAGAAAAGTTGTTGGCCATTGGAGAGGCAAGGGGGTTTCCAGGAATGCTCGGATCAATTGATTGCATGCATTGGCAATGGAAGAACTGCCCCAAAGGTCCGCGGGGAATGTATCAAGGTCACACAAGATAGGCCACCATCATACTAGAAGCGATGGCATCACATGACTTAAGGATTTTGGCATGCTTTCTTTGGAATGCCAGGTTCTCACAACAACATCAACGTGCTTCAACGATCTCCGGTGTTCAGGAGGCTTTGCAATAGGGAATCACCGCCGTGCAACTACACCGTCAACGGCCGGGACTACAACATGGGGTACTATCTTGCCGATGGTATCTATCCTCAGTGGGCGGCGTTTGTGAAGACCATATCCGAGCCGCATGGCAATAAACAGAGCCACTTTGCAACAATGCAGGAAGCGGTTAGGAAGGACGTGGAGAGGGCATTTGGTGTGCTTCAGGCTCGTTGGAGAATTTGCGGAGCGCTGCAATGAGGTGGGAATCAAAAACTCTGTGGCAGCTGATGACATGTTGTGTCATTCTACACAACATGATTATCGAGGATGAGAGTGATGGTGTAGCCCAAACCCATGATTTCGAAGCACCCGAAGAACAAGTTGAAATCCCAGAAGATCAAGATGCGGCTCAGCTTATGAACTTTCTGTAGATGCATCAGAATCTTTGAGATCAGCAGGTCACACGCAGCTACTCAATGATCTTATGGAGCACATGTGGATCCATAATGGCAACCAAGAAGGCAATGCTTGAGTTTGACGCTTCAAATAAATTTTTTGTAAACACTATCTATACTTGGTACCAACAATTGCTATTTACGTGTGACATTGTGTTGCATAATCGACGTGCATGTATTTGCATGGATTTGAGAGTCCGAATTTGAGATATATGGATGCACGGAAGGAAAGATGAGGGCCCGCCCAGATACGCCCGCAGGCGTGCCCCAGACGCATCCGCAGGTCTGATGTTTGTGCTATTTTTTCCCTGCCCAGTTGGCAGATCACACTTCTCGACACACTATCTTGACAAGCTTATCTAAGTTCTTCCTGCTACCGCCGTCCGGCGCGAACGCGCTGGCCGCCATGCCCCGCATCTCTTGCATCCTCTCCCACATCCGGATGCCTTGATCCCCGGCAAGCAGCGACGGCACCGCCGCCGCTACGGCCTCACGCGTCATGGGCTCCTCCAAGACCGTGCCGAAACCCCAGACGTGCGCCACCAGCTGCGCGTTCATCTTCTGGTCGGTGAAGAAGGGGCGGCATGCCATGGGCACGCCGGCGGACACGCCCTCCAGCACCGAGGCCCACCCGGCGTGCGTGACGAAGGCCCCAACCGACGCGTGGCGCAGCACGGCCGCCTGCGGCGCCCACGGCACCACCTTGCCGCGCTCGAGGTCCTGGAACCCCGTCGGGAGCTGCGGCCAGGACTCCTTTGGCAGCGACCAGAGGAACGGCGCGCCGGAGGCCTCCAGCCCGGCTGCGAGCTCGCGCAGTTCGCGCAGCTCCTCCGGATTTCCTGCCACGGCGGTGACGACCGTGCCGAAGCTGGCGTACGCGACGGCTCGCGCGGGGTGGCCGTCGAGCCAGTCGAGGCATCCGTGGGGGTCGGTGCTGGTCTCGACGGTGTCCTCGTTGCCGGGGAATGGGAGAAGGTGGAAGGGGCCGACGGGGAGGCACTCCGGGAGCTCCACGGCGAGCGCGGCGGTGAGGTCGTCCGGGAGGAGACCCGGGAAGGTGTTGAAGGCGACGGCGGTGGCCGCGCGCGGAAGGTGCTCCGCTATGCGGCGGAACAAGGAGACGATCGGCGAGTTCATGTCGCCGGAGACGATGCCGTTGGGGAGGTCCCGGACGCGGTAGCTTCCGAGGCCCGGGTGCGAGGTGAGCAGCTCGTCTGCTCGGCTCGCCGCTGCAAGTTTCGAGCATTCAGTCAGACAGTCACTCAGCAACTCACCATCGATTCGTGCGTACCTTTCTCGCCGATGTCGTCGCGCAGCGCGTCAGCGCGGAGGTGCGCCAGGAGAGCGCTGGGGCCGCCGGTCCAGACGGCAACCCATGGAGCCTCCACCTCAGCGGCGGCCTTGGCGGCCATCCACATGAACGAGTCCCCGACAACGCAGGTCACCCTGGCGCCGCCCGCGGAGGCGCGAGCCGTCTCCAGGGCCTCCCTCAACCCGCCAGCCGCGGCGGCCTCCATGAAGAGCTTGAGACGCATCTTAGGGTGCGGCGGAGGCGTCGCAGCGGCGCCATCCGATTCCGAGCTCGGAGATAAGCCGTCCGGGACCTCCACGAAGCGTAGGTTCCCCAGGAGCGTATTCTGCTTCTGCAGGTGCTCGGCGGTGCAGAGGAAGGAGAAGGTGGCAGCCGGCGCCGCGGCCGCGAGGGCGCGCGCTATGCGGAACAGCTTCACCGCGTGGGACGCGAAGGGGAAGGCGATGACCACAACGTGCGGCGGCGCCGCCATCGTCTACTGTCGTACTAGCGAAGGTTAATTGACTGCAACGTGCGTTTCAGTTGCTCAGTGCTCTGCTCTCGCGTCTCATGTATGCCCGCCAGTGTTCCTCCTCTCTTATCTTATTATATAGCATCAGTGCCCAAAACCCGAATTTGGATCTACCCTTTGGACAGCCCCCGAGGCCGCGATGCCAACAGAAAGAACCGAAGTTAACTACATGTCTCATCAAATATGACAAAGGATGGCCTTGGCATCGTTGGTTGGGCCACGTTGGCATAAGGAAATTGCCAAGTCTTCTCCAGTAGAGTCATTCTTTTTTTTTTTTCCAAAAAATTTCCGATCTATTCATCTTCAATCATGGCAGTACGACGAATACCAGAAATAATAGAAATCACATCCAGATCCGTAGACCATCTAGTGACGACTACCAGCACTGAAGCGAGCCGAAGGCGCGCCGCCGTCATCACCATCACCGGAGTCAGACACAACTTGTTGTAGTAGACAGTAGAGTCATCCTTTGACTAATGATGCCACTTCTTTTTAAGTTAAGACTACTAATGTCACTTTTGATAAGGATAAGATGTGTAGTGCATGTTTATAGGGGTGGAATTCGAGCCGAATCGAGCCAACTCGACTCGACTCACTAAAGCTCGTTTCGTTGACGAGCTAGCTTGACTCGACTCGTTACTATAACGAGCTCTAATCCAAGATTGGCTATAACTCATGAGCTGGCTCGTTTAGCTAGTTAAGCTCGTTAAAGATATGAATATAAAACCTTACGAATATGATAAAAAATTACTTGGGACTTGTGTGCGCGTGTCTTAGCAGTGGCAGATGCCAGCGATGCAGTGGGTCCAGATCACCTCCTTTTTGTAGCCTTCAACTCCAAGCTCATTGGCTTCTCCATGGTCACCGCCGGGTCGCTGCTGGCAAACATAGATCAGTAATAGAAGGTAACAAAGGAAGAGAAGGAGAAGATGAGAAGTGCAAGCAAGGAGTGTATGACGCATGCATCGCACAAACACAGGCCGCTGGCCGGAGAGGTGGTTGCGGCGTAGGCATGGCGCCGCCGCCGTCAAGATTCACAAACAAAAGAAACAGAGAAGACAGGAGGAGAAACAGAGGAGGGGCCTCTCGCTACTTCACTAGGGCTGGAAGAAGAGAAATTATCGCGTGCGACGTGTGAGTCGTCTGGGCAGCTGGGCCTTGAGCTATGCGCCTGGGATGCAGGGTGCTCAGTGGATGATTTTTTTTCTACCCGTAAAAAGGTTAATTTTTTTACCGAGCCTAACGAGTTACGCGAGTACTAGTGAGGTCGGATCGTTTAACTTGATATTTAAACGATCTTAAACTAAAGCTCGGCTCGGCACTTTATTCTTCGAGTTCGAGTCTGATTCGAGCCAAGTCACGAGCCACTCGTTTAGCTCGCGAGCTTTGAGCTTTTTTTTTTTCAGCCCTAGTGCTAGCTCTCTCTTTTCCACCCTTCGTGAGGTGTCACTGTTCGCATGGATTACTCATCCTTGAAATGTCCAAATGACCCGAAACGGGTACAAGTAACTTACGTGAGAATGCTGTTTGATCGAGCGAGCATGCACACATGAGATCAACAACACGGCACGCGCGCGTACGCCAGCTAATACAAGCTTGTGTGGACTGCACAGCTGGGTAGGTGGGTGCATGAATGGGATGGTGGTACCTGCCACGGCCTCACCAACCAACCTTTTTTTCCTTTCGAAGAGAACAAAGACAATACTGACAGAAATATCATTTTCGAACCTCACACAATTTTTAGCACGGCACACAAATTTCCCATATATATATATCTCATATAGATAGCACCCATGCTCTCTTTAGTATAGCTACCAGGTAGGTGACACAAAATGACGGGCAACAGAACTACGACGCCACCACTAGACACAAAATGCCAAGTTGACGCTTGGTCTCACGGAGAACAAGTCAATTTCTGGCGTGGTTTTACTTCATGCACCCCTCTTATTACTACAATGTAGAAACCGCATCTCCAACGCCAACACTCAATCCGCCCGCATACGTCTGAAACGTATTGTCCGGACCGCGGAACACATCCAACGCGGGTCTGTGTCGGTCCGCAGGGCGGTCCGGATACATTTTCTCCCGCAAACCAAAGACAAACATGAGAGGCTTTGCGGGCGTCCGGGCCGCTCGCAAGCCCGCGTCTGACTGCCCTGGCCCACCCCAACACCTCCACCTGCCTTTCCCGCGCTTTTCTTCCGATGCATGCGCCTCGTTCATGCCGGCCCAGATCACGCAACGGCTAGCGTTGATGCCGCGATGTGACCAGTGGCAGGGCGGTTCTGACCAACGCGACCTCTCGGAAGCCACCGCTTCAATGCAGACGCAACTTTCCGAGAAACCAACTCCGGCCGCTGCGACGCATTGAAGCGGCTGACCGGCCCTTCGCATGGCATGGCCGCGGCTATTTAAGCTGCACTCCACAATCTATCCGCTCTTCCTCTTCCTCCTCCCCTCTCCTCGCCCATCTTCCTCCACGACTCCGGGACGGGCTTCGGAGGATCATGGCAACGCCGCCCTCGAACTCCAGGGCCGTCGTCCTCATTGGTTATTGGCTCCTCGACGAAGGCGGGGATTGTCATCTCCTCCAGCGGCAAGAAGGACCAGCCGCCGCAGCAGTAGTCCGCGCCGGCGGCGCCGGCCCATGTGTACGTTGTCACGGATGAGGAGTACGAGCAGCCGATGGAGCAGATGCTCTATCGCTCCGTTCTCCACCTAAATGGCGCTGCTCCGCTACTTGGGACGCTCCTCCACGTGAAGCCGGAGCCGACATCCCCTCTACACTCTCCACCGCGCAACCGCGGTGTCCAAATCGAACGCCGCGTGATGGAGGAGCCCCTTTCGCCGCCGCTCCTGCGCATGAAGGAGGAGCACCTCTCGCCGCCGGCCCTACCCAATGCGATCGCGTCGAAGAGTGATTGTTTGGTAGGATAAAGAAAATCAGAATGCATGATATCCTCGTGAATTGGCAGTTCATTTGTGTCAGAGTGATTGTTTTGGTGTTATATATAAGGAAAGCAAATATCGGATGTCTCTTGAGAATGATGGGCGTCTATTGGTAGTGCACAAACTAAAGAAGTACATTGAACAATAATTTCGAGTATACACCATCTTCGATCATTCATTGCATTGGACAATAGTATGCCATCGGTCAGTATACTACCTCTGCTTTATGAGAAGTCAAGATTTATGACAATGCTGGAATTAAGTGGCCTACCTATATATATCGTCGATGTTTTCAATCTCCAGTATTTGGGTTTGCGTAATTCAGAAGTGAATATGCTCCCAGAGTCTATTGGTAAGCTTTCAAATTTGTTGACACCGGACCTTCATAATTCTGACATACAAAAGTTGCCTAGTGGGATTGTGAAATTGAAGAAGCTCAGGCACTTGTTCGCTCAGAAATTCAATGATCCATCTGCAGGTTGAGTTTTCCTCCGGTCAAGTGGTGTAAGCATCCACAAGGATCTTGCCTGATTACAGGTCTTCACTGAAGTGCCACAAGTGTACAAATTAATCTCTCATAGATCGATAACTAATAAGCTTTGTATTTCCTCAATAATCTAATATGGTTCCTTTTTTATCTGAAAATTTAGGTAAGCCGTGGTCGATGATCTCCACAGGAGTGCAGTGGCTGGCCAGGATTTATTTGTGCAGGACATCACGTCAACTGCCCATGCTGGAGGGGCAGTTCACACCATCGGTGGATTGCAAAGAGTGTGTACCCAAAGAAGCTTTAGTCATTTTAGGATTAAAATAGTGTTAAGTATTTTTAAACTTACGGTCATCAAAAGACGGGCGATTAAACGTCGTTGCTGAATGGATAGACAAACACGTAGGGCAAGTATTTTTGAGGTACAAATTATTCTCACCCAGATTGACACCAAATAAGCTTTGTATTTCCTCAATGATCATGCTTCGTTGTTTGTCTGAAAATTATATTAGGTAATCTGCGGTTAATAATTCCACAGGAGTGTAGTGGCTGGGCAGGAATTTTTTCTTGCAAGACGTCACGTCAGCTGCCCGGGCTGGAGGGACAATTCCCGCCGCAGATACGATGATGCCGAGGAGAGGCGGCAGGTGGAGGGTGCAGAAGCGGCAGAGGAAGGGATGGCCGGCGATGACGCGGCGGAAGGAGACGCAGGCCGTGGAGGTGCGCGCGAGGTCGGCGGCGTTTGGAGGTGGAGGAAGATCTCCTCCAGGAGATCATCTTGGAGCCGCTGCGCCATTACAGCTTGTTTGTATGGGGGGATTTGGATGTGTGGAATGGTAGTTTAAGGCCGATGGGAATTAACTTCCTTTGATTGGCTCAGGGACAAGGGAATTAAGAGTGGAAGGGGAAGAGGAATTAGGAGGCCCAACTCCGGTCAAACTCTTTCTTGGGGGCTCCTTGGTAATTCAGCGTGGGATTGGTAGTTGACGCCAAAAAAAAAAAAAACTCAAGCTCTTCCTCACGCCCCGCGGCGGAAGGGAAAAAGGCGTGAAAATCCCAGCGATAGCGCAGTAAAATCCTAGCTAATGACCCCTATTTAGCAGCGCTGCCAATCCTCCTGCAAACAAATCGGCGGCCTCTAACTTCTCCCCAATCTACAGAGATGGCGGCAAGCACGAACAGGAGCTGGGGTAACCCGTTCTTCCCCTTTCCATCTTGATTAACATTTTTTTACACATGATTAACATTTTTCTATACACGTTTTAATATTTTAAAATGCATGAGTTATTTTTTCAAAATTTTGTGTAAAGTATTTCTTACAATATATATATTTAGTATATTTGGAAATATAAAAAATTAAATAAAAAAAGAAAGAAAAATGTGAATAAAATGAAAAAAAAACAATAAATTGAATAAACCGGAAGAAAAAACAATATCTGATGTAATCTTCTTTTGCGGTGTGTTTGTTGGGATCCTATGAATTGTGGGTTTATGATCAGATTATTAATTGAAAGTTATTGAGTCTTTTCTGAACTTTATTATACATGATTGTTATATCTTTGTATTTCTCTCCAATCTATCCGTTTGGTTTGCAAATCAGATTGATTTATCTTCAGTGGGAGAGATGCTTTGTAATGGTTTCAATCTTGTAGTGCACTATATCCCAGTAACATAGTAGGGGACAAGACGCGTATTTTTATTGTTGCCATTAAGGGTAAAACAACGGGGTTTATTCATATGATTGGGTTTACTTTGTCTACATCATATCATCTTGATTAAGGCGTTACTCCGTTTGTCATGAACTTAATACCATAAGTGCATGCTGGATAGCGGTCGATTGGTGGACTAATAGTAATAGATGTAGGCAGGAGTCAGTCTACTTATCTCGGGCGTGATGCCTATATACATGATCATTGCCGTGAATATGTCATAATTATGCGCATTTCTATCAATTGCCCAATAGTAATTTGTTTGCCCACCGTATGCTACGTGTTCACGAGAGAAGCCTCTAGGAAAACTATGGCCCCAGGGTCTACGTTTACACATTATAAAAACCAATATCTTACTGCAATTTATTTTACTTTTATTTTGTTTTGCAATTTATTTATCTTTCAAGCACTATCAGAATTAATCCTTGCAAGTAACGAGTTCAAGGGGATTGACAATCCTCTTGCCCGCATTGGGTGCAAGTATTTGCTTTTGTATGTGTAGGTACTGAAGACGGGAATTTGCGTGGTGCTCTTATTGGTTCAATAAACTTTGGTTCTCACTTTGGAAAATACTTATCTCTACCGTACTGCATCCTTCTCTTCGGAAAAATCCAACGCAGCTTACAAGTAGCAAACGACTGCTCCAAGTTCCAAAGGAGCCACTCCCCCATTCATAGGTTTTGTGACGACCCCGGCTTAATCGTGCACTAATCATACACGCAAATGCACACGATCCAGCCTAGGACTCACTTGAAGATATCACAACATAACTCTAAAACATAAATAAAGTCATACAAGCTTTATATTACAAGCCAGGGCCTCAAGGGCTCGAATACATAGCTCGATGGCATACAAGTGTCAGCGGAAGCATCAGATATCTGGGTACAGATATATTACAGAAAGGAGATAAGCCTCTAGAAAGGCGGGGTAAATATAAAACTCTACGATCGAAAGGCGAAGGCCTCCTGCCTAGGACCCTCCGAATCCTACTCCTGATCGTCTGTCGGCTACTTGTAGTAGTACTCGCCAGGAGGGTAATAGTAGTAGCCGTAGTCGTCGACGGGGGCTGCTAACTCAGGGGCTCCGTCATCTGACGGCGTCATAAGGGTATGGGGAGAAAAAGAAAGTAAAGCAAACGTGAGTACTCATCCGAAGTACTCAGCAAGCAATGATCTACACTACATATGCAACATTTTCAAAGGAGGGCTGTTTTAGTGGACTGGGCTGCAGAAATGCCAGAATAGAGGGGAAAAGCCTAGTGCTATCGAAGACTAGCATCTTCAAGCATCTTCATCAGTCTTGCAGCATTAGAAGAGTGCAGAGTAACATCAAGTAAAGTAGTTGTAGTATCATCAACCTTGGCCAGAGATCCTTTCTCGACTCCCTGCGAGAAAGCAATCCCAGAGCCGTACTATCCAGTTCTCATCTCAAGTCATCAGTTCTAGTTGTACCGATCGGGATACAACTCCGAGTGTCCGTTACCGTAGGACAGGCTATCGATAGATTAGTTCTTCCCTGCAGAGGTGCACCAACCTACCCACCACGCTCGCTTAACTCCGGCCGGACACACTTTACTGGGTCATGCCCGGCCTCGGCTAAGCAACACGCCGCAACCCGACCTAGGCTCTAAAGAGAGGTCAGCACGCCGGACTAACCTATGCCCCCAGGGGTCTTGGGCCTTCGCCCTGCACGTTGCGAGGACGTTTCGGAAGCAGACATAGCAACCCCTTATACAAGCGCAGTTGCGTTTCCAGTCCAATCCAAAATGGGCCGCTCCTCGCTGACGTCAATAGAGCTTCGGCTGATGTATACGACGCAGAACACCCATACTATGCCCACGTGATGGTTAGTGCTATCAGGCCAGAGGCCCCTCGGATCAAATATCCAAACCGTTTAGCGGTTTAGGAGCGCGCGGAAACAAGCAGAGACTCACGATCGATGTGACCCCGTCGCCCCGTCTTGAGGACTTGCGGCAAGGGCTAGGAATGCCCGGCCACGCCTCGTAGTTATCTCGCGGGCACCTCTCTGGTCAACCCGACTCCACATCACTTCGCATTCATGCTCGCGCGGGTACCCCTCAGGGCCGACCCGTCTTTAGTATCATGGTTCAGTGTTCAGTCATAGTAACCAAAGTCTCCGTGTGTCTGACACCAAGGGGGAACCCTGAGAAATCACCCTCGAAGGAATCCCACTCGATGATATCATCAAGGTGAACGAAGGAGGAATCACCCTCGAGGTCCACTCTTGAACAGTTGCACGACGGCGTCGGTATCGGGGGTGGTGTAGGAGGAATTGTTGGAAATATGCCCTAGAGGCAATAATAAAGTGGTTATTATTATATTTCCTTGTTCGTGATAATTGTCTATTGTTCATGCTATAATTGTGTTATCCGGAAATCGTAATACATGTGTGAATACATAGACCACAACATGTCCCTAGTGAGCCTCTAGTTGACTGGCTCGTTGATCAATAGATGGTTACGGTTTCTTGACCATGGACATTGGATGTCGTTGATAATGGGATCACATCATTAGGATAATGATGTGATGGACAAGACCCAATCCTAAGCATAGCACAAGATCGTGTAGTTCGTCTGCTAAAGCTTTTCGAATGTCAAGTATCATTTCCTTAGACCATGAGATTGTGCAACTCCCGGATACCGTAGGAATGCTTTGGGTGTATCAAACATCACAACGTAACTGGGTGACCATAAAGGTGCACTAGGGGTATCTCCGAAAGTGTCTGTTGGGTTAGCATGAATCGAGACTGGGATTTGTCACTCCGTATGACGGAGAGGTATCTCTGGGCCCACTCGGTAATGCATCATCATAATGAGCTCAATGTGACTAAAGAGTTAGCCACGGGATCATGCGTTACGGAACGAGTAAAGAGACTTGCCGGTAATGAGATTGAACAAGGTATAGGGATACCGACGATCGAATCTCGGGCAAGTATCATACCGGTAGACAAAGGGAATTGTGTACGGGATTTATTGAATCCCCGACATCGTGGTTCATCCGATGAGATCATCGTGGAACATGTGGGAGCCAACATGGGTATCCAGATCCCGCTGTTGGTTATTGGCCGGAGAGATATCTCGGTCATGTCTGCATGGTTCCCGAACCCGTAGTGTCTACACACTTAAGGTTCGCTGACGCTAGAGTTGTTATGGGAAATAGTATGTGGTTACCGAATGTTGTTCGGAGTCCCGGATGAGATCCCGGACGTCACGAGGAGTTCCGGAATGGTCCGGAGGTGAAGATTTATATATGGAAAGTCATCATACGGTCACCGGAAGTATTCGGGGGTTCGCCGGTATTGTACCGGGACCACTGAAGGGGTTCCGGGTGTCCACCTGCCCCGGAGGGCCCTATGGGCTATGTGTGGGAGGGAACCAGCCCCTAAGTGGGCTGGGCGCCATTGCCCCCTAGGGCCCATGCGCCTAGGGTTGGGGGAAACCCTGAAGGGGGGCGCCCCCCTTGGCTTGGGGGGCAAGCACCCTCCCCTTGGCCGACGCCCCCCCTCTAGGTCTGATCTAGAGGGGCCGGCCCCCTTCCCCCTTTGCCCTATAAACAGAGGGGAGGAGGGAGGGCAGCAGCACCTCATCCAAGGCGCAGCCCTCCCCCTCTCCAACACCCCCTCCTCCTCCGTTGAGCTTGGCGAAGCCCTGCCGGAGAACTGCCAACTCCACCACCACGCCGTCGTGCTGCCGGAGTTGTCTTCCCCAACCTCTCCCTCCTCCTTGTTGGATCAAGGCACGGGAGACGTCACCGGGCTGCACGTGTGTTGAACGCGGAGGCGCCGTTGTTCGGTGCTTAGATCGGAATGGACCGCGATCTGAATCGCTGCGTGTACGACTCCTCCAACCGCTTTCTTGCAACGCTTCCGCATCGCAATCTTCAAGGGTATGAAGATGCACTCCTCTCTCTCTCGTTGCTAGTCTCTCCATAGATTGATCTTGGTGATGCGTAGGAATTTTTTTTGATTTACTACTACGTTCCCCAACAGTGGTATCAGACCTAGGTCTATGCGTAGTTTCTATGCACGAGTAGAACACAAGTTGTTGTGGGCGTCGATTTTGTCAATTTACTTGCCGTTACTAGTCTTATCTTGATTCGGCGGCATCGTGGGATGAAGCGGCCCGGACCGACCTTACACGTATGCTTACGTGAGACAAGTTCCACCGACTGACATGCACTAGTTGCATAAGGTGGCTAGCGGGTGTCTGTCTCTCCCACTTTAGTCGGATCGGATTCGATGAAAAGGGTCCTTATGAAGGGTAAATAGAAATTGGCATATCACGTTATGGTTTTGGCGTAGGTAAGAAACGTTCTTGCTAGAAACCTATAGCAGCCACGTAAAAAATTTGCAACAATAATTAGAGGACGTCTAACTTGTTCTTGCAGCATATGCCGTGTGATGTGATATGGCCAAAAGGATGTGATGAATGATATATGTGATGTATGAGATTGATCATGTTCTTGTAATAGGAATCACGACTTGCATGTCGATGAGTATGACAACCGGCAGGAGCCATAGGAGTTGTCTTAATTTATTGTATGACCTGCGTGTCAATGAAAACGCCATGTAATTACTTTACTTTATTGCTAACCGTTAGCCATAGTAGTAGAAGTAATAGTTGGCGAGACAACTTCATGAAGACACGATGATGGAGATCATGATGATGGAGATCATGGTGTCATGCCGGTGACGATGATGATCATGGTGCCCCGAAGATGAAGATCAAAAGGAGCAAAATGATATTGGCCATATCATGTCACTTTATGATTTGCATGTGATGTTTATCATGTTTACATCTTATTTGCTTAGAACGACGGTAGCATAAATAAGATGATCCCTCGCTAAAATTTCAAGAACGTGTTTCCCCTAATTGTGCACCGTTGCGAAGGTTCGTTGTTTCGAAGCACCACGTGATGATCGGGTGAGATAGATTCTAACGTTCGAATACAACGGGTGTAAGCTAGATTTACACATGCAAAACACTTAGGTTGACTTGACGAGCCTAGCATGTACAGACATGGCCTTGGAACACGGAAGACCGAAAGGTCGAACATGAGTCGTATAGAAGATACGATCAACATAGAGATGTTCACCGTTGATGACTAGTCCGTCTCACGTGATGATCGGACACGGCCTAGTCGATTCGGATCATGTATCACTTAGATGACTAGAGGGATGTCTATCTGAGTGGGAGTTCATTGAATAATTTGATTAGATGAACTTAATTATCATGAACTTAGTCTAAAATCTTTGCAATATGTCTTGTAGATCAAATGGCCCACGCTAATGTTGCCCTCAACTTCAACGCATTCCTAGAGAAAACCAAACTGAAAGACGATGGTAGCAACTACACGGATTGGGTCCGTAACTTGAGGATCATCCTCATAGCTGCCAAGAAAGCATATGTCCTTGAAGCACCGTTAGGTGACGCACCTGTTTTCCCAGCAACTCGAGACGTTATGAACGCCTGGCAGTCGCGTAGTGATGATTACTCCCTGGTTCAGTGCGGCATGCTTTACAGCTTAGAACCGGGGCTCCAAAATCGTTTTGAGCAACACAGAGCATATGAGATGTTCCAAGAGCTGAAAATGGTTTTCCAAGCTCATGCCCGAGTCGAGAGATATGAAGTCTCCGACAAGTTCTACAGTTGTAAGATGGAGGAGAATAGTTCTGTCAGCGAGCACATACTCAAAATGTCTGGGTTGCAGAACCGCTTGTCTCAGCTGGGAGTTAATCTCCCGGATAACGCGGTCGTTGACAGAATCCTTCAGTCGCTTCCACCTAGCTACAAGAGCTTTGTGATGAACTTCAATATGCAGGGGATGGAAAAAAACATTCCTGAGGTATATTCAATGCTGAAATCAGCGGAGGTGGAGATCAAAAAGGAACATCAAGTGTTGATGGTGAATAAAACCACTAAGTTCAAGAAAGGCAAGGGTAAAAAGAACTTCAAGAAGGACGGCAAGGGAGTTGCCGCGCCCGGTAAGCAAGCTACCGGGAAGAAGCCAAAGAATGGACCCAAGCCTGAGACTGAATGCTTTTATTGCAAGGGAAACGGTCACTGGAAGCGGAACTGCCCCAAGTACTTAGCGGATAAGAAGGCCGGCAATACCAAAGGTATATGTGATATACATGTTATTGATGTGTACCTTACCAGCGCTCGTAGTAGCTCCTGGGTATTTGATACCGGTGCGGTTGCTCATATTTGTAACTCAAAACAAGAGCTATGGAATAAGCGGAGACTGGCGAAGGACGAGGTGACGATGCGCGTCGGGAATGGTTCCAAGGTCGATGTGATCGCCGTCGGCACGCTACCTCTACATCTGCCTACGGGATTAGTTTTAAACCTCAATAATTGTTATTTGGTACCAGCTTTGAGCATGAACATTGTATCAGGATCTCGTTTGATGCGAGATGGCTACTCATTTAAATCCGAGAATAATGGTTGTTCTATTTATATGAGAGATATGTTTTATGGTCATGCCCCGATGGTCAATGGTTTATTCTTATTGAATCTCGAACATGATGTTACACATATTCATAGTGTGAATGCCAAAAGATCTAAGGTTGATAATGATAGTCCCACATATTTGTGGCACTGCCGCCTTGGTCACATTGGTGTAAAACGCATGAAGAAACTCCATGCAGATGGACTTTTGGAGTCTCTTGATTATGAATCATTTGACACGTGCGAACCATGCCTCATGGGCAAAATGACCAAGACTCCGTTCTCCCGAACAATGGAGCGAGCAACCAACTTATTGAAAATCATACATACTGATGTGTGCGGTCCAATGAGCGTTGTGGCTCACGGTGGTTATCGTTATGTTCTCACCCTCACTGATGACTTAAGTAGATATGGGTATGTCTACTTAATGAAACACAAGTCTGAGTCCTTTGAAAAGTTCAAGGAATTTCAGAGTGAGGTTGAGAATCAACGTGACAGGAAAATAAAGTTCTTACGATCAAATCGTGGAGGGGAATATTTGAGTCACGAATTTGGCACGCACTTAAGGAAATGTGGAATTGTTTCACAACTCATGCCGCCTGGAACACCTCAGCGTAATGGTGTGTCCAAACGTCGTAATCGCACTCTATTAGATATGGTGCGATTTATGATGTCTCTTACCGATCTACCGCTATCATTTTGGGGTTATGCTTCAGAGACTGCCGCATTCACTTTAAAGAGGGCTCCGTCGAAATCCGTTGAGACGACACCGTATGAATTGTGGTTTGGGAAGAAACCTAAGCTGTCGTTTCTGAAAGTTTGGGGATGCGATGCTTATGTCACGAAACTTCAACCTGAAAAGCTCGAACCCAAATCGGAAAAATGCGTCTTCATAGGATACCCTAAGGAAACTATTGGGTATACCTTCTACCTTAGATCCGAAGGCAAGATCTTTGTTGCCAAGAATGGATCCTTTCTGGAGAAAGAGTTTCTCTCGAAAGAAGTAAGTGGGAGGAAAGTAGAACTTGATGAGGTACCCCCTCTTGAACCGGAGAGTACCGCAGCTCAGGAAGATGTTTCTGTGGTGCCTGCACCGACTAGAGAGGAAGTTAATGATGATGATCATGAAACTTCGGATCAAGTTGCTACTGAACTTCGTAGGTCCATGAGGACAAGTTCCGCACCAGAGTGGTACGGCAACCCTGTCCTAGAAATCATGTTATTAGACAACGGTGAACCTTCGAACTATGAAGAAGCGATGGTGGGCCCGGATTCCAACAAATGGCTTGAAGCCATGAAATCCGAGATAGGATCCATGTATGAAAACGAAGTATGGACTTTGACAGACTTGCCCGATGATCGGCAAGCCATAGAGAACAAATGGATCTTTAAGAAGAAGACAGACGCGGATGGTAATGTGACCATCTATAAGGCTCAACTTGTCGCTAAGGGTTATCGAAAAGTTCAAGGGGTTGACTACGATGAGACCTTCTCACCCGTAGCGAAGCTGAAGTCCGTCCGAATCATGTTAGCAATTGCCGCATTCTATGATTATGAGATATGGCAAATGGACGTCAAAACGGCATTCCTTAATGGTTTCCTTAAGGAAGAATTGTATATGATGCAGCCGGAAGGTTTTGTCGATCCTAAGAATGCTGACAAGGTATGCAAGCTCCAGCGCTCAATCTATGGGCTGGTGCAAGCATCTCGGAGTTGGAACATTCGCTTTGATGAGATGATCAAAGCGTTTGGGTTTACACAGACTTATGGAGAAGCCTGTGTTTACAAGAAAGTGAGTGGGAGCTCTGTAGCATTTCTCATATTATATGTGGATGACATACTATTAATGGGAAATGATATAGAATTCTTGGAAAGCATAAAGGCCTACTTGAATAAGTGTTTTTCAATGAAGGACCTTGGAGAAGCTGCTTACATATTAGGCATCAAGATCTATAGAGATAGATCGAGACGCCTCATTGGTCTTTCGCAAAGCACATACCTTGACAAGATATTGAAGAAGTTCAATATGGATCAGTCCAAGAAGGGGTTCTTGCCTGTATTGCAAGGTGTGAGATTGAGCACGGCTCAATGCCCGACTTCGGCAGAAGATAGAGAAAAGATGAGTGTCATCCCCTATGCCTTAGCCATAGGGTCTATTATGTATGCCATGCTGTGTACCAGACCTGATGTGAACCTCGCCGTAAGTTTGGTAGGGAGGTACCAAAGTAATCCCGGCATGGAACACTGGACAGCGGTCAAGAACATCCTGAAGTACCTGAAAAGGACTAAGGATATGTTTCTCGTTTATGGAAGTGATGAAGAGCTTGTCGTAAAGGGTTACGTCGATGCTAGCTTCGACACAGATCTGGATGACTCCAAGTCACAAACCGGATACGTGTATATTTTGAATGGTGGGGCAGTCAGCTGGTGCAGTTGCAAGCAAAAGCGTCATGGCGTGATCTACATGTGAAGCGGAGTACATAGCAGCCTCGGAGGCAGCACAGGAAGCAGTCTGGATGAAGGAGTTCATCACCGACCTAGGAGTTATTCCCAATGCGTCGGGCCCAATGACTATCTTCTGTGACAACACTGGACCTATTGCCCTTGCCAAGGAGCCCAGGTTTCACAAGAATACCAGGCATATCAAGTGTCGCTTCAACTCCATTCGTGAACATGTTCAAGATGGAGACATAGATATTTGTAAAGTGCATACAGATCTGAATGTCGCAGATCCGTTGACTAAACCTCTTCCACGAGCAAAACATGATAAACACCAGAACTCTATGGGTGTTCGATTCATCACAATGTAACTACATTATTGACTCTAGTGCAAGTGGGAGACTGTTGGAAATATGCCCTAGAGGCAATAATAAAGTGGTTATTATTATATTTCCTTGTTCGTGATAATTGTCTATTGTTCATGCTATAATTGTGTTATCCGGAAATCGTAATACATGTGTGAATACATAGACCACAACATGTCCCTAGTGAGCGTCTAGTTGACTGGCTCGTTGATCAATAGATGGTTACGGTTTCCTGACCATGGACAATGGATGTCGTTGATAACGGGATCACATCATTAGGAGAATGATGTGATGGACAAGACCCAATCCTAAGCATAGCACAAGATCGTGTAGTTCGTCTGCTAAAGCTTTTCGAATGTCAAGTATCATTTACTTAGACCATGAGATTGTGCAACTCCCGGATACCGTAGGAATGCTTTGGGTGTATCAAACGTCACAACGTAACTGGGTGACTATAAAGGTGCACTACAGGTATCTCCGAAAGTGTCTGTTGGGTTGGCACGAATCGAGACTGGGATTTGTCACTCCGTATGACGGAGAGGTATCTCTGAGCCCACTCGGTAATGCATCATCATAATGAGCTCAATGTGACTAAAGAGTTAGCCACGGGATCATGTGTTACGGAACGAGTAAAGAGACTTGCCGGTAACGAGATTGAACAAGGTATAGGGATACCGACGATCGAATCTCGGGCAAGTATCATACCGGTAGACAAAGGGAATTGTGTACGGGATTGATTGAATCCCCGACATCGTGGTTCATCCAATGAGATCATCGTGGAACATGTGGGAGCCAACATGGGTATCCAGATCCCGCTGTTGGTTATTGGCCGGAGAGATGTCTCGGTCATGTCTGCATGGTTCCCGAACCCGTAGGGTCTACACACTTAAGGTTCGGTGACGCTAGAGTTGTTATGGGAAATAGTATGTGGTTACCGAATATTGTTTGGAGTCCCGGATGAGATCCCGGACATCACGAGGAGTTCCGGAATGGTCCGGAGGTGAAGATTTATATATGGGAAGTCATCATACGGTCACCGGAAGTATTCGGGGGTTCGCCGGTATTGTACCGGGACTACCGAAGCGGTTCCGGGGGTCCACCGGGAGGGTCCACCTGCCCCGGAGGGCCCTATGGGCTGTGTCTGGGAGGGAACCAGCCCCTAAGTGGGCTGGGCGCCATTCCCCCCTAGGGCCCATGCGCCTAGGGTTGGGGGAAACCCTAAAGGGGGGCGTCCCCCTTGGCTTGGGGGCAAACCCCCTCCCCTTGGCCGCCGCCCCCCCTCTAGATCTGATCTAGAGGGTCCGGCCCCCTTCCCCCTTTGCCCTATAAATAGAGGGGAGGAGGGAGGGCAGCAGCACCTCATCCAAGGTGCAGCCCTCCCCCTCTCCAACACCCCCTCCTCCTCCGTTGAGCTTGGCGAAGCCCTGCCGGAGAAATGCAAACTCCACCACCACGCCGTCGTGCTGCCGGAGTTGTCTTCCCCAACCTCTCCCTCCTCCTTGCTGGATCAAGGTGCGGGAGACGTCACCGGGCTACACGTGTGTTGAACGCGGAGGCGCCGTTGTTCGGCGCTTAGATCGGAATCGACCGCGATCTGAATCGCTGCGTGTACGACTCCTCCAACCGCGTTCTTGCAACGCTTCCGCATCGCGATCTTTAAGGGTATGAAGATGCACTCCTCTCTCTCTCTCGTTGCTAGTCTCTCCATAGATTGATCTTGGTGATGCGTAGGAAATTTTTTTGATTTACTACTACGTTCCCCAATAGGAATCACCCTCGCTTACCACGTCCGATTAACTAACCTACAAGGTTATCATCAGAAGTGCTGACGAGGTATCACCCTCGGCACTCGATAGTAACCCAGTAGTGTCGAGCAAATTAAGGGGGAAGTGACATGCGGTGCCAGGGTCTGATCTTCGATCCCGTTGCTCGGGTCTTCTGAGAGTCCAGTGGGGCAATCGGGACAAGTGGGTCTCTGATAAGGCTCTACCCATCCTATACTAAACAGTTTAGGATAGCAGGAAAGTATCAACAACAGGTTACAAGTAAACATGCTATGCAGCAGATATAGGACAACAGTAGCAGCAGTAACTTCTAATGCAAACATAAGAGAGAAGAGAGTGGGCGATATCGGAATGCTCAAAATGGGGGTGCTTGCCTGTCTGCTCGACAGCAAGGGCATGGTCGTCGGGGACGTAGTCGTACTCCGGAGCGGCGTCTGCCTCAGGAGCTACGTCGACGTCGGGGTCTACCGAGAGAGAAGAGGGGGAGGAAACAAGTAAATACAATGTAATCAAATGCAACACGGGGCATGCTATGCTACACTGCAGTGCAGAGTTGCCTAAAGATGCATCTAGGTCATTTTAGTTATTTTTAGGATTATCGCGGGATTTATTACCCGGTGTGTGTGCACTATTCATCGACCGTAATCGGGCTTGGAGTTACGAGTTCTTCTACGTAGGGGGTTCCGGCATCGAAATAGATGACACAATTAGATTTGTCTCGTCGTTCTGAGCAACTTTCTTGTTTTATGTTTTTCAATCTGAGCTACGGTTTAAAAGTTATTAATTTTTAAAGATTAAATTATTTTCTGGAATTATTTGAATTAACAGAAATTGCCTTAAATGGAATATGACATCATGCTGATGTCATCCTTGCGTCAGCAGGTGGCTGACCAGCTGACTGGTCAATAGACGGGTGGGGCAAACATGTCATACACAGAGACTAAACTGAATTAACTAACAGTATTAATTAGTTAGGTGGGGCCCTACAGTCAGTGACTAACTAATCTAATACAGTTAATTAATTAGCCAAAAACAGTACTTAGTCTAACGGGGCCCACATGTCAGTGGCAGGTGGTGAACAGTACGCCCGTTGACCACGGTCAACGCGGTCAACGGAGGCCTGGGGCCCACTGGCAGTTGCTTTGGGTGGGCCCAGGCCTTGCCACGTAGGCGGCCGGCGGCGGAACGGCTCCGGCGAGCCTCCCCTGGCGGCGTTCTCGCCGGAACCGCTCGGAATCTCCCCACGGCACGCCAAATCAGGCGCGGTTACACGCGTTCGAGAGCTAGCGCCCGCGCGCGTCCAGAGGAACGAGCGGTGGCGGCTGAGACGTCCTACAGCGCCGGTGGCGTTGACCGGAGCGGCGCCAGATTTCGGGCGCGACGGCGTGCTAGCTAGAGCTTGGGGTCGAGCTCGAACCAGAGAGGAGGAAGTGCGGGGCTCATAGAGAGGTAGCAGGGCAGGCCAGTCAGCTCGGGGGAGCGCCGGAGTGGTTGGGGTCGACCGAATCAACCCGGTGGCGAACGGCGGATGCATCTGGCGATCCTCGAAGAAAGCGGCGGCTCGCGGGCGTCCCGGCTCGATTCACTGCAGGGGGAGGATGGAGTCAGACGCAGCAGCCCTCCCGGACGGCTTGCAACAGCTCGGAGAGGTCCCGGAGCGTGGCATGTCGACGCGGCGTCGACGGCCTCGCTCGGACCAGAGGAAGCAGAGAGAGAGAGAGGAGAGCTCGAGGGAGGAATGGGGAGAGAAAGGGGGGCTAGGGTTCCAGGGGGGCTCGGGGCCATCCTTATCCACCACCACAACCGCGGGATGGCCGGCGCGGGCGCTTGCGTTGGCGACACGGTGGGAGGGAGATGATGACTGTAGCTAGCTGGGCCAGGCCAGATACTGTGCCACAGTTGGGCCGGATGCACAGTGCTCTTCCTTCTTTTTCTTTAACTCTTTTCTGTTTTCTTTTCTGCAGAAGTGTAGAAAAATTAAATGGGCTGCCAATTGTTTTTGCAAAAATGTGAAATGGGTCCTCAGTATTACAATGCATTATTCTGCTCTGCCACAAAAAGTTTGGGAGATTTTGGAATTCATTTGGATTGCTCTTAAATAGGATAGCATTTAAAAATGCTGAAATGATGCTGTTATAAATTTCCAGGGGCTATCTGGTAACTCCAAAAATGTTGGTTTCAACATGACAAATATCTAGGGATTATTTTCTATAGGATGGACTATTTTATTTGCATGACAGTAGAAACAAATATTTGACATGCAATTTGAATTTGAATTTGCAGCAGATTTTGGACAAGTGGCATGTTGGCATGATGATCATGATGACATGGACCCTGTTAAAGAGAGATTACTGTGGTGTGAGGCTGGGGATGTTACAGGTTTCTGGCTCATGTATGCCGTCGCCACACTCCTCAACTGTGTGGCCCATTAGACCGCAGAAGTAACAAAAGTTCGGCAGCTTATCATAGTATACTGGATATTTTATGCGCTTTTTAGCGTGATTGGAACAAAACGAACCAGTGGGGTATTGACATCCATATATACTCGCCCCGTCAAAGTGCTGGCTGGGTTGATTTTACCCTCATTGACGATCACAGTGAATGGTGGTTCGCCCACTTTAGAAGCCACCTTTTTCGCTAGTTCCTTCTTCGTTGTTAGCCCATCTGGGAGGCCCTTGATTTGTGCCCACAGCGGTGTCTTGTTCAACTTGTACTCAGCAACATCTGTGAAGTTGTCATACTCCTGCAATACTACCAGAGCGTAGCGAAAAATCCACGGCCCTCCATCCATAATTCTTCTCCAATCACCAAGGTAATGACACTGCACCAGGAACAGATTCAGGCCCTTGACGCTGAAATTTACGCCTTGCTCCGACGCCCATGCATTCCTCATCTGACGTAACAGAGCAGCATGGCTGAAGGGCTTCATGGTGTGAACACGGAAGAACGCCAGCCAGAGTACCCCCTTGATGAGCTCTTCAACTTCCCCTGAAAGATCCAGGTCATCCTCTCCTTCTCCATGCAGGTGCATCCCGACAAACTTGTCCTCAAGATCAGGTTCGGGGCTATAGTAGTCCCACTCCTTGTCTTCCCCATCTACTCTGTTTGCTGCTCCGCTACCACCATCATCTGCAACAGGCGCAGCCTCTTCCTGATCCGCTCCCCCTAGCCTACTACCCCTGCCGATCTCCTTCTCCTGCCCTAGATCCCCTCCTCCTACCTTCAGCACTCCCTCCTTACCCCCCTGCTCCTCCGCCAGCGGCAGTTGTGATTTGGACATGCATGTATATCGTCTCGATCTGAACTTGATAAGGACTTCAGTCTACTGAAGAAATCCGGATGTCGTGAAGGTTTCTCGTGGACTCCAACGTCGCCGTCGCCGTCGGAGGAAAAGTGGAACCCTAGATCGCCTCTAAGGGAAAAATATTCTCGTGGCCTATGTTGTTCCTAGTGGGAATGTAACTCAGGTAGCCCAGGAAGCAAGCCGCATAGCTCCGCTCGGCCCATAAACCATCTCCCCACGCGCAAATTTCTATCAAATGGTGGAGCATCTACTAATTTGACATATTTTTCATATGATTTTTTTTCTAAAAACCAACAATTGAACCAGTGAACTGGCGTTCTGACCAGATAAAACCAGAACCGATGGGCTCACCGGTTCTGTTCTTTAAACTAGAGGCATGTGTTATTGTAGGCTTGCGACTGGTATGTGGGCGATCTCTGGGACACATCACTGGTATTTTGACATGTTACGAACGGCACGCCCCATATGTTTGTCAAAAAAGAAAACGGTGCGCCCGATATAGGGTACGAGTGGTAAGCTAAACCTATAAGGATTTCTGCAATAGTGGCTCTGCATGCCACAATTTGTGAAGCAAGGATAACGCTGAAATTAAGCTAACTAAGAATTGAATGTCAGAAATCGACCAAGGAGTATCTATGTCGCCTTCATAATTGAATGTCACATCCAATATTTATAGCATGTTATATGCTAAATTTGTTGCAATATTACTATTTCAAATAAATAAAGTTTGGTGATGTATGACGAGCACCTTGTTGTGAGGATGTATAGTGCTCATCATCTAGTTTAATATTTCTTTTGTATTGTTGGCTTATAGACGGGCAACTTCATACTTTGAATTAAATCTTGTTTAATTCTTTAATGTTCATGAATTTGGAAAATTCATGAATTTTGAAAAGTTCACAATTTTAAAATAGTTTGTGAATTTTTTTAAAGGTTTATGAATATAAAAGATGTTCATAAATTATAAAAAATTCATAATTTTTAAAAAAATGTTCACATATTTTGGAACATGGTAATGAATTGAAAAAATAAATTAAAATAAGAGATAGGAAAAAGGGAACCAGTAAAAAATAAATACATAAAAGAACAAAAAATGCCGTGCAGAAGGTTCCCAAAACCAAAAAATTCCACAAACTGTAGTCCATGCCAATCCATTTGACGTTTCTAACACATGTATCGGTGTCGAAGCCAACTTATTTGTGATCAGATTTCGAAATAAGTCTTTTGAGATGCTGGTGAAGCAATTATAAGTTCTAAATGAGGGTTTTTCCCGTGAAAATGTTTTTTGAAAATGGGGAGAAATAATATGGTACTGTTGTGCTTTCTCAGATTTTTCTGTCTTCTTATTTTCGAGCGAATGCGACTTGGATGTTTATTACTCACAGATTTAGAGCTTGCGGTCCAGTACAGAGAAGCCCATGGAGAAAGGCCACGCAACTTGTCAACCTTGCCTGTGGTCCACCGGTCCACCCACTGTTATCATGTTGCTAGTCTCGGCCTCGGCGGTCACGCCGCCGCCGAGGACTTGTCTCCGCGGCAGCGGTGCGGCGAGTGGACCCATAGATCGGGGCGCCCGGCGTACGGTAGATTGGCGGCATCAGTTAGGGCCAAGGTAAGCGAGCCAAGCCCTAAATTGAAACCTAGATCAGTTAGATTCCTTCCCAGTAGCTACGATCCGAACTTGCACCTGTTCTGCTCAGATTCAAGCTGTATGCATTTCAAATGTTACAGTTCTTCTGCTCCACTTCAACAAGTGCGTTGATGGGTTGATGTTTGAAAGTTGAAATATTGAAATCGGCTGCTAGATACTCCCTCTAAGTGACTCAACTTTATACTAACTTTAGTACATAATTGATTCACTTATTTTAGGACCGTGGGAATATATATGTTGAAATCCGAGCTGTGACGAAGCTGAGGATGTTTAGCCTCCTATATGTACTGCAACCTTCTGCTTGTGGTGGTGATGATTTTGACTGCTGGGGTCCATCATCAGTGGGTGAGTTAATTGCACGAAGATACCATAATTGGGGCATTGCATGTAGATTGGTACCATTTTTCGTAACTTTTATATGTCAGTATCATATTTGGGGCAGTCTGTTATAAAATAGTCTAAACCGCGTATAACAGTGTATTGACCGTGTATCTGACCATTGGAGCCCGCCTGTTAGGTGCTGACGTGGCATGTTTTTTCGTAAAAAAGACCTTAACTTTTTATTTAATCACGCACCCATCCCTTGTTAGCCGAAAAGAGGGCCCGCCAGAAAAAAAAACCAGATGAAAATTTTAAGCGGCGAGGGTTCGACTCTCCAAGCGGCGTATAATTTTGGACGGTTTATTTTCTGGCAGGTGCGATCTCTACTTCTAATGTCTCAGTTGGTAGGATGATGAGGGCACGACCTCGGACGTGCCGATGATTTGCCCCGATCTTTTACGATGCAATGAACTCCTTCAAGATCCACGATAAAATCTCCCAATTACGTGATGCAATACACGTAACCTGAAGATGGGATGACGACGACCAACGGACAATCCCTCGACACCACGAGGAACCTCCCGCTATAGTAGACGTAACCAGCGCGCAACCCGTCGGTGACGTCGGACCTCGAGCCAAGTGCAACTTTCACGCAGAAAATTCACACAAAATAGATACCCACGACACCCAAAAAGGGCCGCTTAATAGTCGATACATGATGCTGTCTCAAACAGTAGAAAATAACCTAATTTTTACATCGACTATACCTGGCTATTTATAGCCTTACATGGCTTGCACACGTACCTAACACGGCTAGAAAAACTGATTTGAATTAAACAAACGAACGACAAGTAGAGACCGGCCATAGAATTTGCTATATAAAATCTGGACTCTATTCACGTTGGTCTCTCTTGGTGGGCCCCATCCAGTTTCCTTCAAGCACAAAAATCTCCACGGTAGAAAATCTCTGGACCTGCCTTTTATTTCCTTGCGTGGTAAAAAGATAAACCAAAACCTGATCTTGATCACCTGCCGTTTGAATAAGAGGTAGACGGATGTCCACGGAAAGCAATAGGACTTGTTCCTAACAAAACCAAACAACCCTTCCCGTAATTCTCTAGCTTGGTAGCTTCTGGTTAATATTTGGCAAGGCCCACTTGCATGTGTAGCTAATTTAGCCTTGCATTTCAAGGTGCTAGCTTGCCTCTGGTCTTTCTCTTTGAACCGAAAATACAAAGTCCCGTGAGTAACATTATATATTGGCAGCGCCGCATCATTCTCCCCCTCTTCAAGCGAAACCGTCCTCGGTTTCGAGTCATCTTCTGCAGCAACATCTTCATCAACAGGTACGTCGTCATCAACTTGACTTGCACATAAAATAGGAGCAACACAAACTATAGGAGTGTCATCATTCATGTGAACTAGCGCAGACAGAAGTATAGCAGCGCCGGCTTCCTTCTTTTTCGCTTCATCGCGCTCTTTCATCTTTGCTTTTTCTTCATCTTTCTTCTGTTGAAGCCTGTCATCTCTCCAAATTTTGAACAGAGCCATATTCATAGACAGCAAATTATACTCAACCCGACCACACCAAACAACATATTTATAATACCAATTTGTGTGATCGAGGTAGGGAACTGCTACATGTACGTCGTACCATGGTTTACCAAGAAGCAAATGACACGACACCATGTATACTGGAAGAATATCGCAACAAATCTCTTCAGAAAATTTGCCCATACGAAAGTGTACCTTGGTCTGTTCGGTGACAGTGAACTCGTTGGAGCCCCAACGCAAAAAATATGGTTGCGGATGTAGCGTCCTCGGCAAATCTAATTTCTCAACAATCTCGATGCTATCAGCATTGATCGAACTCCAATGGTCGATCGTCAAAGCACACGCTCTGTCCCGCACAATCGCCTTTGTGTGAAAAAGTTTATCATGGAGGCCTCTCTCTTGGAGCCGAAAACCTGCTGACATAACAGCCATATCATCCATAGTAGTCGGCAAAGAGCAGTAGCTACCGCAGAACATTGCTCTTTCCACAGTTTATTTTTCCGGGCAAAGACCGAAATCCAATCAGAAGTAGTACCTACACGGACTGACCTCCAGTATGATGTAGGCCTAGCTAGCTATCCACGTTAATTGCAAACCACGTCTCAATGAAAACAATCTGCACCGATCTTCTCGGACTCCAAGATGGAATCCAACAGGACTCACGGTATGGAACTACCTGTCAGTCCAATCCAATCAGCAAAACAAATATAGCTATCCAACACAACTTGACGTACCAGCAGATCGGCCTTACAGAAAAAACAATTGCACCGTAACAAACCGAGTAATCAGATACCAACTGATGAGGGCACGACCTCGGACGTGCCGATGATTTGCCTCGATCTTTTACGATGCAATGAACTCCTTCGAGATCCACGATAAAATCTCACAATTACGTGATGCAATACACGTAACCTGAAGATGGGATGACGACGACCAACGGACAATCCCTCGACACCACGAGGAACCTCCCGCCGTAGTAGACGTAACCAGCGCGCAACCCGTAGGTGACGATGGACCTCGAGCCAAGTGCAACTTTCACGCAGAAAATTAACACAAAATAGATACCCACGACACCCAAAAAGGACCGCTTAATAGTCGATACATGATGCTGTCTCAAACAGTAGAAAATAACCTAATTTTTACATCGACTATACCTGGCTATTTATAGCCTTACATGACTTGCACACGTACCTAACACGGCTAGAAAAACTGATTTGAATTAAACAAACGAACGACAAGTAGAGACCGGCCATAGAATTTGCTTTATAAAATCTGGACACTATTCACGTTGCTCTCTCTTGGTGGGCCCCATCCAGTTTCCTTCAAGCACAAAAATCTCCACGGTAGAAAATCTCTGGACCTGCCTTTTTATTTCCTTGCGTGGTAAAAAGACAAACCAAAACCTGATCTTGATCACCTGCCGTTCGAATAAGAGGTAGACGGATGTCCACGGGAAGCAATAGGACTTGTTCCTAACAAAACCAAACAACCCTTCACGTAATTCTCGAGCTTGGTAGCTTCTGGTTAATATTTGGCAAGGCCCACTTGCATGTGTAGCTAATTTAGCCTTGCATTTCAAGGTGCTAGCTTGCCTCTGGTCTTTCTCTTTGAACCGAAAATACAAAGTCCCGTGAGTAACATTATATATTGGCAGCGCCGCATCATTCTCCCCCTCTTCAAGCGAAACCGTCCTCGGTTTTGAGTCATCTTCTGCAGCAACATCTTCATCAACAAGTACGTCGTCATCAACTTGACTTGCACATAAAATAGGAGCAACACAAACTATAGGAGTGTCATCATTCATGTGAACTAGCGCAGACAGAAGTATAGCAGCGCCGGCTTCCTTCTTTTTCGCTTCATCGCGCTCTTTCATCTTTGCTTTTTCTTCATCTTTCTTCTGTTGAAGCCTGTCATCTCTCCAAATTTTGAACAGAGCCATATTCATAGACAGCAAATTATACTCAACCCGACCACACCAAACAACATATTTATAATACCAATTTGTGTGATCGAGGTAGGGAACTGCTACATGTACGTCGTACCATGGTTTACCAAGAAGCAAATGACACGACACCATGTATACTGGAAGAATATCGCAACAAATCTCTTCAGAAAATTTGCCCATACGAAAGTGTACCTTGGTCTGTTCGGTGACAGTGAACTCGTTGGAGCCCCAACGCAAAAAATATGGTTGCGGATGTAGCGTCCTCGGCAAATCTAATTTCTCAACAATCTCGATGCTATCAGCATTGATCGAACTCCAATGGTCGATCGTCAAAGCACACGCTCTGTCCCGCACAATCGCCTTTGTGTGAAAAAGTTTATCATGGAGGCCTCTCTCTTGGAGCCGAAAACCTGCTGACATAACAGCCATATCATCCATAGTAGTCGGCAAAGAGCAGTAGCTACCGCAGAACATTGCTCTTTCCACAGTTTATTTTTCCGGGCAAAGACCCAAATCCAATCAGAAGTAGTACCTACACGGACTGACCTCCAGTATGATGTAGGCCTAGCTAGCTATCCACGTTAATTGCAAACCACGTCTCAATGAAAACAATCTGCACCGATCTTCTCGGACTCCAAGATGGAATCCAGCAAGACTCACGGTATGGAACTACCTGTCCGTCCAATCCAATCAGCAAAACAAATATAGCTATCCAACACAACTTGACGTACCAGCAGATCGGCCTTACAGAAAAAACAATTGCACCGTAACAAACCGAGTAATCAGATACCAACTGATGAGGGCACGACCTCGGACGTGCCGATGATTTGCCTCGATCTTTTACGATGCAATGAACTCCTTCGAGATCCACGATAAAATCTCACAATTACGTGATGCAATACACGTAACCTGAAGATGGGATGACGACGACCAACGGACAATCCCTCGACACCACGAGGAACCTCCCGCCGTAGTAGACGTAACCAGCGCGCAACCCGTAGGTGACGATGGACCTCGAGCCAAGTGCAACTTTCACGCAGAAAATTAACACAAAATAGATACCCACGACACCCAAAAAGGACCGCTTAATAGTCGATACATGATGCTGTCTCAAACAGTAGAAAATAACCTAATTTTTACATCGACTATACCTGGCTATTTATAGCCTTACATGACTTGCACACGTACCTAACACGGCTAGAAAAACTGATTTGAATTAAAGAAACGAACGACAAGTAGAGACCGGCCATAGAATTTGCTATATAAAATCTGGACTCTATTCACGTTGCTCTCTCTTGGTGGGCCCCATCCAGTTTCCTTCAAGCACAAAAATCTCCACGGTAGAAAATCTCTGGACCTGCCTTTTATTTCCTTGCGTGGTAAAAAGATAAACCAAAACCTGATCTTGATCACCTGCCGTTCGAATAAGAGGTAGACGGATGTCCACGGGAAGCAATAGGACTTGTTCCTAACAAAACCAAACAACCCTTCACGTAATTCTCGAGCTTGGTAGCTTCTGGTTAATATTTGGCAAGGCCCACTTGCATGTGTAGCTAATTTAGCCTTGCATTTCAAGGTGCTAGCTTGCCTCTGGTCTTTCTCTTTGAACCGAAAATACAAAGTCCCGTGAGTAACATTATATATTGGCAGCGCCGCATCATTCTCCCCCTCTTCAAGCAAAACCGTCCTCGGTTTCGAGTCATCTTCTGCAGCAACATCTTCATCAACAGGTACGTCGTCATCAACTTGACTTGCACATAAAATAGGAGCAACACAAACTATAGGAGTGTCATCTTTCATGTGAACTAGCGCAGACAGAAGTATAGCAGCCCCGGCTTCCTTCTTTTTCGCTTCATCGCGCTCTTTCATCTTTGCTTTTTCTTCATCTTTCTTCTGTTGAAGCCTGTCATCTCTCCAAATTTTGAACAGAGCCATATTCATAGACAGCAAATTATACTCAACCCGACCACACCAAACAACATATTTATAATACCAATTTGTTAGATCGAGGTAGGGAACTGCTCCATGTACGTCGTACCATGGTTTACCAAGAAGCAAATAACACGACACCATGCATACTGGAAGAATATCGCAACAAACCTCTTCAGAAAATTTGCCCATACGAAAGTGTACCTTGGTCTGTTCGGTGACAGTGAACTCGTTGGAGCCCCAATGCAAAAAATATGGTTGCGGATGTAGCGTCCTCGGCAAATCTAATTTCTCAACAATCTCGAGGCTATCAGCATTGATCGAACTCCAATGGTCGATCGTCAAAGCACACGCTCTGTCCCACACAATCGCCTTTGTGTGAAAAAGTTTATCATGGAGGCCTCTCTCTTGGAGCCGAAAACCTGCTGACATAACAGCCATATCATCCATAGTAGTCGGCAAAGAGCAGTAGCTACCGCAGAACATTGCTCTTTCCACAGTTCATTTTTCCGGGCAAAGACCCAAATCCAATCAGAAGTAGTATCTACACGGACTGACCTCCAGTATGATGTAGGCCTAGCTAGCTATCCACGTTAATTGCAAACCACGTCTCAATGAAAACAATCTGCACCGATCTTCTCGGACTCCAAGATGGAATCCAGCAAGACTCACGGTATGGAACTACCTGTCCGTCCAATCCAATCAGCAAAACAAATATAGCTATCCAACACAACTTGACGTACCAGCAGATCGGCCTTACAGAAAAAACAATTGCACCGTAACAAACCGAGTAATCAGATACCAACTGATGAGGGCACGACCTCGGACGTGCCGATGATTTGCCTCGATCTTTTACGATGCAATGAACTCCTTCGAGATCCACGATAAAATCTCACAATTACGTGATGCAATACACGTAACCTGAAGATGGGATGACGACGACCAACGGACAATCCCTCGACACCACGAGGAACCTCCCGCCGTAGTAGACGTAACCAGCGCGCAACCAGTAGGTGACGATGGACCTCGAGCCAAGTGCAACTTTCACGCAGAAAATTCACACAAAATAGATACCAACGACACCCAAAAAGGACAGCTTAATAGTCGGTACATGATGCTGTCTCAAACAGTAGAAAATAACCTAATTTTTACATCGACTATACCTGGCTATTTATAGCCTTACATGACTTGCACACGTACCTAACACGGCTAGAAAAACTGATTTGAATTAAACAAAGGAACGACAAGTAGAGACCGGCCATAGAATTTGCTTTATAAAATCTGGACTCTATTCACGTTGGTCTCTCTTGGTGGGCCCCATCCAGTTTCCTTCAAGCACAAAAATCTCCACGGAAGAAAATCTCTAGACCTGCCTTTTATTTCCTTGCGTCGTAAAAAGATAAACCAAAACCTGATCTTGATCACCTGCCGTTCGAATAAGAGGTAGACGGATGTCCACGGGAAGCAATAGGACTTGTTCCTAACAAAACCAAACAACCCTTCACGTAATTCTCGAGCTTGGTAGCTTCTGGTTAATATTTGGCAAGGCCCACTTGCATGTGTAGCTAATTTAGCCTTGCATTTCAAGGTGCTAGCTTGCCTCTGGTCTTTCTCTTTGAACCGAAAATACAAATTCCCGTGAGTAACATTATATATTGGCAGCGCCGCATCATTCTCCCCCTCTTCAAGCGAAACCGTCCTCGGTTTCGAGTCATCTTCTGCAGCAACATCTTCATCAACAGGTACGTCGTCAACAACTTGACTTGCACATAAAATAGGAGCAACACAAACTATAGGAGTGTCATCTTTCATGTGAACTAGCGCAGACAGAAGTATAGCAGCCCCGGCTTCCTTCTTTTTCGCTTCATCGCGCTCTTTCATCTTTGCTTTTTCTTCATCTTTCTTCTGTTGAAGCCTGTCATCTCTCCAAATTTTGAACAGAGCCATATTCATAGACAGCAAATTATACTCAACCCGACCACACCAAACAACATATTTATAATACCAATTTGTTAGATCGAGGTAGGGAACTGCTCCATGTACGTCGTACCATGGTTTACCAAGAAGCAAATAACACGACACCATGCATACTGGAAGAATATCGCAACAAACCTCTTCAGAAAATTTGCCCATACGAAAGTGTACCTTGGTCTGTTCGGTGACAGTGAACTCGTTGGAGCCCCAATGCAAAAAATATGGTTGCGGATGTAGCGTCCTCGGCAAATCTAATTTCTCAACAATCTCGAGGCTAGCAGCATTGATCGAACTCCAATGGTCGATCGTCAAAGCACACGCTCTGTCCCACACAATCGCCTTTGTGTGAAAAAGTTTATCATGGAGGCCTCTCTCTTGGAGCCGAAAACCTGCTGACATAACAGCCATATCATCCATAGTAGTCGGCAAAGAGCAGTAGCTACCGCAGAACATTGCTCTTTCCACAGTTCATTTTTCCGGGCAAAGACCCAAATCCAATCAGAAGTAGTATCTACACGGACTGACCTCCAGTATGATGTAGGCCTAGCTAGCTATCCACGTTAATTGCAAACCACGTCTCAATGAAAACAATCTGCACCGATCTTCTCGGACTCCAAGATGGAATCCAGCAGGACTCACGGTATGGAACTACCTGTCCGTCCAATCCAATCAGCAAAACAAATATAGCTATCCAACACAATTTGACGTACCAGCAGATCGGCCTTACAGAAAAAACAATTGCACCGTAACAAACCCAGTAATCTGATACCAACTGATGAGGGCACGACCTCGGACGTGCCGATGATTTGCCTCGATCTTTTACGATGCAATGAACTCCTTCAAGATCCACGATAAAATCTCCCAATTACGTGATGCAATACACGTAACCTGAAGATGGGATGACGACGACGACCAACGGACAATCCCTCGACACCACGAGGAACCTCCCGCCGTAGTAGACGTAACCAGCGCGCAACCCGTCGGTGACGACGGACCTCGAGCCAAGTGCAACTTTCACGCAGAAAATTCACACAAAATAGATACCAACGACACCCAAAAAGGACAGCTTAATAGTCGGTACATGATGCTGTCTCAAACAGTAGAAAATAACCTAATTTTTACATCGACTATACCTGGCTATTTATAGCCTTACATGACTTGCACACGTACCTAACACGGCTAGAAAAACTGATTTGAATTAAACAAAGGAACGACAAGTAGAGACCGGCCATAGAATTTGCTTTATAAAATCTGGACTCTATTCACGTTGGTCTCTCTTGGTGGGCCCCATCCAGTTTCCTTCAAGCACAAAAATCTCCACGGAAGAAAATCTCTAGACCTGCCTTTTATTTCCTTGCGTCGTAAAAAGATAAACCAAAACCTGATCTTGATCACCTGCCGTTCGAATAAGAGGTAGACGGATGTCCACGGGAAGCAATAGGACTTGTTCCTAACAAAACCAAACAACCCTTCACGTAATTCTCTCGCTTGGTAGCTTCTGGTTAATATTTGGCAAGGCCCACTTGCATGTGTAGCTAATTTAGCCTTGCATTTCAAGGTGCTAGCTTGCCTCTGGTCTTTCTCTTTGAACCGAAAATACAAATTCCCGTGAGTAACATTATATATTGGCAGCGCCGCATCATTCTCCCCCTCTTCAAGCGAAACCGTCCTCGGTTTCGAGTCATCTTCTGCAGCAACATCTTCATCAACAGGTACGTCGTCAACAACTTGACTTGCACATAAAATAGGAGCAACACAAACTATAGGAGTGTCATCTTTCATGTGAACTAGCGCAGACAGAAGTATAGCAGCGCCGGCTTCCTTCTTTTTCGCTTCATCGCGCTCTTTCATCTTTGCTTTTTCTTCATCTTTCTTCTGTTGAAGCCTGTCATCTCTCCAAATTTTGAACAGAGCCATATTCATAGACAGCAAATTATACTCAACCCGACCACACCAAACAACATATTTATAATACCAATTTGTTAGATCGAGGTAGGGAACTGCTCCATGTACGTCGTACCATGGTTTACCAAGAAGCAAATAACACGACACCATGCATACTGGAAGAATATCGCAACAAACCTCTTCAGAAAATTTGCCCATACGAAAGTGTACCTTGGTCTGTTCGGTGACAGTGAACTCGTTGGAGCCCCAATGCAAAAAATATGGTTGCGGATGTAGCGTCCTCGGCAAATCTAATTTCTCAACAATCTCGAGGCTAGCAGCATTGATCGAACTCCAATGGTCGATCGTCAAAGCACACGCTCTGTCCCACACAATCGCCTTTGTGTGAAAAAGTTTATCATGGAGGCCTCTCTCTTGGAGCCGAAAACCTGCTGACATAACAGCCATATCATCCATAGTAGTCGGCAAAGAGCAGTAGCTACCGCAGAACATTGCTCTTTCCACAGTTCATTTTTCCGGGCAAAGACCCAAATCCAATCAGAAGTAGTATCTACACGGACTGACCTCCAGTATGATGTAGGCCTAGCTAGCTATCCACGTTAATTGCAAACCACGTCTCAATGAAAACAATCTGCACCGATCTTCTCGGACTCCGAGATGGAATCCAGCAGGACTCACGGTATGGAACTACCTGTCCGTCCAATCCAATCAGCAAAACAAATATAGCTATCCAACACAATTTGACGTACCAGCAGATCGGCCTTACAGAAAAAACAATTGCACCGTAACAAACCCAGTAATCTGATACCAACTGATGAGGGCACGACCTCGGACGTGCCGATGATTTGCCTCGATCTTTTACGATGCAATGAACTCCTTCAAGATCCACGATAAAATCTCCCAATTACGTGATGCAATACACGTAACCTGAAGATGGGATGACGACGACGACCAACGGACAATCCCTCGACACCACGAGGAACCTCCCGCCGTAGTAGACGTAACCAGCGCGCAACCCGTCGGTGACGACGGACCTCGAGCCAAGTGCAACTTTCACGCAGAAAATTCACACAAAATAGATACCAACGACACCCAAAAAGGACAGCTTAATAGTCGGTACATGATGCTGTCTCAAACAGTAGAAAATAACCTAATTTTTACATCGACTATACCTGGCTATTTATAGCCTTACATGACTTGCACACGTACCTAACACGGCTAGAAAAACTGATTTGAATTAAACAAAGGAACGACAAGTAGAGACCGGCCATAGAATTTGCTTTATAAAATCTGGACTCTATTCACGTTGGTCTCTCTTGGTGGGCCCCATCCAGTTTCCTTCAAGCACAAAAATCTCCACGGAAGAAAATCTCTAGACCTGCCTTTTATTTCCTTGCGTCGTAAAAAGATAAACCAAAACCTGATCTTGATCACCTGCCGTTCGAATAAGAGGTAGACGGATGTCCACGGGAAGCAATAGGACTTGTTCCTAACAAAACCAAACAACCCTTCACGTAATTCTCTCGCTTGGTAGCTTCTGGTTAATATTTGGCAAGGCCCACTTGCATGTGTAGCTAATTTAGCCTTGCATTTCAAGGTGCTAGCTTGCCTCTGGTCTTTCTCTTTGAACCGAAAATACAAATTCCCGTGAGTAACATTATATATTGGCAGCGCCGCATCATTCTCCCCCTCTTCAAGCGAAACCGTCCTCGGTTTCGAGTCATCTTCTGCAGCAACATCTTCATCAACAGGTACGTCGTCAACAACTTGACTTGCACATAAAATAGGAGCAACACAAACTATAGGAGTGTCATCTTTCATGTGAACTAGCGCAGACAGAAGTATAGCAGCGCCGGCTTCCTTCTTTTTCGCTTCATCGCGCTCTTTCATCTTTGCTTTTTCTTCATCTTTCTTCTGTTGAAGCCTGTCATCTCTCCAAATTTTGAACAGAGCCATATTCATAGACAGCAAATTATACTCAACCCGACCACACCAAACAACATATTTATAATACCAATTTGTTAGATCGAGGTAGGGAACTGCTCCATGTACGTCGTACCATGGTTTACCAAGAAGCAAATAACACGACACCATGCATACTGGAAGAATATCGCAACAAACCTCTTCAGAAAATTTGCCCATACGAAAGTGTACCTTGGTCTGTTCGGTGACAGTGAACTCGTTGGAGCCCCAATGCAAAAAATATGGTTGCGGATGTAGCGTCCTCGGCAAATCTAATTTCTCAACAATCTCGAGGCTAGCAGCATTGATCGAACTCCAATGGTCGATCGTCAAAGCACACGCTCTGTCCCACACAATCGCCTTTGTGTGAAAAAGTTTATCATGGAGGCCTCTCTCTTGGAGCCGAAAACCTGCTGACATAACAGCCATATCATCCATAGTAGTCGGCAAAGAGCAGTAGCTACCGCAGAACATTGCTCTTTCCACAGTTCATTTTTCCGGGCAAAGACCCAAATCCAATCAGAAGTAGTATCTACACGGACTGACCTCCAGTATGATGTAGGCCTAGCTAGCTATCCACGTTAATTGCAAACCACGTCTCAATGAAAACAATCTGCACCGATCTTCTCGGACTCCAAGATGGAATCCAGCAGGACTCACGGTATGGAACTACCTGTCCGTCCAATACAATCAGCAAAACAAATATAGCTATCCAACACAACTTGACGTACCAGCAGATCGGCTACAGAAAAAACAATTGCACCGTAAAAAACCAAGTAATCTGATACCAACTGATGAGGGCACGACCTCGGACGTGCATGATGATTGCCTCGATCTTTTACGATGCAATGAACCTTCAAGATCCACGATAAAATCTCCAATTACGTGATGCAATACGTAACCTGAAGATGGGATGAGACGACGACCAACGGACAATCCTCGACACCACGAGGAACCTCCCGCCGTAGTAGACGTAACCAGCGCGCAACCCGTCGTGACGACGGACCTCGAGCCAAGTGCAACTTTCACGCAGAAAATTCACACAAAGTACCCACGAACCCAAAAAGGACAGCTTAATAGTCGGTACATGATGCTGTCTCAAACAGTAGAAAATAACCTAATTTTTACATCGACTATACCTGGCTATTTATAGTTACATGACTTGCACACGTACCTAACACGGCTAGAAAAACTGATTTGAATTAAACAAACGAACGACAAGTAGAGACCGGCCATAGAATTTGCTTATATAAATCTGGACTCTATTCACGTTGCTCTCTCTTGGTGGGCCCCATCCAGTTTCCTTCAAGCACAAAAATCTCCACGTGTAGAAAATCTCGGACCTGCCTTTTATTTCCTGCGTGTAAAAAGAAAACCAAAACTGATCTTGATCCACTGCCGTTCGAATAAGAGGTAGACGGATGTCCACGGGAAGCAATAGGACTTGTTCCTAACAAACCAAAACAACCCTTCACGAATTCTCTAGCTTGGTAGCTTCTGGTTAATATTTGGCAAGGCCCACTTGCAGTGTAGCTAATTAGCCTTGCATTTCAAGGTGCTAGCTTGCCTCTGGTCTTTCTCTTGAACCGAAAATACAAAGTCCCGTGAGTAACATTTATATTGGCACAGGCCGCATCATTCTCCCCCTCTTCAAGCGAAACCGTCCTCGGTTTTGAGTCATCTTCTGCAGCAACATCTTCATCAACAGTACGTCGTCCTCAACTTGATTGCACATAAAATAGGAGCAACACAAAACTATAGGAGTGTCATCTTTCATGTGAACTAGCGCAGACGAGTATAGCAGCGCCGGCTTTTCTTTTCGCTTCATCGCGTCTTTCATCTTGCTTTTTCTTCATCTTTCTTCTGTTGAAGCCTGGCATCTCTCCAAATTTTGAACAGAGCCATATTCATAGACAGCAAATTATACTCAACCGACCACACCAAAAAACATATTATAATACCAATTTGTGTGATCGAGGTAGGGAACTGCTCCATGTACGTCGTACCATGGTTTACCAAGAAGCAATGACACGACACCTATACTGGAAGAATATCGCAACAAACCTCTTCAGAAAATTTGCCCATACGAAAGTGTACCTTTGTCGTGTCGGTGACAGTGAACTCGTTGGAGCCCCAACGCAAAAAAATATGGTTGCGGATGTAGCGTCCTCGGCAAATCTAATTTCTCAACAATTCCGATTGCTACAGCATGATCGACTCCAAGGTCGATCGTCAAAGCACACGCTCTGTCCCGCACAATCGCCTTGTGTGAAAAGTTTATCATGGAGGCCTCTCTCTTGGAGCGAAAACCTGCTGACATAACAGCCATATCATCCATAGTAGTCGGCACAAAGAGCAGTAGCTACCGCCGAACATTGCTCTTTCCACAGTTTATTTTCCGGGCAAAGACCCAAATCCAATCAGAAGTAGTACCTACACGGACTGACCTCCAGTATGATGTAGGCCTAGCTAGCTATCCACGTTAATTGCAAACCACGTCTCAATGAAAACAATCTGCACCGATCTTCTCGGACTCCGAGATGGAATCCAGCAGGACTCACGGTATGGAACTACCTGTCCGTCCAATCCAATCAGCAAAACAAATATAGCTATCCAACACAACTTGACGTACCAGCAGATCGGCCTTACAGAAAAAACAATTGCACCGTAACAAACCGAGTAATCTGATACCAACTGATGAGGGCACGACCTCGGACGTGCCGATGATTTGCCT